>NNCF01126570.1:83084-94334 GCA_002313205.1 Laupala kohalensis | reverse complement strand
GGTTTTTGCCGATACGTAGATTTTATAATTAAAAAAAATAAACTAAGAGTGACAAAAATAATTTTTATGCAGCGAATGATTCTCGCTGGAGGGCAGTAAACTAATTTACTCTCCGGAAGCAAGCAAGGGACTATCCCATCAATTCCGATCAAGGGCTCTAAGGCAGAGGCGAATTCAAAAATTTAAGCATAACTTCCTAGATAAGATAAAAAGTTAGCTGAGAGTTATAATACTAATAGAATGTCAATATGTTTGTAAATTTACATGTACAAGTTATTATCGAACTATAGATTATTTAAAAATCATAAGAGTTGAAAAAACACTAAATTCAGGATTTATTGTTACAATAAACACGCCCCTAGACAAAAACCTAGAGAACCTCTATAAGAAATCCGCCTCTACCCGAACGAAAAACGGAGAATAACCCGGGCCAGGATGGGTATATAAAACATGGTATAAANGCCTCTATCCGAAGGAAAAACGGAGAATAACCCGGGCCAGGATGGGTATATAAAACATGGTATAAAATTTATATCTTATAGATAATATATAAAAGTATATGTATAATTGTGAACATGATTGAATCCCGAAAAAAGATTCAAACGATCAAAAACAATTTAAGGGGCCCCGAAGAATATTTGAATTCGGGGGTCGCCCTCTCACCTCCGCAATTCTTTCTCTTTTTCTCCCAAAAAATAAACGAACTAAATAGTAATTAAATGTTCGAAAATATTTCAATATTTTGGAACAGACACATTTGTATGATAATTACTCACATGTCAGTGTTGGGTTGGGAACGGAACCCGGGTTTTTTCCTGCTGTGACAGTAGGGGTGTCATCCACTACAGCTTCCGTTCACCTTCCTTATTGGTCCACCAGTCACGAGACCTGGGGCACAACAACTGGGAAGGATTTTTTGTGTTGAGGAGATTTAAGGTATTACATCCGTGTTGACTGTGGTCAAGTCGCCAACCGTTCCCGAATCTTGGAAATATTGAACGGAAGGAGTTCTTATTAATTAATAATTCTTTCTATTGATTTTTTTTTTAAATATTGGATAAGAACAATTATTTTATGATTTTTAAACTTGTTAAAATAAATTTAGACTCTCGTTTGACTCCTTCTTTGATCGCATTGTCTTCAGTCACGTGATGCGTCTGTCATTTCCGTTAGAACAGTATTTTCCGGTATTTTAGTGAATTATTCTTGAAAAGTAAGATATGAAAATCTTAACGTCATTGCATCGTTCCTATTTACATTTGCTATGTTTTATTAGGTTTCTTTCGCTATGTCAAGCCGGTATTTTTGCCTGAATATAAAAAAACTAAAACAAAACAAAAGCCCCCGAAGTTTCCCTATATAAGCTCCGAGTAATTTAAAATTTTGCGATGTAAGGGTACGAAAATTCGTCGCCACTGGACAGGGAATTGTTCAAACTCTTTTTTTNGGGGTGCTCAAATTTATTCGCTTTGACGGACATAACACGTTAAAATAAAAATATATTGCAAATCATGAGATAACGAAACAGTGCGTTCCAGATTTGTCCCTACCGGACTACCATATTTTTAATATAAATTTAACGATTTACGAAAATGACATGAGGAAATAACCCCGAATTATAATGAGCTTTCTATCACAATGAATCATTATGCGCGGCGGTGGATAAAGTAATGTTTGCTGAAGAAGAATATTGCAAAGTTTCGTCTCCGGAGGCGGTTTAACTTCGGTAAGCAAACACAAACTTAGAAATCCTCCGCCCAGAGCAAAAGTTCTGTCCTTCCTCTACAAGTTCAACCAATGCAGTCGCTTCTCTAAGTAACNACTCCCCTCGCGTTGAGAAAACATCAAGTTTCACTTTCTGCCCATTGCGTTAGGATCACGTCAGTTTTCTCGCTTGATTTATGATAATAATCACAGTTCTGGTTTTATGGATACGCCATCTTTTCGTTGGTTCTTTACGAAAATCCCGAACAGTCCAAACATTTTTTAGGATAACTTTCATTCGAACCCAGGATTGCCGCGTAGATCGCAGGGGCACTAACCACTACAACTGTATACCATTTCCATCCGGACCTAAACCGCGCAATACCCTTTGCGGTAGATACGTTAACTAGGTGGCACTTGTGGATACCGGTTTCACTCGTACCTACGTGTTAAGGTTGGGTTAACCACTACTCCACCTGTTCGCCTTCTAGAACAATCTTGTCCATCTGTAAATACGCGAAAGAAACACTCGTATGAAGGGAATGAAGGGAATATACCGTTTGCATTCGTTCGCCATATAAATTAGTTTTAATATCCTTGTAACTCTACTCAATGATTGTTGTGTACAACGGATAACGAGATCAGAAAAATGATAAGATGGATCCAGATTTCCTTCTCATATAAAGAAATCGAGAAAAAATTATATCGAAAGATGTTAATGAAAATATCATATTTGGGGTTCCCTAAGTTGACATTTCGAAGAAAAGGACTTCTTGCTTTTAACGCAAATTCGGGTACAAACCGACCTGTATTTAGAGAAATAACACAAAAGTAAATACGCAGATCGCATGCGCGCTGAATAACAGTAGGTCGAACACTTCTCTAAAACCCTTGAAGTGCCGTGTTTTGCGAATAAATTTCAATCGCCAATCAACATCAGCAGTTAAAACCTTCAAATTAAGCAATCTATTCCATCAAATCAATATCGGATATTACTATTCAAAGACTCGGAGCATTACCATATTGATGATATATGCTAACAGAGCGAAGAGCTAATGAATTTTGAAATTTACACTACCCACTCTCTCTGCCCCATTCGAACTAATTAGTACAGCTATGCGACCACATTCAGGGGTACAAAATTTTGGACCCTCCACCCCACTGAGCTGAAATTTTTGTCTCCTGTCCTCACTAATAAACATTCCGAAATAGTGAATTGTTCCAAACATTGTTTTATAATAATAATAATAATAAATTTATTGTCAAAAACAAAGCAGTTACAAACTGCGTATGACCACGTGGAGGACAATAAACTAATTTACTCTCCGGAAGCAAGCAAGGCACCATCCCATCTATTCCGATCAAAGATCCTAAGACAGAGGTGGATAGAATATTTCAGCACACTCCTTAGACAAGAATAAAAATAGTTAGCTATGTATTGAAATATTAATGAAATATCAGCAAATTTGTGTTTAATAAATCACAAAAAATATTTCAAAAGTACGTATTATTATCAGGCTATAGATTATTTGGAAAATATTGTTTATAAAGTATTAAAATAACACAAAATTCGAGATTTATTGTTTCAACAGACNGACAAGAGTCTAGAGACTCTGTATGAAAAATCCGAAGGAAAACCGGAGAAAAATCCGGGCCAGGATTATCCCCTTTATCTACCAATACCCAATAAATCGTTTATCTGATATCTCCAATTTTCGAAATTCTAATGTCCCTGTGTTCCACCTACCTCACAATATGAAATTTGAGCTCTTAAATAGGAACAAATTTTAAACTTTGGTAATTAAATTATTATTACTTTAGCACGCTTTCGATGATTTAGCTATCTTCAGTGGATGTACTTGTTCTTACCCACAAATAATATGAAATAATAACAGTATAAAATATATTAATTTAACCAGTAACGAAAACCTAGCCTTTTTTTACATTATAGGAAGAGGACTTAATATATTATAGTTAGTGACACACCAACAAATTTTTTTGTAATTATCCATATTTTTTTAAAGAAATGAAAAACGGGTTTAAGAAATATACGTGCACATTGTTAAATAACGACTGGTTTCACACACACACACACACAAAACTAGAAACGCAGCATAATCTGAAATTTGTTGTACCAAGAGTTACGAAAACATATTTCCAGCGCACAATATATATTTTTCACAAGCTTTCTTTTGGAATTCAAGCAATTGCGAGGTATTTATAAATATAGGGTTGCCCGACAACCGGTTTATCTAACATCCCCAATTTTCAAAATTGTAATTTCACTGTTTTCCATATACCTGATTTTAAACATTTTACAACTTTAATTTGTTACTACGCTACGAATCTGTGATTTTCAATATTATTTGTCGTAACTTGTCACCGCCAAAATTTCGAACATAGCTTCACAAACAACTTATTGACAGAATTTAGTTCGGATCTACTAGAAGGTATCTCAAGGCCATGAATAATTTAATACACTGGATATTTTATCGCAAGGAATCTAGACAATGTCGAAATTGTAATGGAGAAATTTCATGTAAGCTCATTTACTGCTATTCTATTATTACAAATGTTCCGCATTGTTTCGTCAGAGCTATTCAGAAGCCATTAAACAAGAGAGAAACGGTTTCTTGGTTCCCATGGAAATCAATGTGAGCCGCTAACAATGGCTGCGAGGTTCTAATTTAAAGTCACCATTAATTAACTTCATTTATCCTTTTTACTTTACAATTATACATAACTAGATGATTACCCGAAGTGGTCTGGGATTTTTCTAAGACTACTCTTCCTTCATTAAGGGAAAATAAAATCTATCTATATAGTAAGATCAAAATACCTTTACTCTCTGTTCTTTGTTAATGTACAACACCCTAATTTTTCAAGTTCATAATAATACAAATTTGATACAAAACTTGACTGTACATACTACACCATCTCAGGTCGAATTTTCGCTCCCGTGGCGCGGCTACACCTTTTCATTAGAACGCTTCTAAAATCTGAACTATTCGACCAAATTTTACGACTTAAAGATGATTTTAATATTTGTTAAATGCACAATACAAAAAAAAAACTATTAAACTAGGTGATGATTGATTTTTTCCGTCTTACATTATTCTCTTAATTTGAAGTATTTTAACACTCCAATTTTTAATGACGTTTTTTTTTGTTGATAATGTAGTGAAACCTTTGTAGAAAAACCATATCCTGTCGCAGACTTTTTTATAGAACTCTTTGAGGCAAACAACATTGCCACGCATAGTTGTCACCTGTCTCTAACCGTTTAGGCGGCGTAAGCTATAAACGGTTTTCCCGATTACATCGGTATTTACGGTCTAAATCATATTGTATCTAACTTTTTACACATTAAAAAAAATAAAAGTTAGCCTATATTCATCGTAGACATCTATCGTATCTCCTTGCCAAATTTCATCACGATCGGTTCCATGGTTTAGTTGTGATTCAGTAGCAAACGGACAGACTCACTCTCGCGTTCTACGCATTTATATATTAGTACAGAATATTTCTCCTCTTAATTTTGAAGAAGAGGAAAGAAACATCACTTGGATTATAAATGAGGTAGATAAACTAGGATTACGTAGGGTTTTTGTGTTGGCGCAGTTCCTTGCAATGAAAAATGGAGGTTCATTGCCAGGGAGTCAAATGAGAGGCTTCTGGAACCTTCCTCACCTACGCCTCTGAATGCAGCCTCTGAAACGGGTTGGAATCCTTCGTGGGTTATTAGGTCGCTATGACAATGGTTCTACGTATTTATATATTAGAATGGATGTACGAGGGAAGTATTGTAATCGGTCGAGAGAAGAAACCCGGGATCTTTTCAGATACATACTAATTGGCTCCAGGAGATACTATTTTAGTATTTTTGCGATGATATCCAATGTCGTGTGTATATGAGTGTGAAGAATATTGTTTATCCGAAGAAACTAATGAAAGCAAAACAAAACAGAGAATTATCTTTGCACGCATTGGGAGTAGACTCATTCCGACTTCATTCACACACCGCGCTCCAAAATAAAAATAAAAAATAGCTTAAAAATCAAAATCTTGGAGGCGTCTTATTTCGATCAGCGAACGAGGCTAGTGCAAAGAGAGCTCAGGGAGGAAGGTGATAATTCTGCAAAATGTAGTTGAATAAGTTGATATGAAAATAGGCAGCAGACTTTGCAATGGTTGTGAGGACAAACATTTTTAGACAGTATATTCAACTGTTCAATATGTTATTTATTTTTATAATAATGCATGNAGACAGTATATTCAACTGTTCAATATGTTATTTATTTTTATAATAATGCATGTTTTTCCTTCTTATCTATAAATAATTTTCCGACTTAGTTCTATGAGTATGTAGAATGTTTATTACTATGATTGTTTTTTTTTAAGAATAATAATTAGACAGTTGAATAGAGCACTGTCCAGATTTCTTATTTTAACTGATTCTCTTGTAGTTAGTAAATAAAATTTAAAAATTCGGTTTTGAAAGCGCTGAAAGGTTTTTAAAATTGAAACGTTAATGAATTCCAAGTTTTGAAACAAAAGAGAGAAATTCACGATATTCTTTTCTTTAAATCATTGTTACCAACTTCTCCAGAAACAGCGATAGGAAAATGATGACATTGAACAATCGAGCAGGATGCAAACACTGGGATTTAAATATAATTGTGAATACTAAGTCCACATCGGGATAGAATATGAGTTTAAAATATTTAATATTACGTGACGTGATTCTATCAACAATGACAGTTTTAATTTTGTGTCTTGAAAATAAATAAAATTACGAATCGGATGGAACAGACAGGCTATTAACATNTGTGAATACTAAGTCCACATCGGGATAGAATATGAGTTTAAAATATTTAATATTACGTGACGTGATTCTATCAACAATGACAGTTTTAATTTTGTGTCTTGAAAATAAATAAAATTACGAATCGGATGGAACAGACAGGCTATTAACATAACACCGATTGAATATTGACAGGAAAAAAAATAATCTGATTTGTTTGGTATCATTATTTACGAAATAAATTATTTTGTGTGTTCATGTGTAATTGTTACAATAATGATGGAGCTTCATGTTTTTAATTCATACGGTTGTCCTCATGTATTCTCTTTCAATATGTAATACAAACAGATGTTTACATGGCGAAATTTTAAAATATTTTCTTCATTGTATTCTATCAACAATAAATTTGTTGTCACAACAGCAAAAGTTACAAACTGCGTATGACCACGTGGAGGACAATAAACGAATTTACTATCCGGAAGCAAGCAAGGGACCATCCCATCAATTCCGATCAAGGAGCCTAAGGTAGAAACGAATTGAAAAATTTCAGCAAAAATTCCTAGATAAGATAAAAAGTTAGTTACGAGTTATAATACTAATAGAAAATCAATATTTTTGTAATTTAACGCAAAAAGTTTATTTTACATGTACAAATTTTTATCGAACTATAGATTATTCTGAGTATAGTGTTTAAAAATCATAAGAGTTGAAAAAAACACTAAATTCACGATTTATTGTTACAATAAACGCGCCCCTAGACAAAAGTCAAGAGAACCTGTATGATAAATCCGCCTCTACCCGAAGGAAAACCGGAGAAAAACCCGGGCCAGGATGGGAGCTACAGAATTAATGTGCACAACCGTGCCAAAGTTGAGTACACATAAAACTAAATTAATATGAGCTATAAGACAACACAATCATGCAAGAAAATAGGTTTCGAAGTTGTTATAAGTTATTTTAAAATTTTAATTCTGTATAAATGGAAGATAAAATCAATTAATATTGTAAAGAAGTGATTTAAGAGCAATGTGACACTTTAACTAGATATTTGGAAAGATTTTTGTTGATAAATCACTTCTAATGTCCATAATTTACCTTTTTAATACGTCAACAAAAATTCTACTAAAAGTAATTATTGCGAGGTAAAAAAAAATACGAAAATATTTCTGTGGAATATTTAATGTTCGGACGCGATCCTCACAAAGCCATAAAGTTCACCCCTTTCCTCCCCTAGTTTTGTTCACAAGAATATTTATTAAAAAAATATACGTGATATTCCAACCGAACAAAGTTACAATCAGCTTAATAAAACATTCCTTTGGTTCATTGAGAGAGAGAGGGAAGGGGGAGGGTTAATTCCCTAAAAGAAACTTTTACTTCGAAAGTTTTAGTGGAAGAGGAAACGCGATGTTTTGGAGTGAAATAAAAACCCGAATAGATCCCTCGCCGTCCAATTAAGGTGTTTGTGTTCCTACGCCGTTCCAGTGAAGGGTTGTGTACGAGGGTGAAAACGGATGCAGGAAGAATCGCGTTGAGGTGGGACCCGCGCTCCGAGCTATACTCCAAGTCATGTGACTTTGCCCGAAATTACGCAATATGGCCGCCTACCAAGAATTGCCAACTTCTACAAATTTAAGTATTATCCAAATACACATAATAATAGTAGTCNCTATGGTGAAGTAAAAGTTTCGGGTACACTGCGTACAAGGTCTGTACCAACATCAAGTCAGACAGCCACATTGAGGACAATCAAGTAATTTACTGCGTCTAATATACAATAAACTAAGAAAACAGTTCATGATGATTTTTTTTTTCTTCTTTCAGTTAAATTTTCTTGAAGCAATGAAACATGACTTGGAGTACAACTACTGGCGGATTTAGACCGTAGTCAAGGGCTGTGGGGGTAGGGCCCTAACCTGGGAGGTTTCTGTTTGAAAATCATGGTTTTACAACACAATTTTTGAAAATATCATTTAAATTAAATCTATCAACTTATCACACAGATAATCAACAATTTACTATATTAAATAGTAATCAAAACTTATTAATTGTTTAAAGTGGCAAAGTACGCCTTTGTATATTCCCATGTTCAGGTTCCCATAGGGGGGGGGGCTGTAGCTCCCCTTACCTTACACTCAAGTTATCGAGAGTTTGGGCACTAAAAAAAAACAAAGATGGCGGACTCGAGTGGTGTATCAGGGCAGCCACAACCAATATTTTGGAACCAAAACTCCACACTCGTTAAGACTTGGACTGCCTCAGATTGTCGTTTGATATTAAAATCCTCGTTTGTTAGAACTTACACGTGCCTTACGGGTGTACCAACGCTATGGAAACAACAACACAGAGACTACCGTAAAACGAATTTCCTTGAAAGTAGATTGAAAAATTAAGATTTCTCGAATAGTTTACGCAACGTATTTTATAAATAGGAATGTTAATTTTGTGTTACACTACAAAAGATTTTTAAAAAAGAGTATTTTAAGGACTGGCTCTCCTAGAGTTATTTCGTCAAGTTTGGTGGTAGTGAATACAACGTTTAAGATGAAAATACCACTAAGTCGAGTGGTATACGACATAGGGGGATTCAATGGAGTAGGTTGGCAGTTCTCCCAAATTCGGTAACTTTTCAGAGGGCAGCTAAACTACAGCTCTCTCCTCCGCCACTGGATATGGCGCGCGACGTGACTCCCGGTATCGCACAGGTAGCTACTGGCCGTTCCGCAAACCACGGCTGAAGCAGCTATTGGGGGGTGGGATGGTTCCGCTTTCCGCCCTTCGGACGTTCACTGACTGCCCTTCGTCTTACTTTCGTGGTCGGTGGGAAAGTCTGGAAGGTGTGCGCCGCATTAATAGACCCTTCGCTTTGAACGGCGAATGTTTTCGGGATAGAATGTATTTTCCTCCCCCTTCACCTCACAGCGCCCGGAGGCGGATCTGCACTGTAATCACGGAAGGGTGGCGGAGCAACCGGGACACATTTTTGTGTATAAATCATGGTTTTTACAACACAAATTTTATAAATATTATTTTGAATGAAATGCTTCAAATAAATAATTAACAATTAATTATAGGTATTATTAATTACAATAACGATTCTATAATAATAACAATAACGATTCTATAATAAGAACAAATATTAATCTGGTAACACTTTTGCCATTTATTATTATTAACAATTTCAATTTTATTTCTTAATAGTTCAGGTTCAAAATGGGGAGTGGGAGGGGGCACATACATCACAGCCAGCACCCTCACTTTCGGCTCGGCATCCACTGCGGGAGTTATGTTACTCCTGTTGTACTGGCAACTGGCATTGTATTACAAATTATTGTATTCGTTTTGGTGCATGGATTAAAAAGAACTTGTTTTTTAAAAGGGTTAATTATTCGTCTTTCACTTGCGCGGTGAAATCGTTTGCAACGAAAATAATTCAGCGTGTTTTTAAGGGCTTAAGGTTTTTGTAAGAGCAGTCGTTTCGTCTCATCTTCATTCCGTGAAGTTTTCTGAGCGAGTGATACTTTTCATTTCTCTTCGTTCATACACAAGGGCACGTGGATGGCGTTTACTCCCTTCGGCGTACTTCGTCGTTTAGAGAAACCCACGGTGTCCATTGACTTCCAGAAATCATATTATTTCACTGTTTCATCATTTCCTATCCTCTTTTCTCGGAAGGTACAAGACGTGTGGAGAACGTTCCGTCCTTTCCCTTCTACGAACCCTGTCCCTTCGAGTCTGTCCTTCACCACCACATCCTGTCCCTTCCACGCTGCGTCACAAATTTCATAAATATTACCTTCAAATAAAATGCATCACGTAAATAATTCACAAATAACAATCTGGTATTATTAAAACCAATAACAATTATTTATAAAGCTATTAATATGACGTTAATAACAAGAATTATATTGTACGTCACAACTTCCGATACCTACTCGTGGAGGAGCGTTTGCAACGTCAACAGCCAGGACTCGAACCCGAGACCTTCTGCTCTGGACGCAGGTGAGCTTTCCACTGCGCCACCCACCTCGACTCCCAAGTCCGTCCGCCGGATCATGCCAGGTGGCGGTTACGTCGCAATTTTCGACGTTGCGAGAATTATATTATTAATAACAATTAAAACTAATACCAATTATTAATCTGTTTACGCTTTTACAAAATATGCCATATTAACAACTTTAATTTTATCTGTGAAATGTTCAGGTCCAATGGGCAAAGGAGCTGTAGGCCTCTTAATCACTCCCGCCCGTAGTAATTTCCCTTTCGATATTCTCCCTCAGCTGACCCTAGATGCAGATGTCACACAAACGCTCCCGCGCTACTGGAAAATCTGTCAGTTACCATTTATTACCAATGACCTCTCCGTGGCTCAGGTGTTTGCATTCTTGCTCGTCACCAAGTCATCCCATTTTTTGATTTCCTGGAGGAGGCGCAGAAGAAGAAGAAAAATTAGTAGTTTTTTTTCACATTTGATGTTCCAGTTCACACACACACAGCTGCGACTCTACCGAAAAGCTTAACCCTCCTTTTGCTTCTATCCCTCTTCTTTTACTCTTTGCATCATCAACTCCCAACTATTTGCTAACTACTCCATGAGTGCCAAGTTGTTGTTGAAGCCAGCTAATCAGCCCACCCACTGAGAATCCCCATGTACAGGGTGATAATACCTAAAGTTCAACTTTCAAAAAAGCTGCAAAAAGAGAATCGCTGCTCACAATGACCTAAATTGTCCTCTCACTCAT
>NNCF01126569.1:363098-375991 GCA_002313205.1 Laupala kohalensis | reverse complement strand
ACATGACTCTCCCCGCGTGTGGGACTCGCCGAAAGACTCAGCCATACCCACTAAAAACCCTCCTGCATTACAACTCAAAACACAAATTCCAAATTATCTCACGACTTTACCAAAAACATTTTTAAAAAAAGAAGAAAGAGGAAAATGAATGATACCCTAGCCCTAATGGCGTCGGGATCGAAAAGAACAAGAGGTGAGCAAGAAAGGTCAGAAAAGAGAAAGGAAGTAGTATGGCACAAGTAAGTGGAAGTAATGCCAGACTCAGCTCGGGGCCCCGTGTTCGCCAAACACGTACTTACTAGATGTAAGTCCCCTGGGGGGCGTTTTAAAAGGCCAGTAGTCAATGCCGTAAAATCATTCTCGACCTTTAGAGAAGAAAGAGCTAGCTTTACTGTTCATGTTGTTTCGTCAGAACTATACTTTTTTATTGCAGATTTCTTTTCTCCATGACGTCTAAACACAGTAATTTTCATTAGAAGCATCCGGTATATTAAAATATGTTTAAGTAAAAAATGATGCCATATTTTGATCTTAACAAAATATATAAGAATTCATGTTTCAATAATTCTTATTACATTCGCAATATTGCTTTTTAACGTATTTGTTTATTTTGTAAATATTGATTTTCCTGGTTGAAAATTTTGTTTTCTCAATATTCGTTTCTTATTTTATGTTTGGAGGCAACTAGTAATTAATGTTTCTACATATCATATAATTTTTCATCAGATCTATTATGTCAATCACAAAAAATTACTTTTCTATATATTCGTTTATTTTTGTAACAACACTGATGATTTAATAAATCAAAAACTGAATAGTGTTACGACGCACTCTTTATACAAGATACTGTATATACTACCAACTACGAACCTGGACATACGAAGCAAAATTTCGAGTGTTGATTGAACCTTTGAGGCGCGTTCATTGTGAATTGGTGGTGTAGTAGTGTAGTGTAGTGTAGTGTAGTGTAGCTTTTCGTCCGTCCGTCCGTCTTGTCGTCGTCGTCGTCGTCGTCGTCGTCTTCGAAGTCCCTAAGAGTCGCGCGTCGCCCAAAGAGACATTTTTATTGGATGCTAATAAAAGCGAGCGAGAGGGAGAAGAAGGGAAGGGGGAATATGTGGGAGGGGTTGGGGGGATGGGGGGATGGGGGGAGGGGAGAGTCACACACGTGTCCTCAGCAACCGAGAGGGAAGCAAAAAACACCGAAGCGCGCAACAGCAGAGACTTGATCCGTGGGAGAGTCTCTCTTCACTGTCCCTCCTACACCCCAACCCTCTACAAGGAAGGGTACACACTAGGGTCAACCAAAAAACATCAATTTTTTTTTCTAGTCGTAATATCGCGGAAAAGTTCCGAATTATGGAGACTGAAAAGGGGTTTTTAAAAAAAATCGCTTCATATCTTCCGGTCGCGCATGTGCTAAAATTTGGAAAAATTCACATTTTTAACATTTTTTAATTATCTTTTTCTCAAATGTAATAGTTCTCGAATTCTGATGTATTAAAATCACTGATGTGTTAATGTTTCAATATTATTGAAATCCATCAACGTCTTGCGGTTGCGCATTACCTGCAAAATGTTTTAATGAAATTTAGAAGGAAAAAAAAACAAGCAAATAAAAGTAGATTACAGTTCAAGGAAAAAATACTCACAACTTACATGTTTTTTTCTTTACTAAATACAAGGTTAAATGTTTAAGAACAAATTATTTTAGACCATTAATAATATTTATAAACTGTTTTTACTGGAAAAAACTAAGTTGTAGAGAGAAGCGTCATAAACCCAATAGACTCATATGTTGAACTATTGAACATCCCCCGTTTCCACAGATTATTAGATGAAGGTACTTTGAAATCTGATTTATGAGTGAAGTTAGGCACGGTTGACCTTGACAGCAGAGTCGTTCTCATAAAACCTTTTAATACATCAGAATTCGAACTATTATATCTGAGAAAAAGATAATTAAAAAATGTTTAAAATTACCGATAAAAAACGAGAATTTTTCCAAATTTTAGCACATGCGCGACCGGAAGATATGAAGCGATTTTTTTTAAAAACCCCTTTTCAGTCTCCATAATTCGGAACTTTTCCGCTATATTACGACTAGGAAAAAAATTATGAGTTTTTATTCGGTCCATCCTAATACAAACTTTAAAGGTTGGTACAGGACACTGTGTGAACAATCTTTCATTGGATAGGAATAATGTATGGAGGCAAGTGACGCGGCGAGACGCCAATATAGGAAGGACACGATAGATCTCGCTGCTCGAATATCCTCTTAGTAGCAGCTGCAGGTGTGTCTTTGAAATCCATTAACGCCAATCGCGGTGAAGCATGTATCACGGTAGGTGAACTTTGCAATTGTGAACATTTATTGCCAACGACGCTGTCGAAAAAACACTTGTTTTCCTTTCATCTCTTATTGCGTCCTTGTACATTCCTATTCAATAGATGATTAAATTTGTAGTGTCCTTAAAGTTTGTAGACAATGTTCTCGATCGCAATTCTGTATTTCGTTCATCCCTTCGTGTGGTACTCATTAGACGTAGAGGAATTCATTTGTCGTTCATTAAGGCACTAAATTTGCCCCATCATTGAAAATATATTTTGAAAAATGTAACTGGGAAAGGGACTTAAGGTACTTAAGGGATGAGCGAGACGAAGACCTCAGCCATCGAGAGGACGAACGAAGCCGCGTCCTTCTACTTTAAGCGCGACGTGAACGGGATATTAACCAATAGATATTAACTGTCTTATTCCCAGAGATTTTCAGCTCATTTTTCGAGAATTACTCCCGATAACGTAAAAGCCATAATTATCATAAGTTGTGAAATGACAAAAAAATCTTCGGGTCCAAAACATCGATTTTGAAAATTCCACAATGCAATCCAAATTATGCGAGATTATTGTGTATTTTATAGATGTATCTGTATTTTGCTTCATGTATTTAAGTTTTTATGTGTACTCGTTGGCGATTTCGTGTGAAAAAATACAGAGGAAATACGTTAAGTTACATTAAACCCCATGAATCGGCACAAACGCCATTACCGGAATATACGGGAACCCGAGCCCTAACACCCCAATTTAAAAAAATGGGTACCCGTACCAATAGATTAATTTTTATTTTTAAGTGAAATCAACATGATATATAAGAGTCAAAACTATATTTGTTTGTCAGTTCGCTCGGTTCCACTTGAAGAGAATGTGGTCTGAGCGCATCGGAAGGTCTACGTCAGTTAGAGAATTAAAGAGTAACCCGATTTCGAAATAAAGGAGAAAAATTCATCGAAGGGAACCTAAAAAAACGCACAAAAAACGTCTCATCAGCGATTAAAGAGATTTCTATACACAGTCCGAAATATTCTTATGTTTATGATGTTATCGCATCAAAAATCACCCAAAAAAATTGCCGCTACTGTAAGAATTACGAAACTACTGATATGCAACTCCACAGGATATAAGTTACATCTTTTTATTGTTTCAGTGCAATACGTATGTAAAACTATTGAAGAGAGTGTACACTTTCCTTCGTTAACCTATGATCATACCAAGGAAAGATTATATGTACTATATACTTCGGATGTTCAAGTTTCCAAGGGGACCGTTTCAGGACGTGGCTGGTTCAATTAACAAAAAGGAATATCAATAATTTCAATGCTTGAAAATCCGTATGATTGGTACAATTTCAAAACTGTGAAAGCATCAAAATCCTGTTTTCTTTTTACAAAAAGATACGATAATTCAGAGGTCCATGCTTTATGTGAAGGGAAAAAAGGCGATTGAGGAATCGGAGAGAGTCCTACTTCAAAGGAGCAGGATAGCGACCGTGCGTATTTAAACTGTCTAAATGGCTGGACACAAGAAAACACGTTCGGGAGAATTAAACGGGAAAAGAATATCCTGTTAATCTTACGTTCTAAAAATTGTTGTCTAAGAACTAAGTCTAAAGAAGTCCTCCACTGTCCGACTCAACACTTTTTATAGCAACCTTTAAACACAAATTAAAAGAAGAATCAGAATTAGAAATATGCATCTACTATCGGATTTTTCATTACAGACCGCTTACTTCTAATAGCTGTTGTGAGTACAACAATAATTGCAGAAAAACCAAATTACCACCGTTCGATTTGTCACTTTTGTTTTGCATATACACAAGTGAAAAATTTCGTTTTATGAGTGAATATTAGTTTTTTAAACCCTCAAATGTTTCGAGAAAACGTGATATTTTTACGGTTCTTTCCGATACGTCGACTTCATTATTTTTTTATAAAATAAACTAAGAGTGACAAAAATAATTCTCATTCAGAGAATGATCACTGTTATATTTGTGACACAATCATTTCAAGCTCCTACATGCAAAATATAATGAGTTATTAATTTGTTTTTGAAAAACATCATATGACAGAATATGTCATCATAGTCATACACGCGTTGTTGCCAGTGCGCGTTCAGCCTCTGTTGAAGCTGTACCAGTCAGTGGAGTGACACGCGTGGCAACAACGCCATCGCTGGTCGCTAATTGAAAACATGGTTTTATTTATCACTTGCTAGAGGTTACATGAATCGTTTTAAATTTTATTGTAATGTGATCCTGGCATTCGTCTGAGTGCGACAGTATAAATTTTATTCCTTAATAATGCGTCTGGTCGTTTTTAGCAGCGTTTTCAAAATAATAATAATAATAATAATAATAATAATAATAATAATAATAATAACTCATTATATTTTGGAAGTAGAAGCTTGAAATTAATAAACGTGGTCACAAACACAACCTTGATCATTCGCTGAATAAGAATTATTTTTGTCAGTCTTACTACATTTTATAAAAAATAATAAACTCGACGTATTGGCAAGAACCGTACAAATATAACGGTTTTTTTTACATTTCAGGTTTTAAAACATTAACGTTCATTTATACAACGAATTTTTTCATATGTGCGAAACAAAATTACAAATCCGATGTGAATTGTGTTTTTTTTTGCACTCACAACAGTTATTAGAAGTCAGGGGTTTATTATAATGAAAAAAATCCCATAGTACATAAGGAGCTTTTAGAGAAAATTGTTTGTTGTAAAAACGCAACCAGCGAGATGATGCCATCACCGAAAACTAGAAGTAGACGTCAAATCGCGACTCTGTCTCGAGGTTAGGTTAGATGCTAATTACACAATTCCCTCGTAAAAACCATCACGTTGATGTAATGGTTCTTTGCAGAATACTTTTGTTGGCACCTTCAGTGAATGCAGTGAATGCAGTGAATGCAGTGAATGCAGTGAATGGTGCAGAGTGGTTTTACTCAAAAGGAAGCGAGACTCTCTGACCCAAAAGGAAAACAGCTCTCACTCGAAGGGGAGCCACAACACTTCACTCTGCATCAACACTTCACTCTGATTCATTTCTCTCTCTTCCATCCTCCTTCCTCGAGTTGCAGGCGGAGGAGGAGGAGGAGGAGGATGGAGAAAGAAGCGTAGAAGCAAGTTTTCGTTGATTTTCAAAGTCTATACGTTCATTGTTCATCTAACATTTTACTCACACGCTGAAATCGAGACCGAGTCC
Organism: Laupala kohalensis; assembly: GCA_002313205.1. Classification (NCBI taxonomy): domain Eukaryota; kingdom Metazoa; phylum Arthropoda; class Insecta; order Orthoptera; family Trigonidiidae; genus Laupala; species Laupala kohalensis. The sequence continues at coordinate 370,435 of NNCF01126569.1, read as the reverse complement.
AAGAACGACGTTGAAATGACGCTTTCGTTTTAACAATAATATTAATAACAATAATAATAATAGATTTGTTAACTTTGGCGACGTCGTTACGACTCGAAATTTCTACGCGGGTATTCACGTGACCTTTTGCGATACTTGATCAATACTCATCAAACACCCTTTTCGAGGGAATATTAATTTTGTGCAAAGGAAAGTGACCTTGTAGATATACTTTGCATGAAGCACCCATGTGACCTGACCGGAAGGAAGCGGGCGACATCCGGCAATCTCAAAACCCTTCACATTCCGAACCACAATTGTTTTCGTTTTGAAGCTTTTGTGAATCGTTAACACCCCTTCTCAACCCCTCATCCAAGTGGTCGTTAAAATGTAGCTTGTAATATACGGCGAGTTAGGTTGAAAAGTTTTAACTAATTTTTTTGAGGGTAGTAGAACTAGAATTTAAATAGTGATGATTGATTGGAGTTATACCTCTTGCATTAATAAAAAAAATTATATATACTTCCGTAACACAGTTTTAAAAAAGCAACGAATTGTGATATTTTTGCATTGTCAGGTGAAATAGTAAATTCCGGTTTCGTCAAATGTTCAGATGATAGTGAATGAGGAGGAGGAGGAGGAGAAGAACAAGAATTCGACGTCTCTCTTTTCTCTTCAGTCGAAAAAGAAGAGAGCGATTTTACTCTTGCGAGATACTCTTTTGTATTTGCTCACGTGTATCATCTTTGAGTAGCCAAGGAGTCGGAGAGGTACTAAGACGATTTCAAGATTTGTTATTAACAACTCCACAGAAACATTTTGCTCTCAAAACTTATTTTCCCGTCATGAAGTTGAGAATCGAAGAGAATCTTATCAATTCTATCTACACTTCGGTAAAACATTGATCAAGTCCTGGTCAGGACGGAGGACCCCTCCTCAAAGAATATACTCAATCGAGAAAAAAGTTACCATCACGAAATTAGCAACAGACTTTCTGGTTCGTATCTATAATAAAACTTATGGGAAGAACTCATGACTCCGAAAAGTTCCACTAATTACAGTAATTTCCCAAAAACCTTTTACCACAAAACTGAATTCCTTAAATTTCTTTTGATTTCTAATCAAATGTTTTACACGATATCACTTTATAAACTTAAACCTAAACAAAAGTTATGTAGTTTCAAACAATTAAAATTATTTCAAAGTTGTAGATTATGGAACGTGCAAATAAGATAAAATTAGATTAAAAAGCACTAACGATCATATTTAGTAACTTTTGCATTTTTAGCGGCTATAGATGATGTGTAATGTGAGATAAACTAAATGTTGACTATATTTCGAAACAGAATTCCACGCGTCCATCTTAACGTGTTTGTATGATTGTCAATAGATAAAACGTCGTGTCATTAAGAAACTTACTATTCTAACGTATATTTTCAATATATTCAGTAGAAGATTCTTAGAGTTATATGAAAAGCACCGTTTCTGTCTGGGTGCACGCCCTTGCGTCGGGGTTCGACCCACCTGCGACCTATCTTTAGCTCTTCCCCATTCAGAGCCAGATCGCACATTAATCCGTTCCTCTTTCCCCCCTCCCTCCACCTTTTAGACGCCGGAGATGGTGGACAGGGGGGGGTGGGGGAGGGGAGGAGAGTGATATTTCGGCTTGGCGTCTAATGAGCCGCTCCTCGCTGCGACGCGATGCTCAGTTCTTTCGGTTGCCTGGCGACGCGCCCAAATCGCTCGCGCGCACGACAGCAGACATTCGCCCCATACGCGAATCCGAATGGAGACGGGATTATACTGTAGCTACACATAACTCAATTTTTATAGGCACAAAGTACACCGATATGTTGGCTGCCAACGTATTCATCTGCATCTGATTTAAACAACAACCGAAACTCACGCTCGAAATACCCTGATCATAACAGAGCTGAAAAAGAGAAAATAAATGTGCGCCCGAGTTTTTCTCCGGTTTTTTTTTCTGGTACGGTGGATTTTATATTCGCTTTCTCCGGGCTCTTGGATAGAGGAAACGGTCTAATTTAGAATTATTTTAATATTTTCCGAATAATCTGCAGTTCGATAATAAAGTGGTTTGGTGAATACAAAACCTAAATAGAAATTTGTCGGTATTCTGTTGAATCTGCTGAATGTTAAATCCTTAGCCTCTGCCTTTGGATTCTTGATCGGAATTGATAGGATGGTCCCTTGCTTGCTTCCGGACAGTGTATTAGAATACTCTCCTGAACGCTGTTTGTAGCTGCTCTTTAACAATAAATGGTTGAATCCCCAGAGACATAAAATAACATTTTATTGTTTTTCAAAAAAATATCATTAAGATCCCATGATCGATAAGCAAACAAATTTTTTTGACAACAAATGGAAGAACTATAAGAATTAAAACTTACATACTATTACTAATGTCTTTAGTTTCAAGACCTCATTTCGACTCTGAATTTCCACTATTTTAAAAATAATTTTTCCACACACTTTTTTTCCCGCATCTTGAGAGCAATAAAAAATCTGTTCCTCTTTTATATTTATTCTTGATTCTGGCGAATCGTTTGGCAAAGGTTCAAAGCAGCGACTCTTACAGCTTCAATGGTGTGATTTGTCCTGATTGCAATCGACCAACACTCTTCGCAAAGTTTTAATTTGTTACGTGCAATGAAAGCAAAAAATACCTAAAAAGGCACGCGGAATAAACACGTTGTTTCCAGTTTATTCAAATATAATATTTAAAGAATGGATTAGAATTCATATTGAACTGGGAAGCAAAGAATTAGATTTAACAACAGAAAATATTGCATGTTAGAACTATCAACTTTGTGAAAGAACAAAAAAAGAAAATTATTTGTAAACGATTAAAAACCTTTTACAGCTACTTTTTTTTTCATTTTGTCGCCGAGAAATTAAAACATTTGCATGAATTTTATTGCTTCTTAGTATCAAAAGAAAAACACTGAATAATATATTAACAATATAAACACTGAGATAAGGTTTGCGTCTTGACACACGATGACAAATCATATCTTCATCAGGGCTACATTACAATACGAAGAGTTATCAAAACGCTGGCGCTAGTTCCATTTGCTTTTGATCTAAAAGGAAAAAAGAAACCTTACACTACACCCTAAGATCGAGAACAAGATTTAAGGTGTTAAAATAAATATTATTCTCATCCCGACACTCCAAAACATTAATGATACATTTCCGAGTATTAACTTGCCCCTTTTCTGACTTCAATATTACAACCTTTTTTTAATCACAAAACATAGTTTTTAACATTTTCAATATGAAGAATAGCCAGAAAAACATTGACGTAATTTTTTTCCGAGGAAGCCCCCTCCCTCCCCCCACGTCACGTGTTCGCATTTCAGTTTTTTACTTGCTCTAAACAAAACACTCGACGCGTCTCCAATGAACGCTTTTTGTTAAAACAAAACAATCTTCACCATCCACTTTATCAATTAAACATTACTATTGTACAAATATAATAGTACTAAGTATATATTCTAATATTTCAGTATTCATTCAATATTTTCAAAAACCTCTTAACGTGTTATTTCTCAATTGTTGAAAGAAATACAACAACAAACAACTAAACGTATGACGTTATTTCAACTGAATGAAATAATGCAAATAAAAATGTTAATGTTTTCTAAAGGCCTAACATTGTACACACATGAAACAGAGAACTAAGCAAACGTTTGTACGCAGAACATAAAGGTCAATTGCTTTCGTGACTTCACACAAAGGGCCATTGGGTTAAATCAAGGCACAAGGACGCCCCTAGCCAACATTTCGCGAACTAAGTGCCAAAAGGGTTTGCGTCAATTGTCGGAATGTCTGTCTTTGTGTGTGAGGTAGTTTCGATGCTTGACGGCCCTATTTTTAGGATCAGTGATGCAAGGGGCGTATCCATCTGCAAAGAATATTAACAAGACTTCTATAATTTATCTTTACTTTTTATTCCATCTTGTTCACATCGGAGTTTAGTGGAGTTTAGTTGGTTCTGAATCCTGTTCGACCGAAATGGGGTTTCCCCTCACCTACTCCCGACAAAATGTCGGTTCGGTACCATATATGTTCCCCGGCTACCCACTATTTCCTCTTCCCAATTGTCTCACACGCACACCTCATGGTCGAGTCCCGTCGTAAGACATGAAACACAATAAATAAATAAAAGTTATTCGTGGAATCTTTCTGACGATGTCAGACGTCAGAGTTCTCCCTCACTAACAACATACAGGGGAAGGAAACAAAAATAAATTATTTCATTTATTTCTTCCATTTACACACTATCGAGAAAAACAAATTCCCAAAACCAACATGTCACTTGATTTCACAGAGTCACAAGACGCCATTTTTCACCCATTGAAAACGTAATATCGAAAATTCCAGATACTAGTAAATATTTAATTATATAAAATTTACAGAAAAAATCCGTATAATATTTCATTTAGTTCGTGGAAAGTAGCGAAAATTCCACTCCCTGCTGTTGCCGCTAACCACAAAAAACCAGGAAGCGTTCACCCCTCCGACGCACGAATTAGAAAGGAAACAAAAAATGTATTTCGTAATATACAGCGAAATTTGAAATATCGGATTCCAATTTCCTCTTCACTTTAAAACACTTTTTGCTCAAAGAATAAAACTAATAACGGGTCGTCTTTTGTTTATTTATTTACTTATTTGCAACGCGATATTTTGATTCTCGTCAATAATGTTATATTATTTCAATGCAGAAAAATTAACTAGTATGTTTGTTTTTTTACTTTTGAAAAGTTTTTTAATAAAATTAGTATTATAATAAAAATGTTTTCATATCATAATGTATGACAGGGTGATTCCAAATACAACTTTCTTTTTGCTCTCACAGGACGACATGCCATGTCAAATATTAATTCTGATTTATAACACAAAAGTTGTACCGCCCCCCAACGCAACACGTCAATGAAAAAAAAATTATGTAAAATATAGCATAACTCTCGCGGGCCGCTAAAATTACTTGGACGTTTTGCCGCTATTTCAACCACAACCAAAGCCAGCACTACGTCACAGATACGTACACGAATACTTTCCTAATACAGGAACGTATAATACACGTGTCCTCTCGCTAGAGAGAGAGAGAGAGAGAGAGAAACATATTTCATTTGAGACGCAGCAAACCAGGAGCAGCAGACAAGAGTGTGAGGTTGTTGTATAAAGGGGAGCGTACACATGGCGAGTCAAAATGCCTGTCTGTGTGTCTCTCTCACCAATAGTGGATTTTTGCCACAAAACTCGCGAAAGGAAACAAAAAAAAAAAAAAGCAGACATAGGAAAATACTCGTTCCTCAATAGATCGATGAGGGTCTGGAACAACTTTACCTGCGGATGTCGAATGGGAGCGCTATCGGACTCAGCAACCTCTCTCTGAAATTCAAGAACGCTTTGAGAAAAGGGGAACAGACAAATTAAAAGGATTAGGCAAGTTGTGGAGTAGTGGGTACGTTACAATAGATGGGATTTTTGGGGGGGCACTACTAGTCATCGACATCGAGGTCATTGGAGTCCTAAAATTCTGTACAGGTGGGGAAAATGCAGTTACTCACTAAGGACAGCCAACATGACTCTCCCTCCGTGTGGGACTCGCCGAATGACAACCATACCCACTGAAAACCCTCCTCAATTACAATATATCAGAACATTACAAAAAAATGAGGAAAATGAAAGATACCCTAGCCCTAATAGCGTCAGGATCGAAAAGAACAAGAGGTGACCAAGGGAGATCCGGAAAGAGAAAGGAAGGAGCCTTTCACAAGTGGAAGCAATGCCAGACTCAGCTCGGGGCCCCGTGCTCGCCAAACACGCACTTACTAGATGAAAGTAGAATAGATGGGAAATTAGTGGAGTGATATTGGGTAGTAGAGTGAAGTGATACGAGGGAAATAACTGATTTAGAAAATGAAGGAAGGGAAGAGGGAAATGTGAAGGGCATGAAAAGGGAACATCGAGTGTTCGGGTCATCATCACAATAAAATTTGCAATAAGTATTTTTTATAACTTTTTAGATGTTTCAGGATAAAATGTTTTTGTATCTAGTACTTTAACATTAGTTGAATCATATAGTTTAGTGATTTATTTAACAATTTCTTATTTCAGTTCTCTGTGATTTGTATTTTCTAAATTGTATTTGCTTATATTCTGCCCATTTGCAGTTAATAAAAATATTATTATTATAAGAAAGAAATTGAGCCACCCACGCACTCGCGTGCCTTTTGCAGAGGTATGTTGTACCCCCCTCCCACGTTGTGCACAATCCCGCTGCGCTACACTGTGCTACGATGCGCTACGTCGTGCTACGCTGCGCAGCGTGCGTGACAGCGTCTCAATGTGCTTAGCCCCGGGTTAACGTCGGACACGCTATCTAAACTAATTTAAATTTGTCGTTGTTCTATTACACAACTTGTGATATTAACAACGGGTTGTTTTTTTCTCTCCTCCAGGGCTGGAGGCAGTGAGCATGTGCGGCGGTGCGACCAGGCCGTCAGAGCGCGCTGGGGGCGGAGGGCTGGAGGCAGGAGCGGAGGCCGTGGTGTCCAGCCTCGACTGCCTCAGTCTCATCGTCGAGAGCATCAGCGCCGCGACGGCTGCAGGCGTCAGGCGTCGGGACGCAGCAGCTGCAGCTTCCATGGGACAAGGCGTCGCAGCCGCTGGAGGACCATGACATCGGACATCTCACGTCACGACATCTGCGGCTTTATTGCCTTTTGGCGAGAAACCGTCCTCCATGTTCCTACGGCCTCAAACCAAAAAGCCCGCTTTACACGGTCCATTTTACATACAATTTGCATCCAGTTGCTGTACAAGAGGAAATGGATATGAAGTGGATGACGTCACGCTTAAAGTCATCTGCGAGTACAGAAAACGGATCTTCCGAAATGAGCGTTTTACACGGTGTAGGACGAAAAATGGATGTTGCTAGGATTAGTTGTCTCAGGAACACCACGGGAAACACAACCAACAGCTATCCTCAACCGGGCATCCATTTCACTGCTTATGTGAACAGGTTACATTGATAAACGAATGGTTGATTTAATACAACGTTTTGTTCTCTAAGATTGATTTACGAACTACTACTAACAAAGAAACCCTGCAACTTAAAAAAGCACAACTATTTTAATCCCGCAACAAACTCGAGAGAACAGCAGAGATGTCTCTGCTACATAGGAGTCTCTGCTACTCAATTTCTACGAGTCGTAATGAAACATAGAACTTTGCTTCAAAATTTCCTTCTACACAATTCACCTCCGCTCTGGTCGGTCGGGGTCGGTCGGGGTCGGTCGGGGTCGGTCGGGTCGGGGTCGGTC
>NNCF01126569.1:344287-363004 GCA_002313205.1 Laupala kohalensis | reverse complement strand
GGTCGGGGTCGGGTCGGGGTCGGTCGGCATCGTACGAAACAGTGCGCGGAAATGGAACGTGTAAAGCGGATGAGGAAACAGCAACGACGCTTTTTAAGAACTCGGTAAATCTTTAAACAATAAGACTCTTTAGGTCGTATTAAAATTGATTGTGACCGGACGTGTCGTTTTTGAAATGAATTTTCTAAGTCAGCGCTCTGATTGAAAGAGAGATGTAACTGTTTTCTTTATATCTGCTATACAATTTAAAACGGACGCAGTAAGAATTTTGAATTCAGTCTGATGCAGGCGAGGTAAAATACGAAAAATGTTGGTGTATTCCATTTTTCAGTGGAGGGGGGGGCAAGGGGTTAACGTTTGATTAACGCTTAAACTCGAGTATCAAGACTTTTCTCCACGACAACAGTCGATGTCGTTTGAAACTTTGAAGCACTATTTTACAGAAATATAATAAAAATATATACAGGAGTGTCCCAGATCTGAATGTGTGTTGAATGGTTCGCTCCTAGTGTTTTCTGAAATTGCATGAGTAAACACAAGAACATTTTAATAAATGACTTATGTACCACTATTGAGCCATGATGTATGCGAGGGTTGAATATCACTTAGTTCCACGAAGTCACATATTAACTAATTCTCAAACAACACGTTTCATCGGTTCCATGACGAGTACAAGATCATTGTAGAAGGTAGTGGACGCTGAATCACACAAAAAATCACACTACGATTGTTAAACGTCGCTTGTGAGAGAAAGACTAACGCAAAGAGAGCCTTAGATCACACCCAGTGTTTTCGTTTGGACGCAGTAGGACTCAATTGAACTAAACTGTAGAAGAGTATTGTAGGCTTAGAGGAGTGTGATCATATAAATCGTTAGAACACAAGAGACGCCACATTTGTAATTATATTTAAAGTGTAGAAATATATTTTGACAATCCTGTTTATTAAATGGGTTCTTTTTATTAAATCAATATTGTTTTACTAATTCTACTGCTTCACTTCAGTCCACCTTGAAGCAATTCTCCACCATCCTACGCAACGTACACTTTTCTTCAACCGAGTTAAGTCGGGAGAGACAGGTATTTTGGCATCTAATACACAAAATGAGAAAACACACACTAGTAGAGGAGCTTCCAATAATGATTCACTGTTTCTGACCAAATTATTCTCGCTATTGGAGCTGAAATCGTGCCACTTCTCAGACATGAGGTGGATTTTTAATGTCCTCTAGCACTTACACAAAAATTCCGATGATACTTCCCGAGTGTGGCGTAAAAGCAGTTCAGAATAACATTGAAGAAGAGATTGTGAAGGCAAAAGAGAAGAACAAAGAGAATGCGTAGCACGCGCGAGAAGACGACCACTTCGATTGACACGTGACAGAGAGGTAAGTAACACACGCCTAACAAGAAAGCTAAAGATGGTGGAGGATGTTTCAAAAAAAAACTCCCTTTAACATTGACGAACGAGATAGGAAAAAATATGTTAAAAACGTCACTTTTATGTCTATCTGCTAATCTGTTTCCCTAAAACTCTAGAACCAGGCATCTGATTTACGTGATTATTTTGTTAATTCAAACATAATTAGTTCTGAGGAAATGCTTTAAGATATATTCACTAACAAAGAAAAAAGGCAATGAATTAGTGAATCTAGTCAGAAAAAATCCGTCTTGGCATTTTTTTTACATACACGTAGCGTATACGATTGACATTTTTTTAAAAAGAGGTTCTAAATCGTCGTGTGAAAATACTTCAATTGAAGAGGAGGGTGCGATTCCAATAGGATGTAAAAATAAATTACATGCATTTTGTGTTTTGTGCATTTAAAAAAGATGAAAATTATTTTCGAATCGTGAAATTTGAACGAGTAGTTTAGATTTTACAAGCATTCAACTGGCGCACTCTACCCGGTGTAAAAGGTGCTACACGGGAAGCGAACATTCTCGACTATTCTGAAGTAAAGAGTTAATGTTCAAAGTGTGGGCGGATCGTTAGTAAAAGAATATATGAAGAAACATCTCGAAAGTATCCTCTCACCAACTGGACAGAATCCGCTATACACAAAATTACCTTTTATCAATCGCTCGCGGTACAAAAGTGTTCTAGGACTCTGTTCTTCTTCAGCAAATCAAATGAGTGACATACGTTATACTTATTTATGCTTATTCCACAGCATTATTACTCCAAAATTAAAAGATAACGGTTTAAAAAACTTTCTAATAACAACACCCGCATCATCAAAATATTATAACTAAAATCTTCGTACCACAAGGATCAATGTGGACAAACATTGTTTTGGTCAAAAGAAAACTTCACACGTGTAAAACATCTACACAAAAAATTCTAGGAGAAAACGCGACTATTGGTGTGTTTTTTTAAATCTGTACTGCCTCTGAAACTTAAAAAAAAATAACTTTTTCAAACCTATTTTGCTAGTTAACTTTATTATTAGACAGACGTATCTGACTACAATAATTTTATTGTAAATTAGTCATATACCAATTATTCTGATAAATGTAATAAGCAGACAGTTAGTACAATGAGAAGCTTTAGGTGAAATGAGAGGAGGGGAGGGGAGGCGTTTCTTGGCCAATTTTTTCTTTTTTCTTTTTCCCATTTTCGCCCTTTTGTTGTAACTTTTCGATAATCTTTTATCATTTTTAAAGGCTCTAATGACCATGATGTTGGCGAGCCCTAAAGCTTCAGTTTAAAAAAGCACCAAGTCATCCCTGGTTCAATTCCCGGTGGGACCAGAAAAAATTGTAAGCTTTTCATATAGCTGTGACTACTGAAAAGCCAGCCTTCCTTCCTCTATCCACCTCCTCCTAGTATCAATAACTCTAACTACTTCTACTAACCCCTTCCACGTGGGTAAAGTTGTTGGTAAACCCATCTAACCGGCCCACCTATACTACTACCATTCTACCCTCCTACCTCCCATCGCTCCAACGTAGATAAGCTTCAATAGCACCAAGCTACATTTCCCTCCCATTTACTATAAATACAACAATAAAAAATAAAAGGAAGAAGTCATCCACCATATATATTTTAAGAAGCGAAGCAAATGATTTAGACAGAAGACGCTTTCCTTTGCCCCGCTGAATCCCGTTGAGACAGAGGTTGTGAGGAGCGCGCTGCGCCCAATGAGCCTGTCTTGGACGAAGACACCTTCGTATCAGCAGCAGCGGCCAGCGACTTCTTTGTGGAGACGGAACCTCCCACCGCCCCCACCGCCGCCGCCGCCGTCGTCGTCTGACGCTTCTCCCGCTCGGGTTCGTTGTCGGTGCTCTGACGAGGCGCCGCCGCCGTGCTGGAGACGTTTCGAGGCACTTTCTCTCCCACGCTCCTCTTGTCAGAGGAAGAGAAAGTCCTTTGGAACCCTGGACGGAAGGTGCTGTTGGAAGGTGACATGGCGTCCGCGCTGAGGACACACACACACACACAAACACGTGGCATATAGCGAGTGAGCTCCGTAGCAAACTGCAGTGGGGGGGGGGGGGCGCGGCGCAAACAACAGCAGCACAGTTTGGCAGAGCACCTTTTGACGTTGGGCGCCATATGTCAGAGTGAACGTATCCTAGTCTCTTGTTATATGCGACAGAACAAGTGGAGTATTTCCGGGAATATGGAAGGCAAGACATTTTCTCAACAAGAATAGGAAACCAGCTAATAGACACAAAAGGAAAATTTAAAACATTAATGATATTCGTTAATAAAATAACAAGTTCAAAGGAAACGGATAGAAGAGGCAGTAGATACGGGTGCGGTCAAGACGCTCCTTTTGAACGAGGCGAATCGATGCGTCATGGCCTACTAGATGAACGTGCTATATAGAGGGAGCAGGAGTCCCTCCCATCTCCGTATTCTCGAACATTCTCCAAATTGTAACATTCGAATAGTTTTCCACTTTTAGCCAATCGCAGCGCCGTTGATCCTAAGTTGGCTACTTGAAGATAGTTGTTTTACAGTGCACATAATGTCATAAATATAAAAGATATTCTGAAATTAAATCTCTTCAAATCCGCCGTTAAAAGCTACCTCCTGCATCAGTACTTCTACAATGTAAAATAATTTATTGATTTCAATAAAAGGTAAATCCGTCTTGTACTTTATCACTCTATATTGCTGTAGAATTTTTAAAATAACTTATAACAATTTCAAAAACTAGTTTCTTTCATGAATGTGTTGTGTCTTACGATTCATTTAATTTAGTTTCAAGTGTACTCAAATTTGGCCACGATTTTGTATATTAATTCTGTTGCCCCATCCTAGTCAGGGGTTTTCTTCGGTTTTCTGTCGCGTAGAGGCGGATTTTTTTATACAGATTCTCTAGGCTTTTGTCTATCGAAACAAGTAAACGCGAATTTAGTGTTTTTTTCAACTCTTATGATTTTTAAACACTATACTCAGAATAATCTATAGTTCGATAATAACTTGTACATGTAAATTTACAAACATATTTGCGTTAAATTACAAACATATTGGCATTATATATGTATTATAACTCGCAGCTAACTTTTTATCCTTTCTACGAATTTTTGCTGAAATTTTCAATCCCCTATGCTTTAGGGCCCTTGACCGGAATTGATGGGATGGTCCCTTGCTTGCTTCCGGAGATTGAATTAGTTTATTATTCTCCGCGTATGTACTGCTATTTTTACAATAAATTTATTATTATGCACTGTCATTGCATTACTCATTACTGCCGAGTGCNTATACACATCAGTGTTTTACTTCAGTTTTACACCAATTATGTTTTAAAATGAAAATATTAGCTATGATATCACACCGGGTTACCCTCTCCACGGAGCCAACTCCTTATTACGCGAGCGCCCTCCTTTCTCTAGTCTCCATGGTAACCTCTTGTTTATGTAGTTGAGATCACTGAGGGCACACAGCTTCAAAGTGAGGTTAGAGTCCTAGAGAGAAACGTGACCGACGTCGAAGACCTTTCTCGACGACTAGGAAACTTTCAACAAGCGAAGGTGGAAAGTTGTCCTCATATTCTAAATAGTGAAACATATGGACTATTAGGATTTCCCATCCAAATATTAGCGAGGCAGTGAAAAAGAAATCGACAAGTTGGCCAATTTTGGGCGTCTACTTTCCGGTCACACTTTGGGCAATCATGAGGAAATTCAACCCTTTCCACTGGACCGAAACTGTGGCTGTAGGAAGAGGTGTACCGACTGCTACCTTAAGTTTTGCGTTGCATGCAGTGTCCATCTCCACACCCTTCTACGACACCAAGTCTCGTTAATATATACGAATATCTATCGCTTTATAATTAGGATCTTAATTATAAAGTTTTATTTCTTTGTTTTTGTTATATCATTAGAAGTATTAAAGTAATTTCACTAAAGGAATACTCGACAAGGAAAGGTACGCAAAACGAGACTCCATATAGACGCGCATAAAATTAATGAAAAGAACTGGGGGAATTTTTAGTACTGATAATTTATATCTCTTCTAATTTCTCTCTCTGTCAAAATAGAAAAGAAGTTGAAATGAATTGTAATCCATCCTTTCGCTTCCTCCTATGCATTTCTTTTATTGTAAGGTTTTTAAAATGTGAGGTTTGTCACAGTCAATATTGAAATAAAAAATACATAAAATTATAGATCTAACATTTTACTTGAACTTTTCTACAAAGATAGAGAATGGAAACTTGAACATGAATCATGTTGCTAACTGAACATACTTTGTTTTACTACTTGACGTCGTTGGATCACAGCTCCTCTTCCTTTTTCCTCAAACGCGCGTGACGCAACAATTGCTTGTTTGCGATTGCGCTCCTTTCGCTTCAAAGCTTAGCCACGTGATCCTACTGTGGCTGCTGGAACGCTCGTTATTTCGGGGTCGTACGAGAGCCACAAAAACGACTCTTCGAAATAATCATGCAAAAGGAATCGGTTTTCAAGTCTTTTTTTTAATGCCTCCAATAGTGCAATCATATTATGTGAAGTAAAAATCACGGCGCCAATTTCAACGAAGTAAACGTTACTCCTGTGCCATTTCTGGAACCTCTCCGCTCGAGTGATCTGAAAGACCCATCTGCGCTCCGAGATGGGAGAACGAAGTCGCCAACAAAAGTTGGCAACAAATTCTAATAAAAATCTCTTCGAATTTGCTGAAAACATAACGCGATTACATGGTGAATAGCGTAGCTGAATGATAGATGCATAACAATAATGTCCAATATATATGGTGGTAACATTGCGTGATACACGAAAAGTCCAGACTAAAATATCTATAGAAATAAAAATACTCCACGCTGTCCCATAAGGGTGGCTTGTGGCTCCTCGTGTGTCGATGGGGGACGCGAAATATCCAGATGTGAACGAGCAACAGCGCTGTTATTCACTTATGGTAGTATTATAAGGAACTATGCGAATTATTTTCTGGAAGTACGAGAAATTCCGCAATACATTTCTTTACATGTAGGACACGGTGTGAGTAAGAGACATGTCGAAGTCAAACTATCCCTGAACAGACCCCGAAGTTCAGCCCAAGGAGTTCGCGGAGGGTAGATCTCCGCAATTACTTGAGGAGGAGGAGGAGGAGGAGGAGATGTGGTCAGCATCTCTCCCAGTGTAGGGCCACAGGGTAGCCGTGGTACTCATTTTACATAAGAGTGAATACAGCCATTTAGAGCAGGCTGGAGTTGAGATGTCGGCCAGCGACTCTGCGCTCTCCTCCCCACTGAGCCACGCTGACTCTGCACGAGCATTTCTAGGAGGGTAAGACAAAAGGACACAAGGATACTTAAGTACAAGAAAACTTAAAATAAGTACCCATGAACACCATCCACACTATCAACACCATAATGTTGACAAAAATGAACAAAAAAATAAATTTCCGGAAGAGTGAAAGTCGATCGATCCCGTGACAGCAGTGCAGGTGTGCCAACCCCCACGGGACGGGGACATCTTCCAACACATGTGAGAGGAGTGTACTTCGATCCTCAACGGACGGACATTGTATTCACTTGCATTCACTCTTACATAGTATAATGTTTCACACAATAATTGCGAGAACTTGAGATATTTGAAAGAACACAAAAACGGTAAGATGGTAAAAGATCTAAATTTTCATACGAATGTTCTCCCGACGAAGCTGTGGCTGTTTCACTACAGAGCTCTCTCTACCGGGCACATCAGGAAGCTTGTCAACCACCAGTAAATGAGAGTGAAGTATACTTCAACCAATTGCCACAAGAAATTAAAGTTGTTCGATATAGAAGAGTTTTTCATCCAAATTGAAATAATGACTATTTACATTAGCAGATTTAACCGTTTTGAATTTTTCTTTAGCTTGACGATTTTGAATATTTCTCGAGGGTGGATAGTGAATTTAATACGTTTATGTTATTTTATACGGTAAAAATATAAAGATTTCATTTTGTTAACTTCATGTTTTGCTTTGTTTTTGGTTCTTTCGTCTATAAATTGTCAATGGTAACGTAGTCTTTAAAAAATTATATCATAGCTGTACGTTAGTGTTCTTGTTGTTTATTGAATTTGAATATGTCGAACGCCACAGAGAGCAATTTAATAGTAACGACTGGATAAGATTACTTTGTTGATTCTTTGAGTAGATATAAATTTCTCACTGACCTCAATTCCTACAGGTAACTGTGGTCAGTTATTCCTAAGAGAATTATTTATTTTGAATTTGTAATTATATGGATGGAAATAAATCGTTATCATACTGGAGAGTAATCAACATTTTATTTTACTCCATATGTTCTTACAACCCGTAATAATGTAGTATCGATATTAAGTATAATGTGCAGAGTACACTTTCAACAAATCAAAATAGAGAACACGCCAAGTAATGTTTAGATTTCGATGATGAAGACATATTATTGAATTGAGCAGCACAGTTCCCAGGACTTCATTCCCAAAATGTTTTCAATAATCCTTCTCGAATAGTCAAGAAATTTTTCCTAATATTTATTTATCTAAAGAACTTATTTATTTACAATATTTGTAAAACCCCACAGTGGACGGACGGGCGCATTACAGAGAGACATTTCGACTGCGTCTCCGACAGCGGGTCATTCACTCTCCCTGTCTCCCTGTACCCCACTTTTTCTATCGCTTGGAGCGATTTGGGCAGGATGGGGTTTAACAAAATGTTGAATCTAAGGAGCCATATTTATTAATATATGAACGAGATATTTTCATTCTCATAAACAAATTTATATTAATTCAAACTGGAAAAATATAGTATTTTTCTTCATTTTTAAAAAGTATTTTTTATATTTAGTATTTTTTAAATACTGCATTGCATGACAGAAAAATTTAAAACACAATCTTCCTTTTTTCCTCGAATATCGAGTCTGGCAGCGTAGGTTTATATCGTCCTGGCGTGTCAACTTCTCTTTGCCGAAGAGGTCCTTATCATTCAGGAATAATTTTGTATTTCACGAGGCATAGATAATATACCTGAGTTTATCGTTAAATCTTCGTCCCACGCTATATTAAATCCACTCGTAAATATTTTTAATAGTTCTTTATCGGAAGGGGTGTTTCCCAACATATTTAAGAGAGCTAAAGTGAAACCTTTACACAAGAAAGGTAACAAACTTAATATTGGAAATTACCGACCAATATCTCTACTACCCACTTTCTCAAAAATCCTAGAAAAATTATTCTATAAGCGTCTTCTAGATTTTTTATCAAAATATAACATTCTCTCTGACGATCAACACGGTTTTAGGAAATCCTTTTCCACTACAAGCGCCATATTTTCCTTCTTAAACGATGTTACCACATCTCTAGACCGTGGAGAAAATCCTCAGGGTGTTTTTCTTGACTTATCCAAAGCATTCGATGTCATCGATCACGGAATTCTCCTTACCAAATTGCATTCTTTAGGCATTCGTGGACTTCCACATCAATGGCTAACTTCTTATTTAAAAGATAGATATCAACAAGTAGAAATATCCTATACTAAAAATAAAATACTTGAGCGTTGTCTTTCAGAAACAAAGCCACTTACTTGCGGAGTACCCCAAGGATCAATTC
This sequence comes from Laupala kohalensis, assembly GCA_002313205.1. Classification (NCBI taxonomy): domain Eukaryota; kingdom Metazoa; phylum Arthropoda; class Insecta; order Orthoptera; family Trigonidiidae; genus Laupala; species Laupala kohalensis. The sequence continues at coordinate 353,972 of NNCF01126569.1, read as the reverse complement.
TCGGCCCTATACTCTTTTTATTGTATGTGAACGACATGTCATCATCCACATCAGATTGCAAAATGGTTCTTTTTGCTGATGACACTAATTTACTATGTAAACACGCCAATGCTCAAAAAGTTTTGTCTAACCTTTCGACTTGGTTCCATGCAAATCGTCTCATTGTAAACACTGACAAAACAGTGTCTATGTCATTTCACAATAGTATCACAAAATCTTTACCCCAGGTTTCTCTTTCTTTAAACGGAACACAATTAAAAACTGTTACAAATACAAAATTCTTAGGTCTCCATATTCAAGACAACCTCAAATGGAATTGTCACATTGACAATCTTAATTCCCAATTAAGCAAATTGTGTTACGCATTCCGAATCTTAGTTAACGCAGTTAGTCCACGTATTTCCCGTTGCGTATATTTTGCAAACGTTTACTCCCATTTACGTTACGGCATTACCTTCTGGGGTAATTCCGGTCAGAGTATTCAAACTTTCAGAATTCAGAAGAGGATAGTTCGGATAATTTGTAAATCTCACCCCCGAAACTCTTGTAAACCTTTATTCAAGGAATTAAATATCTTAACACTTCCCTGCATTTATATTTATGAAACGGTCGTGTTTGTTAAGACCGAATTACTGAAGTGCCACCCTTGCTTTATACGAAACAGTCTCGTTCACGAACACTATACACGCAATAGTAGTAATATTCATCGCCCTAGAGTGTCAACCACTCTTTGCCAAAAGGGACCATACCATTCGGGAATCGTTCTATATAATTCCCTGCCCAAGAATATAAAAGATATTATGAAATTGAATATCTTCAAATCCGCGGTTAAAAACTACCTCCTGCACCAGTGCTTCTACACTGTAAAAGAATTTATTGATTTTAACAAAAGTTAAATTCGTCTTGTGCTTTATCACGCCATTGCTGTAGTACTTTTTAAACAACTTATAACAATTTCAAAAACTATTTTCTTGCATGATTGTGTTGTCTTATGGCTCATATTAATTTAGTTTTATGTGTACTCAACATTGGCACGTTTGTGTACATAAATTCTGTAGCCCCATCCTGGCCCGGGTTTTTCTCCGGTTTTCCTTCGGGTAGAGGCGGATTTATCATACAGGTTCTCTAGGCTTTGTCTAGGGGCGGGTCTATTGTAACAATAAATCGTGAATTTAGTGTTATTTCAATTTTTAAGCACTATACTCAGAATAATCTATAGTTCGATAATAACTTACATGTAATTTTTTGCTTAAAATTACAAACATATTGACATTCTATTAGTATTATAACTCGCAGCTAACTTTTTATCTTATCTAGGAATTTTTGCTGAATTTTTTGAATCCGCCTCTGCCTTAGGGCCCTTGATCGGAATTGATGGGATGGTCCCTTGCTTGCTTCCGGAGAGTAAATTAGTTTTTTTCCCTCCACGTGGTCATACGCAGTTTGTACTGTTTTTTGACAATAAATTTATTATTATTATTATTATTCCCTTCCAAAAATATAAAAGATAATGATTTGAATCGTTTCAAATGCGCATTTAAAAGTTTTCTAATGCGCTATTGCTTCTGCGCAAACTATTTTACCCGTAGACAAAATAGTTACACATTGATATCCTGCTCGAAGAAGACCAAAAAATATGCGCAGACAAACTTATTGTATTCACCTGCACATATATAGAGTATAAGAGTTAGGTTAGGTTAGGTTCGAAGGACCAACTGTTGGTTACAGTAAAGAATGGAGAAAGGATGGAGGTGTAAGATGAATAGTGGTTGCCAGCAAATAACAGTTTAATAATAACATGCTATGAAGGTAATGACGAAAAATGATACAATACTGATTTTCCGTAATGGATCGTGATGAAAGCCAAGAGCCGAGGTGACCTGAGAGAGAGAGAGAGAGAGAGCGAACGAATGAATTTTGCCCAATGACACTTGAGTGACGACATGCGTTGACGGTGTGAAGAGCGACCAGAGAGTGACCAGAGAGCCTAGCGATGCTGCTCTGCTGCCACCTGAGAGCGAGGGTCATGCGATGTCACTTGTAGCCAGCAGCGCCAGCACACGGCCTGGCTGCTTGTGCTTCTCGTGTGCTCGTTATTTAAGATACGTCACTTTGCCTCAAAGTGTGAGTTCAGAAACGACTCACACGTCCCAATAATGTCTCAACAGCTTCTATATTCTGAAAGAATTTACTGATTTTAATAAAAGTAGTTAATGAGAGATTCAATTTTCTAATAGAGATTATATTCCATGTGATTTCAGATGATATAAGTGACGTCTTATATTTTATAACGCCATTGTTATAGTACTCTAGGAACTGTAGATTAAATTCCCTTTTTTCGTCCTTGTTGCTCGCTGCTTTCTCACCTGGAAGACATGACCGCGTACGCAGGCATGCGACCCAGTCCGTGGCGTTGCACGGCGACGGGCTGTGGGGGCGGGGGCACTTGGGCGGCGCTTCGCTGCGCCCACCCGGGGGGCGGGGCTCTTGCGCAACGCTTGCACAGAGGGCGGATGGAGCGAGGGCAAGTTCTCAAGACTGCCGAGGTGATTGGAGTCGCTGCGCCGGAAGGTCTTCTCTGCTGCTGCTGAGAGGGTTGCAGAGCGGCCAACACATGAGCCACGGCGTGCACGCGACCACGACGCTCCAGCGGATCATCCGCTAATCACAAGAAACAAAAAACGTGTTCCTCTACGCTTGCCCTACAACAGTCACGTGAGATTTGGAATCGTCTTAGGATCCACGCGCACTAGCCCGACCACATCCGCGACAAATCTTTCCGTTGCAGTATTTGTAAATTTGAAATGTAGTTAAGTGCTATTGAAGCTCATCTACATGGAGGGATAGGAGGTAGGAGTTGGGTGGTTGGGGCTAATGTTAGAAGGTGGGTTTACCTACAACTTGGGTTAGTGGAAGTAGTTAGTAATAGTTAAGAGATTGATACTAGCAAGAGGTGGATAGAGTAGTCACAGTATATGAACTTGGACATTCATATGAAAAGCTACAAATTTTTTTCTGGCCCCACCGGGAATTGAACCCGGGATGACTTTGGTAAAGAGCAAGAACGCTAACACCGTAGCGTTCGACAAATCTCGGTCGTGGACTGGACGACAAGAAGCCTCAGTTCAATGACCCCGACTGCGATTTCTTCAGTTGAAATATGGATGATCATGTTGTTGAAGTGAACTTGTACCGTAGGTGCACGAGGCAGAAGCGAAAGCAGTTTTGATTCATCCCTTGGTGTAGCGCACTCGCTGCCGCCAAACATCATTCTCACTTCTTCCCACATTTGCTTCTTTATAATTTAGCTACTGTATTCATCTGACGAAAAATCCCATAAAGAGGGTCTATCTTTAAAAGTCACAATGAAACTTTCTGTATCCAATTCTGGTATCAACGACATCGCACTAGATCACTGTTCACCTGTTCAGTCACCAGAGTGGGAGGATCGGAGCCGGAGTGTATTTTCCGTCTGCGAATAAAGGCGAGTCGAGTCGTATGACCCCACCCCGACTGTACGCGTGCCGCACTTTGCCCAGTGCGCGTTCTTCCATTTAATCCCGCGTAAAAACTATCTGCGTGCGACCGGTCGCGGTCGTGGTGGTCGGGTTAGTTGCGCGTTAATCCTGAAGAATCCTGAAGGCCACGTCAAGATGGCCGAAGCGTAAGTTTTCAGTACCCGGACAACCAAGACTCACCAACTGCCTTTATTACAATTATCATAATGGCACTCACAGTATGTGTCTGTCTCGTAGAACACTTTCTTTATTCTCCCTTATAGAGTATAAGAGCTATAAGACTCAAGTCGTTTGTCTATATTATTTATATTAAAGGATGTAGTTTAACACATGGCTGACAGATAGTGCTAGCAACTAGTAATTGACACTGTGAGACCTATGTAGAGCATGACCGGTACGTGTCTATGTTTCCGTCAAGTTGAAGCGAATGCAATCAAAACCATATGGTTTTCTAAACATAATTTAATAAATGTGTGAAAATACTATGCTTTTTCTAGTCGAACTTCATATAACAGATCGAACTTCTTCGAAACAAAATTTTCATTCTAATGTCTTAACAACGCATCAGTTTGACAGAAAAATAATGTGGTTGGACACACACTGGTACATAATTGAGATTCGGATGCAGAAAACAGTGGCGGATCTAGACCGTAATCAAGGGGGGACTAACCGGGGAGCATTTTTGTTTCAAAATTTTGGTTTTACAACACAAATTCTATAAATATTACCTTTAAAATAAAATGTATCACATATATAATTAACAATATGGTAACGTTAATAACAATAACATTTTTTTATTGAAGTTATTAATATGGTATTATTAATTACAACAACAATTATATTATTAATAACAATAACACTTATTAATTTGTAACACTTTTACAAAGTGTGCCATTTATCAACTTCAATAAGTGAAGAGAACTGGGGGGTGGGGGTAAGGGGGCCATAGCCACTGGCTGCCAACATGGAGTCTACTTTAGTATTTTCGTTCTCTCACGCGGAAACGAGAGCGAGTCGAGTCGTGGCCACAGTGCGTCCAACACTTTCTTGGCCGCGTATTGCGCCTTGGGCTCAGGGTATTGCGCCTTGGGCTCCGCAGGAACCGTCACTGAAGCGGCTGCTTTGGCTGCGGCGGGCGTCTCGGCGTGGGGCATGGGGTGTTCGGGGCGCGGGGGAACCCCCCACTCCAGCAGCAACGCGATCAGCATCCGCGGAGACGGCAGCAGCCCGCTCTGCAACGCGGGTCGCAGCAGACGCGCGCGACGAAGGAGATCCAAACGACACAAGCCCTGTGTGGCAATGAACACACGACACGACACTCGTGTAACTAAGGGGTAAAAAATGGTATTGCGCATAAACTAAATATACTACATAGACCCAACAGCCTCGTGCGCCGGGTGTCCGAAGGGGAAAGCGTAGTGGGGTGTGTCTGTCTCTCTCTCGCACATCGCCTTAGGTGGGGGGAACTGGATTCCCCTCACTGACTGCCGACTGCTGCGCACAAGTCGTTGCAAAGTAACATCTAGTTGGCAATATGTTCAAGATCGAGAGATCGAGGACGCTCTTCGATAATTTAAAAACTAGAACGTTCTTTGTTATTTTCTCAGAATCAGTGTGTCATGAGCAGCCACGAGTGTCTCAAGCGTCTAGTTGATGCGAGTGCTTCCCTGTGTGAGCTGCCTGCAAACAGGTTATGTATGGGTCGAGAAGCCGCGGTTCCAGTAAGAATTTACGAGAATAGTGGGATCGAGTGAGATTAAGTGAATTGTTGTGATTGTTTAGTGCTGGTACTGAGAGCGAGTTCTTCGTCTGTATTATTTATTTCTCTTTACAAAATGGAGATTAAGGAGATAATCACGAAATAATGCAGAAGAAACTATTACGCGCCTCTTACCTCGTCTTGTCAGCTCCAGTCGATTTTGGACAGTAAGGATTTGTGGGAAGCCGTGGAGCACGGGTGGACCGAAACGGAATTAGAAGATTATTTATATTTATTTATGTTGTTGGCCATTTACATTTGACCACTTTACCTTCAACAAAGTCATTGCAAGGTTTCTTTAACTCATATGTTACAATTACTTATCAATTTTTACATCACGTCCCTTGTAGTGCTGAGGAGAAGAAGCGAAACAAGAAGGCTCTCGTCTTTATCGACAGATTAGTAGAAGACATCCGTCTGGTGAGCGGCGGCCATGGGAGATCTAGAAGAGTGCATTTGTAGTGAGGGAGGAGTTACAGCGTCTAGCTGACGATGAAGGCTCTCATGCGGATAGAGAAGAACAACAAGACACCAGTGACCGAATATGTCAAGACAGTCGTTACTGCCCATCGTGCGTTAAGTGACTCTGGCCTGGTGACATGACACAACGACAGAACAGTTGCGCTCGTAGTGTTAATGGGGCTTTCATCCAGATATAAAGACTGTGTGAGATCGTTGACGAGAGACAGCAAACTTTCGATCAAGAATTTAATTCCGATACTTAACAGCCGAGGAGGCCAAAAATAGAAATGGAACGTGAAGGCAAGCAAGCTAGTACTGATCTAAAGGGGTTTGCGTCAAAGAAACCAGTTCAATGATTTTCAAATAAGGACATGAACAGTGTTGAGAAACCGAGTGAATGCCATGCTTGCCATCAGCCCGGGCATTACGCCAAGAAGTGCCCTAGAGTCCTCGAAACTAACTCCAGAGGAAATTACATATGTTACAGATGTGACCAAGAGGGACATTAATCCAAAAACTGTGGAAAGGGCAATTAAGGTAAAGTTGGAGCCAGTGGTCATTCCAGTACAAGAGTGAGCGACATGAGGTAAAGAGAGTGAACACTCTCACCATGAGACTAATTGACAGGTGCGGAGGGTGGCTGCTTAAATTTCAGGAAGTGTACTGGGTACCTGATGGAAATGACAATTTAATCTCTGTGAGAACTCTAGAGACAAAGGGAATAAAGTACATAATTGACTGGGGTTTTCATTGGTTTTGACAAGAGAATCAAGAGATTTTCCGAGAATTTGCAAAAGAAGAAGAGCTGTATGCCATGTCTGTGGACTGGTATCCTCAACCCAAAGTTGCCCTGGTGTGTCAATCAATACAAGGCGGATTGTCGCCAGGGAAGTGTGGCATCAGCGCTTTGCTCGCGCTAACAACGACTCCCTGGCTACGACATCGTTCCCCGGGGTCAAGTGGGCTTCATGGGAAAAAGCGAAGATGTTACCCCTTTTCACCACCGACAGAGAAGAGAGATGTACTGAAGTGTTAGCTTTAGTGTACTCAGATGTGTTATATTTATCCAGAAACTAAGAATGGTGCCAAATACTTTGTGACTTTCACAGATGATTTTTCCAGGTAGAGAGAAAAGGTGACGCCTTTGCCTATTTTGTGAGCTTTAAGAGTAGAGTTGACGGAATAAGATCTCACAATAATAATAATAATAATAATAATAATAATAATAAATTTATTGTCAAAAAAGCAGTTACAAACTGCGTATGACCCCGTGGAGGACAATAAACTAATTTACTCTTCGGAAGCAAGCAAGGGACCATCCCATCAATTCCTATCAAGGGCCCTAAGGCAGAGGCGGTTTCCAATCTGAAGGAGGGGGTGAATACATTAGTCAAGAGTTCAGTGATTNAGTGATTATATCTTAATCAACATGGCATTAAGAGGTTGAGTATTGCAGGAGCCCATCAGCAAATGGGGGTTGCTCAAAGTTAGAGACTAGTGCCAGGCGCATAATAATACATGCACGCGTGCCTGAGTCGTTTTGGGGAGAGGCTGTAGCCACTGTTTGTCACGTCAAAAATTTGTGTCCATCTAAAGCCATAGAGGGTGCTATACCATATAAGATGTTTTTTTATAAGGAACTTGTCCATAAAGAAATTAAGAGACTGAAGAGTATTTGGGTGTAGGGTCTGGGCATTCAAAGATAAATGTAAAATCTCGTGCCATTGAATGTGTTATGCCAAAGATAGATGGGATCTGAAAGAAGAATGTGTTGAGTACTCTATACAAGCTAAGTTCAGAGAGCATATTTTTCCTATGAAAATGTCTAAAGAAAATATTTTTGATAATTCTCCTTCAAGCGTTCAATTAATTTGTGATGATGATGATGAGAGTGGTGTAGAAAAATCTATTGTCGGAGATGAGCCCGTAATCGAGCCCATAATTGAAAATAGTGTTAATCCTGAACTCCGTAGATCCGCTAGAGCGAAACGAGGTAAAAATTCCACGTAACATACTCTGTTGTGGAGCTTCTAAATTAGAGGAAATCTGTGAAGGGTTCGATCCTAAAACTATTGAAGAGGCGCTAAGTTGTAAATATAGGAGTGAGTAGATAAAGGTCATGGGAGAAGAAATATTAAACCACAAACAAAATGCCACTTGAAAATTAGTTAAAAGACCTGAAAATTGTCAAATTACTGCAAGTGGGTTTCTTAAAAGATAAGTAGATCAAGATGGCAACATTGAGAAATTTAAAGCTTTTTTAGTAGCCCTGGCTTGATTTTTCTGTGTCAATGTACTCAAATTTGACAAAATTTTCTTCCACTGCAGACTGGAACACTCGGGTTTCTACAACAGGATGCCTATTCCTCTTGGATGTTCCCTCTTCTTTAGAAATCAGAAAACCCCCCACGTTGTGCCTGGTGTTGATTTTTCTGAAACATTCAGTCCTGTTGTTAATAGAGGTGAAATAAGAGTTATGTTTGCATTGTCAATCGAAAATAACAGGGATTGTCATCACATCGATGTAAAATGTGCTTTTACCTCAACAGTGAGATCAAGGAAGATATTTAAATAAAGCAGCCTCCTGGTTTTGTTGATAAGAATCACAGAGAGTTTGTTTGTAAATTAGACATAAGTATGTATGGGCTTAAAAAGCAGGGAGGGATTGGAAAAGGCATCTGCATAATGTATAGACAATGTTAAAATGAGAGAGAATTGTTAGCGATAATTGTTTGTATGCTCAAACAAAGAGAGGGATGCTTTATGAAATTTTTGTTTCAGAAACGTGAAGTCAGAGGTCTGGGTTTCTCCTCAAGTTTTTTTATCAGTGAAGTTTGAGAGAAAATGTAAAGGGTTTCTGTAAGGATGAGTACTTTTAGATCATAAATTAGAAAATTGTAAGGGAATTAGAACACCATTGCCTATGCCAACAAAACAAAGATGTGCCAAAACACTGCGTCGATGGACCTTGTGATGTTAACAGCATTTAGGAGTGTCACAGGTAGCATTAGATCATAAATTAGAAAATATTACCCGCCCTGACATAATGTTCTCTTTATATAGTCTTAGTCAAAAGAATGAGAAACCAACTGCAGAAGATTGGAAAAATGCGGTATCTGCAGCATACCAAAGAAATGTCCTTGTGCTATAGAGCGACTGGAGAACCTGTTAGAGCACATGTAGATGCAAGTTGATAATCTAGATACATTGAAATTCCAAAATCTATTCCTGGATCTGTAATTTTATTAGCAGGAGCCGCTGTAATTTGGAAAAGTGTCACTCAAAGTAGATTTGTTGCAAATAACAATGATGTTGAGGTTGTGTCCATGGTGAGTGTTCTCTTCTGAGATCTTAAGTGGTTGAATGTACTTCTGAAGAATGTTGGTTAGAAGTTCACGTCTCAACCACGTAGAGTATATGTAGACAACATGGGGGGTTTTCTGATTTCTAAAGAAGAGGGAACATCCAAGAGGAATAGGCATCCTGTTGTAGAAATCCGAGTGTTGCAGTCTGCAGTGGAAGAAAATTTTGTCAAATTTGAGTACATTGACACGGGAAAATGTAGCGGATGTTTTAACTCAAATCCCGCCCGCTACTACTACTGCTAAATCTGCTAGTGTGCTAGGATTATTGTAAAGTTTCATATGTTATCTAAAGTTTTGTATGTGTTTATGTATTTCTTATGCGTATTTATACTATGTGTGTTTATATATTTCTTCTGTGTATGTATACTGTTGTGTTGTTTATGTATTTATGTCTTGGTACACTACGTGTGCATTAATGTATATCTTATATATGTAAAGTACCAAAAATATCTGGAACGTGGGGGGAGTGTTGGCAATGTGTTCGAGATGGAGACAACGAGGACGTTGTTCGATAATTTAAAAGCTGGAACGTTCTTCGTTATTTTTGCTCAGTAACAGTGTAACGCATGTCTTAAGCTTCT
>NNCF01126569.1:293706-316978 GCA_002313205.1 Laupala kohalensis | reverse complement strand
GTATATATATATATATATATATATATATATATATATATTTTCAAAAGAAATTATTTAATAAAAACCTACTGTTATCAATTTCTTATAAAAAAACAAAGGTCTTAATGACATTCCCATCCGAGGAAAACCTTCGGGGTACAAATACAAGGTGCCAAAGTGCCAAAAGGTTGCGTCGTACAGCAGCTAGAAAGAAAAGCCAAGACGAACAAAGAGGAGTTTAATCAGAGAGTATCTACCTGGTAATAGGAGTGTGATCTCTATGTGGTAACAAATGGTGTGATAAAGTACAACAGATATTAACATCACTTACACCATTCGAAGACACGTAAAAAACAATATTTATTAGGAAACAAACTCTCGTTAACTTCTTTTATTAAAATGAGTAAATTCTTTCACATTATACAAACAATAGTACATTAAAAAGTTTTCAACCGCGAATTTAGAGAGACTCAGTTTATTTATATCTTTCAGATATACTTTCTTAACAGTCTGTTCTCTTTCGGGGGGAGGGGTTCCTTTTACTGAAAGAACTACACGGCGAAAAGATTTCGCTGCACTTTCGCGAATTGACATAAATAATTTTATTGTCAAAAAAGCCGAACAAACTGCGTATGACCACGTGGAGGAAAATAAACTAATTTACTCTTGTGAAGCGAGTAAGGGACCATCATCCCAATCCCATCGAGTGGCGTACGTTGGGTCACCTAACCTTCCACCAGGGTGTTCGCGGGATCCACTTCCGTGCTCCCCGCCGCGTACAGCGTCTGCGAAGACTCCACATCTCGCGACGTCCTCTGAGTGGACGCGGCGGCGGCGTTGATGAGTTGATGCGAAGGCGACATGAGCACGAAGGGATGCTGCGTGGGGTCGCGAGGGAGGTGGGCCAAGTTGAGGGACGTGCCTCCGCCCACCATCGAAGGGACGGACGCGTCCGTGTCGGCGGCGGTGGGGTGCGGTGCCGGGGGAAACATGGAGAGCCGGAGGCCGGAAGGAGTCGTCGTGGTCTCTGGGATCACGTGCGCGAAGGATTGGGGCGGCGACGAGGGGGTGGGCGGAGGAGCGTGGTCCTTGTGGGCGCCGCGACGAAACAGCTTGGACGGCATCCTGCAACAATGTACCTTATCTACAGATAGGAGTTGGGTGGTAGGCGGTTGCGGATCTAGACCGTATTCCAGGAAGGTGGACTAACCGAGGTGCATTCTTGCCTTCAAATTATGGTTTTACAAGACATTTAATATAAATAAAATGCATCAAATAAATAATTAAAATATGGTATTATTAAAAACAATAAAAAATATTCATTAAAGGTATTAATATGGTATTGTTAATTTTATTAATCATACCTAATTATTAATTTTATTACTTATGTATTATTATTAACAATAATTATATTAATAAATAATTATAACTAATAACAATTATTAATCTGGTAACACTTTTACAAAGTATGATATTTATCAACTTCAGTTTCATCTGTTGAGAGTTCAGGTCTAATATGGGGGGTGGGGGGACTATTGCCCCCATAGATCCGCCACCGGTGGCCCACTTCTAGGTGTTAGAAGAAAGAGGGTTCGCGCGTATCAATTGTGGCACAGAGCTAAAGGTATGAACTGCAACATTAATGTGAAAAGCTACAAACCTTTTCTTCTTCTTCTAACTCCGCCAGGAATTGAACCCTGGAAGACTTGGAGGTGAGCAAGAACGCTAACACCTGAGCCACAAAAGGGGGCTTTTGGGTAGAATAAGATAGAAATAAATTTAACCAAACGCTAAATAAATCACAAAATTTCAGAAATTACCATAAATAATCAGTCACATGTACTTCTCGTAATTTTAACTTGAAAACCATACGTCACCGGTTGCCATTTAAATCCAATAATTACAATTATAACTGCTGTTTAAAATACATTGCGTCTTATGGAGAAAAAACTTATTTACAAAATATGACCAACTTTAAATTAACAAAAGTAATGGCAATTCACAGTAGTATTCCTTACATCACTTTTATCTATAGATCACCTTAGGACATCTAAGAAAGATATTTTCTCTTTCTTCGAGGTGTGATGCAGTTATGTCTCTTCACGCTCCCTTAGCCCCAGCCCCACCCCTACCCCCATAGACCGCCACTGTTTGTACTATATTATTAACTGTTACATTCAAATTAAACCACGTTTTTCTTTCTCCATTTTGTCGTGTTTTGTAACATTTAGAATAGAAATAGAGAAAAGACCCCCGTCGTCACCTGGGGTTCACGCCGTCAATGACTTTGCCCGCGACGGAGACGCTGCATTTGCCCGCGAAGAGCGCGCGCAACTCGTCAGTGGAGAGCAGCGTGTTCACGACGAGAGAGAAGGCTGCGCAAACCACGTCCCCTTGGATCGCAGTGACTGCCCAGCGGACGGTGGGGTCGTGGGGTTTCTCTTCCACGTGATCTACGCGGAACGGATCCACCTCCTTCTTCGGCTCTATCAACTCCACCTGAGAGCACAACACCTATTTTCTCTCTCTATCTACATTCCCCCACCACCACCACCATTGATTGTAGCAGTCCCTCAAGTCTCCGCCTGCCCGATAGGCAACCCACGTCACACATTCGCTGGGCGGGTGGCGTTCGTACTTGCAAGATGGGATTTGCATACATATTTCTGAGAGCCGAGAATGATGTACAGTTGTGGAAGGTTAAACCCATATGATCAAAGCAGAAGATGCCGGTTCGACGCCATTTTCATCTGACAGAAAGTTATCACATATCTTCTCCATGTGTAGGTACACGGAAGGAATAATAATAACAACAATTCAACATATAACCGGAGCTTGTAATATGTTGGCACAAACTGATTATTTACATCGCCGTAACCAGGTGGCTAACATAATTCACCAAGCTTTAGCTTTAAAGTATTGTCTTATAGAAAGCATTACATACCTTATTACAAAAATGAGCCGGCTGACGTTTTAGAACCAACAAACTTCAAAATTACATTAGGACAGGTTAATCACGGACCGTACAATTCATAACAGACCAGACATAGTGCTAAATGATCAAGTAACAAGGACAACCTATTTCATAGACATAGCTGTGCCAAACACTCACAACTTCCAGAAAACAATTCAGGAAAAATACCAGAAATAGTGACATTAAGGCAGAAATACAAAGGATATGGAACATGGAGAGAGTTTACATAGTGCCGGTAGTTATGTCCCCTACAGGATTTATCCCTATCTCCCTCCACAATAGTAGTATTAGCATGTTAAAATTGCGTAAGACCATTTATGTACAACTTCAGAAAGCTGTTTTGCTCAACACATCAAGAATAGTTAAAAAACGTTTGGATCATCCAGAGTGAGTGTGCTTGGTGTAGCCCGTACCTCACTACGACCGGCAGAAAAAGCTGAGATCCTAAACGGAATAAAATAATAATAATAATCTGTCTACGGGCAAATCTTGTCAGGTGGCAGAATATAAGATAATACAATTAAATATTCAAAAAAATATATTACACAGAACGGAAATTAAAAATTGTTAAATAAATAAATGAACTATATGATTAAATTGCTAATAAAATAATAAATTTAAAACATTTGACGCTGAAACAATAAAAAATGAATTACTTATTGCTTATTAATAATATAAAATATAAAATACATGTGACACTAAAACAATAAAAAAATTACTAATTACCCACGACACAAACATTTGATTTACCCCCTTAGTATACTTCCCTCCTTCCCTCCGGATGGATGAAATCACAAGTCATCCTGTTTAGTTAGACCTATATACGTAGAGCGCATTCTGGTGGACGTATTTCGTTGACTTGGTAAACACGTTACATGGACCATGGGGAAAAGAAATCCGCAATTACAACAACAAAATACTTCAAACTTCGACCTCCAGGTCAGAAGGGAGCACATAAAAAAGACAAAAAAGTGACAAATTGGAAACACAAAACTGTATTACTTACGTATTAGTTCAATATGCACTTGTTCCATTTGCCTCAATCGCATGTTCAAAGCGTGTTGTAGCTTGTTCAACAGTAGGACAAGGTGTTTCTCGATCGATTGCAGAAACGTGACGTGTTATGCTCGCTTTCAATTCAGGAATAGTCTGTATGCGTGTGTTTTGTGAATATTTATAGTCCGTATGCTTCCTCCAAAGACATGATCTAACAGGAATCCGCCACAATCACAAGTCACGGGGGTTCAAAAGTCCGGAGAACGAGGAAGCCAACCAGTCGTTTTCTTTCCCTCCTCCTCCTCCTCCTTCTCCTTCTTCCTGTGCACCCCTTCTCACCAGGTGGTCGAAGTTCGAAAATTGCATACATCTTTTCCTCATGGTTTCAATGAAAATCGTCCATCAGAATGCGCTCTACGTATGTAGGCCTAAACAGGATAACTTCAATTATAACTATCCAGTATTCATTCCTTCCGTGTACCTACACATGGGAAAATGGCGTCGAACCGGCATCTTCTGCTTTGATCGTAGGGGTGTTAACCTTCCACAACTGTACATCATTCTCGGCTCCCAGAAATATGTATGCAAATCCCATCTTGCAAGTACGAACGCCACCCGCCCAGCGAATGTGTGACGTGGGTTGCCTATCGGGCAGGCGGAACCTATTGAGATACTTGGAGCCAGAGACGTACCGACGGATGGTTGGTGGCAGCACTTTCTGTTCGGAAATGAATTACGAGTATTAAGGTGGTAAACACACTAAAAGTGCCTGGTTCTAGAAATTGATGCATATGGGTTGAAAGGGATTTCAAAAGCCCCCCTTTTTCTATTTCCCTAATATCTCAAAAACTAACACTTGCGTAAAACTGTAAACTTGGGAAAGTAAATGTTTAAACAATTTTATACGAGATTGTGTTTACATTGGTGGGTATTCCTTTCAGTTTTCGAGATATGTTTCGCAAAATTGTTAAATCATGAGAAGACGTAGTCCGCATCACATTTTCTGTCAAATTGTCATTCTAGCACTAAAGCCCCACACTTTACAGCAAAAGTTCACTAAAAAAATTTGGTAGAACACTCAACTTACTCAAAATAGTAAATATCCATCAAAATTTAATCTTCCATTGGTTTGGAGTTATGGCAATTTGAAATTTTCGGGTTAATTTACTGATTTTAGAGAAAAGTCCCACGTTGCAGCTTTCGGGTTTTGGAGCATACTAACGGAGAAGGTTTAAAGTATTCGAATAACTCACCCCTTGAAAGGGATGGGATAAATGACGTAAAGACATATTTATCTTGTAGAGAGAAATTTTAGCCATTTTATTCATTCCATGGCTCTCTCAGGGTTGCAAGCGAGCGCATAAGTCTCTAGAAAATATCCATATAGATTCCCTTCGAAGCGTAAGTCGTGAATTCTGCCCCACGACGCAGCACATGGGAGTCCACAAGAAATACGGTACATCCATTTCTAGGAGAATTGTAGTAAGATACAAATTAGAACTAACGGTGCTCCGAGTGTGCACCGGTGAAATAACGTTTTATCAACTGGTTGCAAATATCGTCTTCTTCTGAAAGCTCCTCAGGTTAATAGCGAGAGTTGTACGTCTAATTAGCACTTTCCCAAAAAGAGGTCATTAAGGTATTGTTACGTGGTTCGCGTTAGCCGAAGTCAAGTCGAAGCCAACTATTCAGCTAAGTAGTTCTTATTAACCAATAATTCATTCTACTAATTTCTTCATAGCGGATTAGAACAATTAGTTTGCGATTTTAAAACTCTATAATTAATTTACACTGTCGTTTGACTCCTCCTTTTACAAGGGTCGCATTGTCTTCAGTCACGTGATGCGGCTGCCAATTCCGTTAGAACATTATTTTCCGGTTTTTGGTGAATTATTCTTGTAAATACCCCGTAAGGGATGAAAATCTTTACGTCATTGCGTTCCTATTTCCCTCTTCTATGTTTTAGTAGGTTTTCGCTATGTTAAGCCGGTACTTTTGCCAGAAAAAAATTATATATAAGCGGATTCGTGTTTCCCGCTGAGAAAGAGAGAGCGCGTGCCGACGAAGGATATATTCCCAGAACCACCAATCGGAAGAAGAAGAAGAAGAAATCGGGTGCCAGAGAAGGAGAAGGAGAAGGCGACGGAGGAGTGAGGGAGGGAGGGAGGAAAGACACCACGAGGCAGGAGGAGGAGGAAAAAGACTGCGCTCCGCGAGAGACGAAGGCGGCGCAGGGAGGTTACGGTTCTCGCATACACGAGTCGCGCTAACCCGGCTCCTCGACTCTCGGGAGGCAACCACCTTCTGCGACGGCGCAGCAGATGCCTGATGCGATCCAAGAACTAGAAATGTTGGACGTTTACATCTCTTGTTTTTTTGTCGAGTTTGATCTAAGTTTGTTTTATTTATGAATAATAATTTCTTTTATTGTGCGCTACGTGTCCCTTTTGCCTCAGAGCGTATCAGCCGTCTCCCTCCGCGCTCATGTCCGGAGGTTCCTCTCCGCTTCGCAACTAAATTATTGACATTTTCCTGTTTCGGTATTGGTTCCAAAAGAGCGACAAATTGTTATATATCAAGCCCGTAGTAATTTAAAGTCAAATAATTCAAAATTTTGTTCCGCAAGAATATGAACATTCATCGTCAATGGATAGAGAATGGTTCAAACTATCATTTGAAACATTGTTAGAGAAGTACTTGAGCCTAGTCGCTCCGACGCAGCACGTGACACGTTTCGTTAAACAGGTTATGCAAAATAACGAACAACACACAACAGACGCTAGAGACATCTCAATACGAAGAGACGACGTTGACATGTAATTGATTGTCTTCAATTACAGTAGTTTCGTGAACATTTACGGCTCCATAAAAAAAGGTGAAAGGAAAAACCAAGTGCAAACTGAAACTCACTCTCTCTCTCTCTCCATTGTGGAAATAGTCTCCCGGCTAACAACAGAAACCTGGCACGCATTACAGTGATACGTATTGCAGCTGAATTCGAACCACGCGAGGCCCCGAGGTGGGGGTATTTCTGGTGCCCCCCCCAGACACAAACGTGTTTACACGCGTCTTCTACAGCAGAAGAACAGAAACATCCGGATCAATAGATCTGGAAAATCAAATATCCGGACAAGTGGATGTCATACAACGTACTTTTTTTAAGGGCAAAATGACAGAAATGTATTGAGGGAAGAAAACAAAAACTAACCCACAAATTATATGATAAAATAGATCTATAGTGGTTAGTTAGCTCATTACAGTAATATAAATAACAATGGTTTAGTGAACAATTAAAGGGTGATACAATGAGAACAAGATTTGAAATTTAAATAAAACACGGTTTTCTGTAACGAATTATTGAGATACTTTTTGATTTATAACGTAGACATTCGGGAAATTACCATCAAGTGGATGATATGGAACAACACATCCAGTAAATACAGCCACACGCCACGGCTTTGGTGACGCACCAACTCTTCTCTTCTAAAGGTTTCGCATAAACATCGCGGTCAATACTTGGGTGGTCGTGGGGTCAATACCGGAAACTTCAGAAAACAGAAAAACGTCCGTGGGTGTTACTTCGTATTTGAAATGTCCAGTTCTTTCTTGCGCACGATGAGAAATCGAGGTGTCTGGAAATCTCTCGGCTATACTTTCGCAAAGTGCCGCTTTGTTTCTTTCCGGACGACCACCACTGCGAGCGTTGGTGTCGTGCGTTTTACTTCAACAACCAAATGACCCATTGCAACCAGTACTTTGAACAAATTTATCCATTATTATTTTAGAGCAATATTTCTACCGAAAGAAAATTGGACGCACTTCACGAATCATTGCCTTCAAACTCTCCCCACTTTGATGGTAACGTTCAACAAGGACGCGCTGTTGTATCGTGCAGCGCTGCATCTCTCCCCTACCGCCTTCTTACAATAATCGACCTCTCGAACCACAACAGCCGAAATTACGCGCTATGTTCAAAGTTCTACTGCACGACATATCCTTAGCTCCGATTATGTTCAAAAGATCTTAAATTTGAGTTATTTATTAACAACTGTTATTTAGTTTCGGGTTTTACATGTTTCGAATAAAATATTTATGTTCAAATTTACAAGTTTTAATAACCATTTGGTGACCAATATGGAGGCCCGGGGCGGTTGTTTTTTCGTTTGTTTTATTAAATACAATTTTTTTTTGCTATTTATGTTAATTTTGTAACACGTAGTTAATTATTTTTATTCTCATCTTAGGAGTCAAATGTTCAAATCCTTAGCCTCTGCCCTTGGTCGGAATCGATGGGGATGATCGTCCCTTTGCTTTTGCTTCCGGAGAGTAAATTAGTTTATTGTCCTTCACGTTGTCATACGCAGTTTGTACTGATTTTTGACAATAAATTTATTATTATGATTATTATTAATAAGGCCGTGTACCTGGAAGGCATTCTTCCAAATCATGACGTCGACAGAATACACCGCTACACTGGGCACAATACGATACTCGACGTGAGCTCCCACGCACCTATCGTCCAAGTGGAACACATCCTGCCGGTCCCCGGAACTGTCGTATTTATCACTCGAAGCAGTTTTCGTCTTCTTCGCTCGAGAGGTCGGAGCTTTCTTCGAGTCGAACACTTTGAGCGGAATGGCGACAGCCACTGTAGTCGTAAAGACGACCATGTTTACCTTACAAGCGAGCAAAATCTTCTTCGTAGCTTATTAGTTTTAAACAAACACATCTCTTAGTAAATAATGAACAACAATGAAAATTCTCATTCATTTTTTCTCGTAAAAGCAAAACTATTTACATTTTTGAACTTTTCGTGTATGTAAATAATGAGCAGACGAATGAACTTCGTTCAAATACTTCCCTCTTCTCAGGAGCGAACAAGATTATAGAATACATAAGAAAACCATAATTATTACATTATCGCACAGTCCGCTGTACATTACATTCATTTTACAGACAATTTGCGTCCAAATGGATGGGGTCGCTCTTGATATCTTCTGCGTGAACAGAAAATGGACCTTTGAAAATAACCGTTTTACGCGATTAGACATTGGATGAAAAAAGGGTACAGACGCCGCAACTAGTAAGCAAAGATGCCGCTAGGAGTTGCGCTACAAAAATAGAGCATCCTTGAAAATTGCCTTACTGTTTGCGTCTTGTGTGTCATCGCACGAAACAGTGCGTAAAACGGACGATCCGTGTAAAGCGGGCTCTTCAGACTAGTTGCAAACTGCGAACGTCTCAATGCAGGTCAGAAAACAAAAGTCTGGAAGCAAGCAATGAAACACTCCATTGATTCTATCAAAAAATAATAAAATAAAACTCTGGAGAAGAGCATCCCACAGGGTTATGAGAGTATAGCTACTATGACAGAACACCACACGATACACCAAGGCCAAGGACTTGAACGAAAAGGGCGTTCCCGTGCGTTAAAATAACTATTTCAATTGTACCAATGAGTATAATAAATTAATGGCATTTTTATTACTAAATGGCTCTCATTTGTCAGTTAGGATATTTTAAAATCACAAAATAACAATCACCTTGTTACCTATAAATATTGTACTCCGAATGATTTCAAATGAAGTGATGTTAATTTGTCTTACACTATAACGTTATATTGAATGTTAACAAACTGGCTTTCTTGAGGATGAAGGCAACACTGCTGAAATCAGATTTGGAACAAATAAATAATTCTCGAGTCTACTAATTATAAACAAAAATTAGTACGATCTTTTCTCTTCTTTTCAAGTGTCTTTCATTTTCAACCAGGTCATATAATAACAAGTTTGCTTCAACATGATTCACAGTTCTCTTTTGTCTGAAACAGATCCATTCATTCATTCATTCATTCATTCACAGCAATTTACCGATATACTCTACTCGTCATGTTTCTTTGCTACGAGAAATTTAACTGAAGAGAAAAAAAAATCAGGAACAGAAATGCACTAAGTTTATTAGTTGGTTTATTTATGTGTGCAATGAGGCCTTCAGGCTCTTCCACCTGACCGTTGGACTTGGGGTAAAAGGGAATTGGAAAGGAGAGAGAACTTACGGCACAGAACCGACATTTGTCTGGAGTCAGGATCATGAAAGCGAAGACGCTACCAATACACCACCGGTTATTGTACATATTAGTAGCAATAAATAACTTTATTGTCCTCAACGTGGTCTTAGGCATTTTTTAAAGCTTTCTTGACAATAAATTATTTATTTATTTATACTCAGTCTAAGTGGCTTGATGTTGGAACAGAGCTTGTACTCAGTGCAGCCAACTCTTTTACTTCGCCATCGCCCATGAGAGTAATAATATTTGAACCTCGCGTTATGTTGGCAGGAGATTCGAACTTCCCGAAACTTCAATCCATCGCCAACCTCTGCCATCAATTCAATTCCCTTCATCTGCTCTTGTGGCTGTTGCTATTCTGTTCTCCCTTCTGCATCGTGCACGAGGAAGAAATATTTCCTTGTGCCATAGTTTGTTGTGTTATCAAATTATATTTCTTTCAGCAAATAGTCGCTATTGTGACAATTATAAATATTTATTTGGATATAACTTGAATTCATGGAAAATGGCAATGTGTTGCCTAGCAATATTGCACTATTTTCGGGTATAGGCAGATTCATTTTGTCAGATGCATATTTTAAATCCATTAGTGAATTCAAATAAAAACTATGCTGTTGTCAATTCACGTTCTCTATACACCCATTGAACTCTAAGCATGAAACGTTTCAAGAATTAAATGGTAATAAATTGCCCATTCAGATTGAACGTAAATACAAGATAATTGGCTGCAAGAAGTTTTATCTCAAAAGTAATAAAATAAATTATTGTTGGAAAATTAACTCAAAATAATTTTATTTGTAAGTTTTCATAAACTGACAATTCACCAATTAAGGTCATTGGATGTTGTGTATAGACTTGAGGAGTCGAGGCGGGTGGTGCGCAGCCAGAGCAGGAGATCCCCTGTTCGAGACCCAGTCCAACACAATTTTCACCTGGTTGTATGCGATGCAAACTTACCTCCCCAAGTAGGTACTTGGAAGTTGTGAGTTAAAAAATTCTCCAGCAGCATTGTTTCCTATCAGTATGTGCAAACAGAGCAAGAAACTTTCAAAATACTATCTGCAAATTAAAAATCAAAATTAATTTACTTCAGAGATGTTATAAAATATCATTCAAAGACAAAAATGAACCCCTCCTCTCCAATAAGCTTCCACAAAAAAGATTTTTTTGTAACTGTCAAAATTTTTTAACTGCCTCTAATACCAATTAATGATTGGTTTAGATGTCTGAGTCACTGTATCTTTTAATTAGATCAGGAAAAAAGGATAAATGAGTAGTTTCATTAATTTAAATGACTGATACTCCGAAGATTTTTCTAAAATTTCCCAAGAGGAACACTGAGAACAGTGAGGACAGGAGGAATCATTAAGATTTTAATTCTACTGTCTAATTTCAGAAACAAAGTTCATTTTGAATAAATATTGTATTCTAAATGATTTTAGATTATGTAAGTCAGGGGTCGGGAACCTATGACCCGAGGGTCACCGAGTGACCCATTTGATAATTTCAAGTGACCCACCAAAATAAAGTATAATACATAAAAATAATTGTAAAACATAAACATGAAACAAACATTTTGAGAATAAAAAAAATTGAAAATAGATACTAAGAACAACATTTTAGTTCGATTACCATGGATCTTACACACTTAAGTGTTTATGTACATAAGATCCATGTCAAAAATATCTCCGACCCAAATGTTTCTTTAATACCACATTTTCGTTGATTTTGACCCGCGGCAAAAAAAGGTTGCCGACCCCTGATGTAAGTGCTGTTAATTTCTCACATGCTTTATCACACCACTGCTATAGTAATTTTTTTTTTTTCATGCATGTCGTTCTTGATCCTTTCTAATTATAATAGTTTATTTCTAACCGTACACAACCTCGGCTCAATGGCTGTATACATTATCTCTGTAGCCCTATCCTGACCCGGGTTTTTCTCTGGTTTTCCTCCGGGTGGTGGNGGGGGGGGGGGGGGAGTAATTTAATACTTTTGTCGTCATTTATTTCGTGCGTTGACTGCACATTGTATTTACAAAATACATTTCGGAATAATAAATGGATAAGTTCTTATTTATTAAATAATTTCTCTTGTAAATATTAAATCTGCCACTGCAGCCCTCGGACCCTTGATTGGAATTGATGGGATGGTCCCTTTTGCTCGTTTCCAGAGAGTAACTTAGTTTATTATCCCCATCTGATCATATGCAAAAGTAATTGCTTTCTTTACAATGAATATTCTAAAAACAAAATAAACTTAAAGATACCATTACACTCCAAATAACTGAGAGAACTCTTAACAAAACCCAACTTCATCATGCAATAGTCAATAATGCTTTATTTATGAAATCAAATAATATTGTTCTTACGGTTGTCAAAAACTCAGGAATTTGGGGTACAAAATTTGGAAGTCAAAATAATACTCGCAACAATGGAACTTGAACAGTATTTAAAAGATATAATTTTAAAAAAATATTACAATGCTGACATTTTTAACCCTATATAATATGGTAGCAATTCTGAAAGCACTATAACATCTGAAAACAATTCCCACATCCACCAAAAATGTATACTTCTGCAAGTTTTGTAAAATGTTTAACAAGAAAATTTCAAACACACAATCACATCACCATATTTAACTTTAAGTCTACAGTAAAATAAATCACAAATGACCTCCAGAAGAAATATTTGAATCAGCTATCAGGAAATAAAAACATTATTTAGAATACATACCACAATAAATAATAAATTTTAAATATCCTCATTACAAAAGAATTGCAAGTAATTCAAAAATGTTAAAATAACATACAGAGCACAAGTTAATGATGAAGCTCAGGCCACATAAAAAGAAAATGAATAAAAAGAAAGAAACATTTTTTTCTTGCATAATCATAACAGATTTCTTAATATCGATCTAGTTTATAACTTCAAACCTACATCAAAAGCAGCGGAAGCAGCATTTATATTGGAGAAAACATTCATGATATCCTATTACTCACTTATTCTTATACAACAAAAATCTAGGCTTCTAGTCTCTAGTTAAAGATTTTATGTCTTCATGAAAGTATTCTATAAGAATAAGACATTGAATACAAAAAATAAAAGATAAAAAGAAAAATTTACGTATGCTTATCTATCTGTTGCAGTTGCAAAAAATAGAAGAATGAATCACAATTTTTCATTAGCATGTTAATAGAATGGAATGGATTCACAGCTTACCACCAATATATAAAAACCACACATCTATTTGTGGACAAAAAGTATTTCCAGTCTTGGAAGTAAAAGTGTCAACAATAAAAAATATGTATATCATAGAGCTTGACTAGCCATAGTTTGTTCCCAGTGTTCTCGGAACCCGCTGTTCTAGAAATGAAAAAAAATGCAGTTTGGCCTCAACCATCAAGAAATTTTCCATCTTTTATACCAATTTAGAAACTCTTCCCAATTAAAGAAAATAAATATGAAGTTTCCCAATAAGAAACTTAAATGGAAAGATAAATAAATGCATTATTACAATTCACAATAAAAATGACTTGTACATAAATAAAAAATACAATATATTCCCACACTCAGAACATCAAATCAGAAACCAACACATCTTCACATGGCAAACTGCAATCAGAATCACAATTTACAAAGATCTTTTATTCACCTGAAAGGGAGTGAATGAAATGATTATATTTCAACTTCAAAATAATCAGAGCAGCATATAAATTAGATGTACTTTATAACACATGGAGAGTTTTGTTGTCTATACGTTCCATGTTCTTTCAGAGAATGTGATTCTGGAATCTTCTTAATTACCTCCATTTTTAAGGATGGAATTAAGAATTATGGAGACATGTCCTGACATAACTTTATGTTGCCAAACGAACTCAAACAACTGACCATTTTATTAAATATTGCAAAACAGATGATTAAGATAATAACTGAACTTTAAAACAATGAGATCGTAGTATGTGGATGTGTTGATTTGGAAAAATCTAACCTCTAACCTCTAAAAGTAAATAAGGTATATAAATGGTATCATCCCAAAAAGCACTGAATGCACTGAGCACTGAATGCAGGTTGCATGGTTTCAACTCCACACCTTTTAGAATACATCTTAACACAAACACCAAAAACAACACATTTCTTTCATATCATAATATCCATTTATACATACATATGTGGTCTAAAAAAACCAGAAATAATTACCAATTCATGTCAAATGACAGATGTGTTCTGTGGTTAAGAATGAATAAACAGACCACTTTTAGTTTACTAAACACTGCAACAACAGAAATCTAGCATAATACTAACTTTAGTCTGTTTCTCTTTTCCACATTTCATAATCTTTTAGGACCACAAACCCTTTGTCATTTCATATTCCGCATTTTATTACCAATAGCAGCTTCAGAAATACGGTCTCCAAATTCCATACCAATACTTTCTTAAATTTATTCTGAAAAAGATATTAACTGCATCGCAACATCCTTAAGCCGAAGTTTAGTTCCAAACCTGTAAACTACCTTTACCGCAGAGAAAATTATGTTATTTTCCATAGAACAAATTCACAAATACTACGGTATTTACCCGAACATAGCCCGCCCCCCCACCTATTTTAGGAGGCAAAATTTAGAAAGAAAAAATGAAGTTGAGTAAAATTAACTTTCTAAAAAGTGTTTCTGAAGGGAAATGCTCATTCAAAATTCCGTGTGAAACGGTTGGCACTGATAAGTATAATCAAAAGTACTTCAAAAGCTAACTGATGTAGTTAAACTCATCCTCTTGACATCGCCAGATCCACAAGGACTTTGGTTCTACTTCGAATTCTTGTACCACTGTTTTATTTCTACATGTTTGAGCATTATTCAGAACTTGCAGTTTAATGTTTCCTTCGAAGCATCTTCAATCGCCCAACTTTCGTTCCGTTGAAGATGATCTCTCTCTCTTGAAAATATTGTGTGTCACAGTCAGCACGGTGACAGCAGTCGGTCATTCCGAGACGACATGAACCAGTTCGGTTTCCACTTCGAATAAGCATCGAATCCCGCCATCATAGATCGATGTTCTTTGTGTGTACGTTATGTACAAGGCTCGTGTTCGCTTAACTCGTTATCACTCACAAAACTTAGAATTAGCAATTTCCCCATCCTAAACTCCTAATATAGTCCCCCCCCCCCCAGGATTTTTGGGCAATTTTGCCGGAAAAAAAGGCAGGACTATATTCGGGTAAATACAATTCCTACAAAGCATATCAGACAGGAAGTTCTAAAAATATGCCACTGGATGTAAAAAAACAATATCTTGCATACATAATTGCTCAAACACTGAGAGAAAGCCAGACTTACAAAATATTACACACATTCTGATTCAATAAAACAACAATGACCATTAAAAGTAAACATTTCGCAATCTAAATATCAATGCAATGTATCACCAACGGCAAAAACTCAAATAAATAATGAGGAAATTCATTTCATTTCCCCTTCAAATGTTACCCAATAATAAATGGGTAATGACCAGATAGTCTGGACACACACGTTTCCTTTGCATCACCCTTACCTTCATAGGGCTTGTATGAACTTCCACACCAGGCACGATCAGTCTCTTAGAATGTTCTCCAACTGTTCAAATAGTTCCCCATGTTTCGTTCCCAAAATAATTCAGTTTTCGTCACTAACATCATCTTTTTCTCGAAACAGAGGAGGAGGAACAAGTTTAACGTCACTGAAGTAAGGATGACGCAGAGCCATCCTGGCAGAGATACGTCTGTTGGGGTCATACACCATCAATTTCTGGAAAATTAAAAGAGTATGTAGCACTAATTCCTCAGTAAACAACCTCTTTATTCAATGACATCTGGGAATTCAAATTATACTTCAGCGTTTCACAAAAACTTTGAAACATTTGACACCCGAGATATTCCGCATGCGGTGGAATTACACAATCGCCCCAGATGACTCTGTTCCGTCACCATAAGCGACCACAACTGCTTGGTATTACATTTCTTAATTCTTAAACCATTTTGAGTAGAATCAAGAAATAATGCACATCCAATTATCACTATTAAGGTATTATATCCGTCAAAGCAACTATGTTTAAGAACCCCAAAAAGTGTTTTTAAAAAACAAATTTTGAACAGGCATAGATGACATACCCGAGTTTATTGTTAAATTTTCATCCCACGCTATATTAAATCCACTCATAAATATTTTTAATAGTTCTTTATCGGAAGGGGTGTTTCCTAACATATTCAAGAGAGCTATTGAGAAACCTTTACACAGAAAGGAAACAAAATTAATATTGGAAATTACCGACTAATATCTATACTACCCACTTTCTCAAAAATTCCAGAAAATTTGTTCTACAAGAGTCTTCTAGATTTTTTATCAAAAAATAACATTCTCTCTGACGATCAACACGGTTTTAGGAAATACTTTTCCACTACAAGCGCCATATTTTCCTTCTTAAACGATGTTACCACATCTCTTGACCGTGGAGAAAATCCTCAGGGTGTTTCTTGATGTATCCAAAGCATTCAACTTCATCGATCAAGGAATTCTCCTTTCCAAATTGCATTCTTTAGGCATTCGTGGACTTAACACATCAATGGCTAACTTCTTATTTAAAAGATAGATATAAACAGGTCGAAATATCACGGTTCTTTTTGCTGATGACACTAATTTTTTGAATGTTCAAAAAGTTTTGTCTAACCTATCGACTTGGTTCCATGGAAATCGTCTCATTGTAAACACTGACAAAACAGTGTCTATGTCATTTCACAATAGTATCACAAAATCTTTACCCCAGGTTTCTCTTTCTTTAAACGGAACACAATTAAAAACTGTTACGAATACAAAATTCTTAGGTCTCCATATTCAAGACAACCTCAAATGGAATTGTCACATTGACAATCTTAATTCCCAATTAAGCAAATTGTGTTACGCATTCCGAATCTTAGTTAACGCAGTTAGTCCACGTATTTCCCGTTGCGTATATTTTGCAAACGTTTACTCCCATTTACGTTACGGCATTACCTTCTGGGGTAATTCCGGTCAGAGTATTCAAACTTTCAGAATTCAGAAGAGGATAGTTCGGATAATTTAAATCTCACCCCCGAAACTCTTGTAAACCTTTATTCAAGGAATTAAATATTTTAACACTTCCCTGCATTTATATTTAAGAAATCGTGGTGTTTGTTAAGAGCAAACTACTGAAGTGCCACCCTTGCTTCATACGAAACAGTCTCGTTCACCAACACAATACTCGCAATAGTAATAATATTCATCGCCCTAGAGTGTCAACCACTCTTTGTCAAAAAGGACCGTATCATTCGGGAATTGTTCTATATAATTCCCTTCCCAAGAATATAAAAGATATTATGAAATTGAATCTCTTCAAATCCGCGGTTAAAAACTACCTCCGGCACCAGTGCTTCTACAATGTAAAAGAATTTATTGATTTTAATAAAAGTTAAATCTGTCTTGTACTTTTATTACACCATTGCTGTAGTCAATTTTAAATAACTTATAACAATCATATTTTCTTGCACGATTGTGTTGTCTTATGGCTCATATTAATTTAGTTTAATTCTGTAGCCCCATCCGGGCCCGAGTTTTCCTTTGGGTAGAGGCGGATTTCTTATACAGGTTCTCTAGGCTTTGTCTAGGAGCGTGTTTATTGTAATAATAAATCGTGAACTTAGTGTTATTTCAATCCTTAAGATTTTTAAACAATATACTCAGAATAATCTATAGTTCGATAATAATTTGTACATGTAAAATCAATTTTTTGCGTAAAATTACAAACATTGACATTCTATTAGTATTATAACTCGCAGCTAACTTTTTATCTTATCTAGGAACTTNCTTCCGGAGAGTAAATTCGTTTATTGTTTTCCACGTGGTCATACGCAGTTTGTACTGCTTTTTTTACAATAAATTTATTATTATTATTATTTTATTATTAATGATAGTATGATAACTCATTCCCTATCCAGTGGTGATGAATTTTCATACCCTTATGGCGCAATTTTTTTAATTAGTTGACTTTAAATTACTATTGTTTAATATCTAAATTACTACTGTTTTTTGAAACAAATTTATTACTAATGTTTTCTTTCCTCAAGGGAAAAAGGTCATTAATTGTGAGATTTTACATAATTAATAATTATTCATTAGGTTTTAATTTTTAACACTGTTCCCTTTTGACAGTAAATTTATATATTAATTTCAATGGCTTCAGGTTTGTCAACATATTCAAACAAAGATCTACAGTTCATCAAAAGTAAAATAGAAACCACACACTTACAATAAATATATCTCTTCCCCTATCGTCCCTGATGGGTAAAATGTCTCGAATCTCCTGTGCCTCCCATCTCGGAAACATGGACTTGTAATCAGGCAATTGAGAAACACCCGGCCATACTTCTTCATCTGGTGTCCCCAACGTTCGGAAGATTCGGAAAAGTTGATCAATTTCAGAGTCTCCCGGAAACAAGGCTCTTCGTGTCAGCTGAAATTGGAAATGAAACTTTCACAAACTCTGCGAGTGTATTTGGAAATACAGTTACGAAAAAAAGAAAATCATTACACCAACAGCAGTGGGGGGACTAAGGGAGCAATAGCCCCCCTCCCCACCATCGCCCATCGGACCTGAACTCTTGACAGATAAAATTGAATTTGATAAATGTCATACTTTGTAAAAGTATTACCAGATTAATTATTGTTATTAATAATATAATTGTTACTGTTTTCAATAATACCAGATTAATACAATTAGGAATACTGTATTAATAAAATGAATAATACCATGTTAATAACTTTAATAAATAATTATTAAGAATAGTTAATAATTTAATAATAATTGTTAGTTATTAATAATTATCAATTGTTAATTATGTATGTGATACATTTTATTTAAAGGTAATATTTATAAAATTTGTGTTGTAAAACCATAATTTTTAAACAAAAACGCTCCCCACTTAGCCCTCCCGCCCTTGATTATGGCCTAGATCCGCATTCACTGACCAACAGATAACAGACCTTAACTTGCAAATACTTCTACCATGTACATGCAGGTAGAGAAGATATGACGAAAACTTTTGGCCAGGTAAAAACGGTGACAAGTCGGGAATCAAACCCTGGACTCCAGCTTTGATCGCAGGGTTGTCTACCACTACATCACCTGTTCACCTTTAACAATCGTAAACTATTTCCTCCCAGACCTAACCCTGAAGACCTGAGACACATCCCCATACACGAGACAAGGTACACAGAAGAAATATATGCATAACCAACCTCAACACACAGGCCCGTGTGAAACTGGTACTTCAGTGTACACAACAGTGTGCCGCCTGGATTCACTTATGTCCTGAATGGGGATGTGTCTCAAATCTACCAGGGTGTGACCTGAGAGGAAATGGTATACAGTTGTAGAAGGCGAATAGGTGGTGTAGCGGTTAAAAACCCTGCGATGAAAGTATGAGTCCCAGGTTCTATTCCCAGCTCATAATTTTCATCTGACCGAAAGTTATCACACACCTGAACTTTGATTCATTTACGAGTTCATTAAATAACCCCTCAAAATAATTTGTTCAACTAAATTTGTTTCCTTCCAAGTTTTTCCAAATCCATCCAGATAAAAGGTAGAATTTTTATCTTCCAAACATTTGTCATTCATAGGCAATCCTGGTAAATACTTAGGAAATAATAAGTGAATTACAGAAAATATTTGTCTTAATTGCCAGACTTGTTCTTTAAAATTTGAAGAAGGTCCGAGTTCTATTTCTCAGGGTTTAAAATAAGACCACCAGCGAAAATGAGAAATGACCGACATCTAAATAGAATAAGGCAAGCACTAAAAATTATCAGCTCATACGTAAATAAAATATTAAACAGAACATACAACAATATTTCATTTAAAACAACATTGACAGGAGAAATTTCTATTAGTCCACATAATCTACATCCTCAAGTCGCTTATTAACAAAGGTCGCAATACGAAGGAAGAATTAAAGAACACCAACCATTTCAGCAAAGATGCAACCGAGACTCCACACATCCACAGCTGTGCTGTAGAATTTACTCCCCAGGAGAATTTCCGGAGCACGGTACCACAGCGTCACAACCTCGTGAGTGTACGTGCGCACAGGTAAACCGAAAGCTCTGGCGAGACCGAAATCAGCCAACTTTATATAACCCCCGATATCAATTAGAAGATTTTGAGGCTTTAAATCTCGGTGAAGAACAAGATGGGAATGGCAGTACGCAACACCACTTAGCAATTGATGTAAGTAACTCTAAAACAGGAGAAAAAGAATTTTATTTTTAACATTATTTTCACACAGCAAAACATTTTAATCGGAATATTTACGAGCAGACACAGAAATCTGAGAAACGTTATCTAACGCAAACCATCTTTCAAGTTCTAAATAAAATAAAACAGAATATAAAAACATTCAAACTGATTCAAACTAATACACAAATATTTACAAGTACCACAAAAATTATACTTAAAAACAACATACCTTAATCAAAGATTCTGGAAGATCACATTTTGTAGTGTCAAGAAATTTCTTAAGGTCTTGAGTTAGAAATTCAAAAACTAAATGTAACTTCTTTTCAGAGGGAACCACATCAAGTAATCGAACAACATTTGGGTGGTTGAGTTCCTTCAAGAGGGAGATTTCTCGAATTGCAGTGGATGGTACACCTTCCGATTCTCTGAAACATCAATTGTGACCAGGGTTAGGATTTTTAGGTGAATAAATTTCATAAGAAACAAGGGGAAAAATGCTAAAATAAGCTAAGACAGGGAAAAAATGAAGCTATTCTATTAAATTCTTTTAAGAAGTCATCAATCTTCAGAAGATGGAGTATACAATTTCTTCTTCTTCTTTTTTTTCTCTCTCCAAGACATAAAAAGCATCTCAAACACACTCAAAATTACTGTTTCTATTGTGAGAAAAAATGGTTTTGTTGATGCCAAAGCTTCTATCAACATCCACAGAAACCAGTTGGGCAAACTTTCTTAGTTGCTTCATAATACACTTGTATAATAACAAACATACATTCACAACCAGGCTACTAATTCATGTGTTAAAAGATATAATGAAATTCTTTGTGAAATTTCCGCTATTGCTGATACTTATTTCGGTAAAGTGAGAAAAAGAGGATTTGCCCTCCACTCAATTATTTTCTGTTGTAGCAAGTTTTCTTTCAGTCCTGCATTTAATAAAGTAGATAGGCTTACTATTTGCATATTCCCTGGAAGCTGAGGAGACATGTTGAAAGCTACTTAAACATTTGATTTTGATGCGAAGCCAAACAAATATGAAATGAAACTCACACCAATATGAAATATCTCTTAAAATTATAAAATGTGCTCTAGAAGATAATTGAAAAGCTCCAGTAAAAGGGGAAAATAGGTTATTGCGGACATGGATGGAGGAAAAGTGGATAAAGATCTCCAAAAAAGGAAAAAGAAAGTGCTAAAAAATGTTTCCTTTCTCATCTACGCACAATTTCACTCGGTGGTATTTTTACGAAGAGCTTTCACTTACTCGAGTGAATAAAGGGGAACACCTAAAAAACTCAATCAAACTGATTGTAATCGTAATGAACAGTTCTCGCACTCAGCATATAAGAACAACAAATTATTTTACTAAAACCACAAACTATCGTTTTAAACTATAAGTACATCGTATTTGTCAAGTTTAGTGGAATAGTGTAACAGGTGTTGCAGGAATGAAATGGGTAATGAGGGTTCAGGCTGAATTGACTTTCCTAAAGTCAAGCATGGCGAAATATAAAATGGCAGGTGAATAATATCCAGCGACAGGGCTGAGTATTAGAGAAATGTCGAAATAATAATAATAATAATAATCCAGGTCTGTAGTAGAAATAATTCATAGAAAGTTTCAAGGTTTGGGATTCGTCAAAGCAGAAAGAAGAATTCTTTATTATACTAAACTCCCACAATTTGTTCAGAGCCATGCTGCCCTTAAGGTGCATGCTCCATTTCGCAAATATCCTGCAAATAACTGTTCCATAATACTAAATAGATTTTTGATTGCATAACAACATTCTGTCTAACAAAATCAGCTTGATTTCAGGAGACTCAGTTCTATAAACAAACAGCACCATACTTTCCACAGTCTTAAAAGATGAAATCATTTCTCGTCACCAAGGAACGATATACACCTCTTCGTGGTTTCATTGATTTGTGTCTAAATTCTCGCTGTTCAGCTTGTCCTAGCCAGCAGGCCAATTTCTGTACACTTTCGAACAGACGGGCCAGTATGGATTGGGGTTAGGTGAAATGGTGACCAATAAATTACATTAATGGGTCATATTTATTAATGTTTAATGCGAAATTCTAAATCTTCAACAAATTTCCATGGTTTGACATTGGAAATTTAAATAGTATATTTCTGTAATTTTAAAAAGTACTTCAATATTTAGTATTAAAATAAAATGTTCTCATATTGTAGTGTACGACGGGGGTAATTTCAAACACAATTTTCTTTTTTAATCTCACCAGACATATGCCACGTCAAATATTAATTCTCACGATATTCATTCATTCATTCATTCATTCATTCATTCATTCATTCATTCATTCCACAAAGTGTTCGATATCAAATGTCCAGAACTCGCGAGACGTAGATAAAAACGTCGTGAACTTGAGTGAACGCATGCGTTGGCAGATTTTCCTTGGGCGGGAATGTCATTAATACTTTTGTTTTATTAATCTCGAATTTCTACCGCACAAATAACTACTATTTTACTTTGGAATAATAAATGGATAACAGGACGTATTTATTAAATAATTTCTTTTATAAATATTAAATCCTTAGCCACTACCCTTGGGTCCTTGATCGGAATCGATGGGATGGTCCCTTGTTTCCGGAGAGTAACTTAGTTTATTGCCCCCGACGTGGTCATACGCAGTTCGCAACTGTTTTTTACAATATATTTTATTTATTATTTGAAAAAGAAATCTTAAGTCGTCATAAGATCACCTTAAATGGAACACAATAATATGATTATGTCAATGTCAATGTCAAAGTGGTTGCTATGCAATGCAATGTCAGAATCTTAGTCAGTGATTCAAGTCCACACATTTCCTTCTGCGTTTATTTATACAAATATTTATTCTCATTTACGATGTGGTATTATCTTTTGGGACCACTCTTACTTTTCCCTATTACAGTTAATTTATACTCGTCTTCAACCTTGATTCACTTGTGCACATTATCTCTGAAGT
>NNCF01126569.1:276270-288523 GCA_002313205.1 Laupala kohalensis | reverse complement strand
CTTTATTCAAGGAATTAAATATATTAACACTTCCCTGCATTTATATTTATGAAACAGTCGTGTTTGTTAAGTCCGAATTACTGAAGTGCCACCTTTGCTTTATACGAAACAGTCTCGTTCACGAACACTATACACGCAATAGTAGTAATATTCATCGCCCTAGAGTGTCAACCACTCTTTGCCAAAAGGGACCATACCATTCGGGAATCGTTCTATATAATTCCCTGCCCAAGAATATAAAAGATATTATGAAATTGAATATCTTCAAATCCGCGGTTAAAAACTACCTCCTGCACCAGTGCTTCTACACTGTAAAAGAATTTATTGATTTTAACAAAAGTTAAATTCGTCTTGTGCTTTATCACGCCATTGCTGTAGTACTTTTTAAACAACTTATAACAATTTCAAAAACTATTTTCTTGCATGATTGTGTTGTCTTATGGCTCATATTAATTTAGTTTTATGTGTACTCAACATTGGCACGTTTGTGTACATAAATTCTGTAGCCCCATCCTGGCCCGGGTTTTTCTCCGGTTTTCCTTCGGGTAGAGGCGGATTTATCATACAGGTTCTCTAGGCTTTGTCTAGGGGCGGGTCTATTGTAACAATAAATCGTGAATTTAGTGTTATTTCAATTTTTAAGCACTATACTCAGAATAATCTATAGTTCGATAATAACTTACATGTAATTTTTTGCTTAAAATTACAAACATATTGACATTCTATTA
Source organism: Laupala kohalensis (assembly GCA_002313205.1). NCBI lineage: Eukaryota > Metazoa > Arthropoda > Insecta > Orthoptera > Trigonidiidae > Laupala > Laupala kohalensis. The sequence continues at coordinate 287,795 of NNCF01126569.1, read as the reverse complement.
GTATTATAACTCGCAGCTAACTTTTTATCTTATCTAGGAATTTTTGCTGAATTTTTTGAATCCGCCTCTGCCTTAGGGCCCTTGATCGGAATTGATGGGATGGTCCCTTGCTTGCTTCCGGAGAGTAAATTAGTTTTTTTTTCCTCCACGTGGTCATACGCAGTTTGTACTGTTTTTTGACAATAAATTTATTTATTTATTATTAGCATCTTTACCTCTTGCCATTGTGAAAGGATACTCTTGGAGAGAGAAATCCTTCTAACATTCCCTACTAAAATATTCGTATATGAGCATAACAACGTACAATGAGAGCTGGCGACTGAGGGACACTAGCGTGTGCGCGCTCCCACTGCACTCTCCTCCCATCGCTCCAATGTAGATAAAAGCTGCTTCAATAGCACTCAGCTGCATTTCCTCCCAAATAAAACGAATGAGAGCGTCGTCTTTCGATGAACACAGAAATGTCGGGAAATTTCTGAAAGTAGATTTTTAAGTCAACGAAGACGTTCTTTAGCTCCTAAACCGACGGCCATCTCGCACTCCAGATCAAACTTTTATAAATTTACAGTAAATACCAATATCATCATCCATCATACAATAGCTCTATCGACAGAGTTCTCTTAATAAGAGCAAATTCCATGGAAGACCGACCTCCTCTGCTAGACAGCAAAACGTTTGGAGCTTAAACTCCGGAAATTACGGCAGGACAATAACGTTTGCGTTGCATAGTAATGAAATACTTTTGATTTAGTTGGATATCGGTGATGCGACACTAGTATTTATTTACTGTTAAATACATTCAATAGTTACTTAATATTTATTCATTTAGAAACGTTCAATAAAAAGCACACTATTTTTTAAAGACGCAGGTAGGAACGATCCGGAAAACTATAAAATTGTGCGCGTTGCTCGGCTTCTTTAAATAAAAAAAACGTACAATGCAGAAAATCCCGGCCGGACGCTCTCCGGACACCCTTCGAACAAGAACAAATCCAGACGAAACCAAGCAGCCACATAAAGGCAACCATTAGTTAAAAAAGACTAAGCGTGATTACATTTAAAAAATGGAAATCATGTAGTGCTAATAAGAATTCATATGTTAAGCGCCAATCATATTTTCAAACCTATAACACGTGTTATATACTTTCTAATTTTTCAACCATTGCTTTTGAAAAATTGCGATGGAAGAAGGCTTTTATAGATTAAAAACGGAAAAAAGGCAGCAAGGAGAGTAACGACTCTAGTATCGAGAGCTAAAAGAGTACTTAATTTCATTTGTGCACTAGTCCAAAACCATTCCCTCAAACTAAATTAAAAGTTGGTTTCATTTCAAAATATTGTTCCCGCAAAGTAAAGTCAACTTTTTATACCAATACAATACTGGGATCTCTCCACGTGGTCTCACGGTCACACATGTTACATCTTGATACTCGTCCCAACCCTCCCTCCCTTAGCTATAGGTCAAGATCAAGATCCTTAAGAATCAAAAAATTCATCGGTAGTACTTTTTTGAAAATTTCTTAAACAATAAAACTAAATTAAAAAACTATTTTAAAGGTGTAAAATATTCGTATTTTAAAGACACAGAAATTATCCTACACACTAAATTGTTCTTTCTTTTTCTTCCTTATCTTCTCGAAAGTTCGCGTAGTATACGTCCAGGTGAAAACTGCGATCGATCGGGACTCGAACACGGGACTGAAGATTGCAAGTGTGCAACTACCACAGCACCACTCACCTAAACTCCCAAAGTCCGTACACGATATCAACGTGGGCTGCCGTTGCGTGCAGTGAACCTATTGGACACCCCCTCCCCGGGTGGCGCCCAGATGAATGTTATGTACGTGCTGCACACCTGCAGCTTTAGCAGGAAGTCCCAGGTTCGAGTCCTGGTCCATGGCCGTAGACAATGCACTATTATACGAATATTTTTTGAAATGAAAGTAATTTATCCCACTTGAAAGCCAGTGTCTCGATAAGTTTCAAGTTCCTTCATAAATAACTATTACATAAAATGGCCCAACAGTTACCTATGGAATGGCAGTAACAGAATAACCATCGGTCCTCAAAACATACTTTTAACTTAACTTCTTAGAAGCTTCTGAATTTAACTAAGACTAATTTGCTCCTCACTGGATGCACCTATGTTGGTGATTAAACATGGATAACAGGAGTCCAGTGTTTAATCATTCCTTCACACATTTCTAATTTCCTGAATCTTAGGACAGCAGCGAGACAATTCCCTCATTTCCATAGGAAATCTTATTCATAGCCCACTCTTACTCAAGTGTGGGAAAGAGATTCATCAATTCTATTCATTCAATAAATTTATCATTTGACTCACTTTAATGACTTTCATGTACCTTTATTACTATTCCTAATAACTTCATAATTGTTTTGAGAGAATTTATTTTTTCCAAATAACAACTCTTAATGTATTTTTAATACTTTCAACTTTGAAATGAAAATTGCTACTTGGAACAAGCGAATAAGTAGCCAAGGCTAAAGTGAAGCTTGAAAAATTTACTTCACCCAACTTCAAAATAGCTTGAGACAATAATCAAGATTACAATAACCCGCAGCCAGACTAGAAAACAAAAATGCCCCGTCTGCCGAAAACCCTAACATCTTTTATGAACCACATTTTAATGTTCTATCTCCAGATTTTCCGATTTTCTAAATAGATTACAGCATATTATGTAAGGAACTTTTGGTTCCAAGCTGGTCCCAGAATTTTCCTCTTATTTCACATGTTGTTCCCAAACATTTTAAGACTATGGTGCCCGTGTTTAACATACCATTCATGGAGACGCTATCCAAACAACAACTCATTGGACATTAATTAAATTTTTATTCTATTAATACAAGATTACTTTTTTATAACATCATTACTTAAAATATGGACTATAGAGTTATGAGATTAAAATTAAGTTTTTTGTTAAGAGATGGGGAAAAATTATATTTCAATATAAGGTGCCGAGTGCCAAGGCATGGCATCCCTGGGTGCCGTAGAGCATAATTTGTATACCACCAATATACCTTGCTTAAGAATAGCAGCCTCCAATACGAAAAGTAGTAACCCAATCCTCTCGTGACATGTTTAAACTGTTTTAATAAATTGACCTCAATGCAGATTGTGAAAATGTGTGAGCTCTGAGAGTTCATTTAACATTGAACAACTCTACCATGTGTGACCAACATTTTTAAAGTTCCAGCTCTGGAATTTTGATTCACTTGCCTCTTTAAAATGTCATCTCATTACGGCAACAACAGTTTGTAATAAAAATAACTTTTTCCAAAGTAATTTTGCCTAATTATTCAGGAATGGGGGGGGAAGCTAAAAAGAGCTTTATAAACAGGAGTATGTTCATTCAAAATTTTCAACCCCCCCCCCCCACCTCCGGTTAAAGGTCAAGTTGCTCAAGTGTTTACATAAAGTGTCAGCAATTGTACTTGTGATAATTTTTACTCTTCAATAAATTTCCAGTTTTCTTCTTCTTTTATTAAACCTCAAACTCATTACTCACTGGACGGAGTTTTGAGTATTCTCTGGCTCAGAGACTGCTTATATCACTCTCTTCGAGTGCTAAAACAAAACATTGTATCACATTAAATATTTGAACTATTTATCATTAAAAATAATACAGAGCATCAATGTAATGCACGTCTTTTGCTTATCGAAAAAATTTTAATGAACTGATAGCTTGCAAAACATTAACACTTTGGGGACTAATAAAACTACGTCTGTGATCAGTGTTTGTAAATCAACAAAAAAATTCTTCTTGGCTGGTACTGGTAGCCAGTAATCATGATTAAATATGAAATATAAATTAATTTAGCAACGGAAAAAAATTTATTATAAAAGTTAAATTGTTCAGTCAATTCTGTTGCTAGTTACAATGACACTGATTTAAACGTGCATCTTGTTGCCATTTTTGTATTAATTGTTTTTTAAGTAATACATTGTTCTAAAAAAAAGATTAAATGGTGAAAAACGGGAGATCTCCATGGATACTCTTATTCGGGTTGGAATTAGTTGAGACTAACATACAAGCATTGAAATATATTCAACTTCATGTTCCCCCAACAATACACTTCTGCCAAGTGACCGCTAAGGAACGATTTCTCATCAATTTTGCTCAAAATACTTCAAAATTAAACCATAAATGGCATTCGCAATTGACACTACAAACTGTCAACCTCAGCAACTACAGCTTGAAATGTTTAGCAAGGATGTTTAGCAAAATATCGGATATGCATACTACTCTGTCTTACACTGCTTAATAGCTTAGAATCTACTCAATCTCATTATTGACAGTCAGCACCCATCAATAGCCATTCCTAGTTCGTTTCCAGAAGTAGAAGGTAAATTATTGTCAATTAATTGCAGAAAATCTGTGGAAAAATAATGATTTTGATTAAGAAATTACTTTCTTACAAATAATTTCTAGTTACGTAAGTCTAGTTAATATCGGGAAAATGACATCTTCCACCACTTAATTCAAATTTCAAACCAAGCTTCTCACACTTATTATCCATACTTTGAAGCAATTCATTTTATTGCCACTTCCTGCACATGTACCAAAAACCGAGAGACAATTTTTTCCTCATTTATAAATGGCAAAATCTAGAATTTTTTGTGAAAAAATTTGAACACGCTACCATCTTTGCCTGCGGTTCACTTATGTTCCAATTATGTCTCTGGAAAATCTGATACACAGATATGGAATATGCATCATGAAATACATCCATCAGTGTCATTACAGTACTCTACCATTTGCATCACAAGATCTTTCTTACGCAACAAAATTTAAGAAATTCCTTCACCTGAATTAACACAGTTCATAGTCTTATCAAACACAATTCGGTGTACAGTCATGTATAAATTCTTCTCCTCTTTTTTGACACTTTAGCGGACAAAAAGAAATTGAAACTTTCTAAAAGAGCGAAGAAAAGAGTGCAGAAAACATATTCAGGAGAGAATTCTGATCATATTCGTAAAACTAGCACACGTGGAAATGCCTACTACAAAACTGCACTAAATGTGAAAAAGCAAAGAAAAAATTCCATACAGGGAGTTAAACTTAATGAGTATTAGGTTAATTTAAATGACTGATTAACAGCAAAAAAAAAAAACTTGGCGGTGAAATAAGTCAGGAAGTAATCAATTTTGGCCCAAAGAGAAATAAGTGAGGTTTAGAAACAGAATTAATACTTCCAAGTTACGAGAAAACGTTCCGACTTTATTTTAACGAAATAAATAAATTATAGGATTTCATTGCACGAAAAAGTCATAGAATTAGTCGAGTTCATAATGTTGCCGCTACAATAGTAAGTACTGAAGAAATTGTAAGTCTGCAACTCCATTATTTCATATTTGGAAAGAGTTCCAGTAAACTTTTCCATGGAAAAGCAAGCACGGATTAAAAGAAACAAAGAAGAAATTCCTCAGTGGAATTGTTGGAATCAAAACAGTACGAATTAAATAGAAAATGCATAAAAGAGTTCAGTTGCAGGATAGTAGTGAATCCACCAAATACGTTGGGTGAATTTTGCATAAACCAACCACTCACAATCCAACAACACATCAGAAAATGATTATAAATATTCTTTACACTGCAGACAATACTACCCTCAAAAAATGTATATTCAGCATATGATATTCTTCTACTAATCACTTAAAATGTTATCTATTTTTCTTCAATTGATGAAAACAAGGAAACCCTTTCGCTCAGTCATAGTAGAACAAATAGTTCTCAACATCAACTATAATATTTGTACTCATGTGCTTTGTCTGCATTGTTTACACTGTTTCAAGAGTTTTCACTTCCACTAAAACATTCCATACTGACATTTTGCGTATTGGCACAAGACCTCGTTGAAACTTTGGAACAATACAAGACGGACTACATCCTAGAAAACAATGATCTGAAAAAATAACTTCCTACAAGGGAAATTACGCAAGAATATTTGACTCCAATAATTTATTAACAAGCTATTAGAGATGCATTTCCATACATCAATCATATTAGTAAAATGAGAACTTTGATAAAACAAGGTACTTTCATTAAAGATGCCGAAAAGCACCCAATACTAATATTTCTAAAGAAAGATTCACTCTGGATGAAAACCATCAAGTTAACACCTCCAAGAAAGATATTATAGTAAAACGACACAATTAACCTTTATGAATACTACTTGAACAGACATCCATTCAGAAAATACCTACAGTCCACTGATTAGCTATAATCAGTCTGAATACAGTTCCTAATAAGAAAATAATCAAGTTCAATAAACACCACCTCTTCTTGAGACAAGATACTTGCAACATGAATGTGAAGTCTATCTGCTAATCTACACTAATATACTGATGAGATTTCCTGGCGGTTTAGAAGAACTATTTATCTTATGTCTTGAGTTAGAAAATGAACACCCATTCACTGTGAGATAGTTATAACAAGGCCAGTAAAGGAAGATGAGAAAAGAACACCTACACGAGTGCAGGTGATGAAATGAAGTACAGGAAACTTCTATAATAATAAATACATTAAAGAAAACTTTTGAAACAATGTATAACACTAGTCCAGAAATACATTAAAACCCTATAACAAACAATTCAATAGGCAAGAATTAAAGGGATAACATTTCAGCTCGTCATAGAAATCATAGTGTAAGGTGATTAAGTTAGTGTTGTAAAAAAAAATATGCTCATACGACCACATTGAAAAGACTTAATAAACATTCTTTAGGTATATTATGCAGAGAACAAAATCAAATGCAACAATTTCTTCAAATCAATATTCTTCATTCCTTAAACCCTGCCCAAAATAATACAAATTACAAAAATAAACTAAGTATAGCTAAATTGCGGAAAGTTGCACAAAATATAAATACACAAGAACCTGTGGATCACACTAACGACTCCACATGTTTAATGGGAAGTATCTATTCATACACATTAGTCATTGCTAATAGGGCCAAATTTCGCCTTGTGGTCCAAAGAGGGTTCGAAAAAATGATTAATGTCATAATACTACAAATATTATTACGGTTCCGAAAATATAAGTCGTATTCCTCGCTCTTCATATTTACGGTAGTTATAAATAAATAATGTTCCGCACTATTTTCTTCTCTCCGCCACCGTTTATGTTAGTATGTTAGGGGTATGTTAGTTATAATATGGCTCGCGACAGCGAGCCATGAACAATTATAATGAACAATGATGTTAGGTTAGCCATGAACAATGATGTTAGGTTTGTTAGACCCGGCGATTTAGTTTTAAGAAAATATGTTGTACGTGTGAAGATGGAGGCGATGGTGGAGGTAACAGCACTCGCGGAAGGATTTACGAAGAATAAGGTTATTTTTCTACGGCGTTGGACCATAAGGCGAAATTGGTCCGCTTTTAGTAGTAATCAAATTGAATTGTATTATTAATACAATAAAAGGCAATACTATTCTTCACACACACGAACATAATTGCCCAGAAACTGAACACACAAATAGCGAATTCTACTCTCTTCTTGAATTACTTCAAACAAGAGATCTTCATGCAAATTTTGCAATAATCTAGATCTCAAGAATGCAAAACTCGTGTGTACTCAATGGTTCTGCTATCAAAAGTTCTTAAGATAATGAAAACAAACATTTAACACTGATATTTCATAAGCAAATTCTTCCCAAAAAAAATTCCAAATATCAAGCTATATACCTATCACAGTTTTATATCCATTTCATTATCACTGTCAGGAATATCTCCACAAAATTACAAAAAACAGATTCTTGAGCTAGGTTTCCATTAAGACTTGATTCCACCTAGATAGAGTATATCCATTGAAGTACCTTCCTTAGCTTCAGACTAGGAGAATTTGAAGGTCTTTCTACCTCGAAGTAAGCTGAATCATGTGGTGCTACGAATCATATACAACGTGGACATCACAGAACTCAGCTTAGCTAAAGGTAAGAAATCTCCAATTTTCGAGAAACAAGAACTGATCCATATTATATCATTCAGCAAGTATTCCAACACAGCAACATAAGAGTTTACAAAAATTAAGTGTACAATGATTTCACCTTTGAGTAATACTGAAAGTAAGCACATGAGGTAGGGGAAAGATAATAATATGCGTATAAGGATAACCTAATACGCAAATGCTATTGTGATTTATCACGTGCAACTACTTGCAACATACACAATCGAATCTCGTTCTTCCACGTTTTACATCCCGCGCATATAACCGGAGTAACAAAAAATTAGAGCACACGAGTACAATAATTAAGCAGTCCTGATCTTTGAAAAGAATGCGACACTGAAGGAAAACTTGCTTGTACCAGCAGGCCATAGCCGACAAGATCGGAGTATAACACAAAATCTCTAGAACGAGCCATTACTAACGAACCCCACTAGAAATGGTTACTACCAACCTAACAGATCGAATAATCAAGCTTACCATATTCGATGTTGGAAAATAATGAGAGCAATCAATTCACAATCGAAATTTACAGTTTCGTCACAGAAACAATGAAAATAAGTACAAGTAGAAGAAAAATAACGATTGAAATGTACAATACGAAGAGAAAGGTTTTTTTTCATGGATGCACAATAGTAAACAATCGAGTAGTTTTAACAGGACCAACATAGCAGGCTCAGTTCGAAGTTTATTTCATCATAAAATTATATAAATCTGACGCAATTCTCGACTATAATAACAATATTTAACCGTCACAGTACTTACACATGAACATAGTCACTATAAATATTCCCAGAAATAATGATCTAAAAATTGCAAATTTTTGGTACCTATAAGTAAAAGTCGTCATACTTTGCTTCGAGAAATTCAACTTAAGAGAAAAAACATGAACGGAAATGCAGTGTGTTCATTAGTTAATTTTGTATTAGTCGCAGTAAATAACTTTATTGTCCTCAACGCAGTTTGTAAAAGCTCTCTTCACCGCAAATTTATATATTTATTTATTGTCAGTCTAATTGGATTAATGTTGGTATAGAACCTGTACTCAATGTAGCCAACTCTTTTACTTCGCCATCATCCATAAGAGTAATGATAAGGGTACCTCGCATTCAGTTGGCAAGATATTCGAAATTGAATTCATGACCAATCTCGGACAACAATCAATTCACTTGCTCTAGTGGCGCTGTTCTGTTCTTTCTGCATCGGAAGTGTGGAACGAATACTTTGTGTCTGTTGTTATTAACTTGTATTTCTTTACAGCAAATAGTCGCTTTTGTGACTAATATTAATATTTGTTTGGATATTACTTAAATTCGTTGTGACCACGATTTCCAAGGATTTGTTCATACAGGTTGGCAATTTGTTAAAGGTAGCCATATTGAATAATTTTAGGTCAAGTATCGTGACTTTGAGTATAGCAATCGGACAGCGCCTTATCATATTCAAGGCTATCAACATTTCAAATATGACGTCACTCGCAGTAGTGAATCACCGGATCTTGTCCACAAACTTTACCAACGTTTTGAAGCAAGAAAACATTCTGGAGAACTAAAATGCTTTCCTGATTGGCAGTACACGCGAACTGATGATCGGACAATCAGAACGCTTAATATTGAAACAATACACATAATTCGTAATCCTATTTTTTTCTTTATTCATTTTTACCACTACAGCAAGACAGTAGAGATTAGAAACATTGGCAGTAGAAACAATACAATAAAATATCTAATAAATAAATATGGTAATGGGTGCTTCCTCATTGATACCACTTAACTCACAATAAATACACATAAAAACAATCAGAATGAACATTTCCATCAATGTAATGTAACCTGAAAGGTATGGAACCAGACTGATTCCCATTCATCAATTGTCACTAATGTAGTGCTATAAAAACAACATGGCTGAAATAACTAAATATGCAAGCAATTCCCTAGATGTATGGTTACTTTATGTTTACTAATTGCTTCAGTTTACAACTTCCACTGGTGAAATTAGGGTCCAATTTTCTCATATCTATTCAGAACACAACACAATCACACATACATACACACATGAATATTCAATAAGAAGAATATTTTGATTTTCAGTAAAATACTTAACTGCAATAAAAACATGAAACAGTAAATTATGCAACAAAAACATAATAAAGCAGAGAGTACTAACAAATATGATTTCCTGACAATTTCCATTTATTATAAAATACTAAATAATATTTATTTTTATTTCGTAAATCACAATGCAATGAAAAAACAAGAGATTATTCACTCAAATACTTTCCATATTACATATGCAACTATAAACTTTGAATAAAGACAAAAAGTAATAGGATAGTAAAATATAAATTTCATTCTAACACACAGTGAGTAAAATTGATGACTACTTCCGAGTGCAGTTTCATTAAAAACAGTTACAAAAAATATTGTTTAAAACAATGCATTCAATTGTGTTCACAACAAAGCTTAAGCAAAACCACTTTCGCACACAAGTATATTTACTCTATCACAACATTTGAAGAAAATACACACTATCTGTAGGGAGAGAAATGTTAAAGACAACAATCATTGTGTTCACTTGATATGTCCTTCAGAATCATTGATTTAACAATGTATATATTCTAGCATTAGACTTATCAGTAGTTTTTTTTTTTAATTTGTTACAGAAGAGAGCATGTATGTATTAATCTGATATGGCAACAAAATATTTTCATTGGTAAAGGAAACAAATTCTAACAAAAGTATTCTAAAATTTTTTCATTAATAAAATTTTATAACAACAATTAAATGTATAGAAATTTTCTCCACTGTTAAAAACATTCAATAAAATATGAAATCTTAGCACAGAGGGCAGGAGTTGGCTAGGTAAGTGACATCAAATATTGAAAACTCAAATTAATGTCAAACTGTTCTCTATGTAAAAACATTCAACAAATTATTGTCTTTGGAGAGATAAAGGTGTATGTTGTAACAAAATCTTTCCTTCACTCTACTGTTTAGGAGAGGTTGGGGGGGGGGGCAGAGCAGTAGAGTTTAACTGCCACTAGCCAGATGCCCTGATCAGTCTTGGGGGTTCTGATCCCTTGGCAAAATGCACATAAATAGTGTGGCCAGCATAACCCATGTCCCTGACTTTTCCAGGTTTTGCAGATAATACTTTTGATTTTCCCCCTCAACTTGTTTGTTATATTTAGAAAATTACTTTCCAAAATAACTTGTGGAACACAAATAACGTAAGAGACAATAACAGCACATTTGGAAAATTATTAACTAATTGCAACCATTTTTGAAATTGAAACAAAATGAACACAAAAAGTGCAAACGAACAATTTACGAGCATTTATCACACTAAACACAAATAAGATAAATATACATTTTAATCTTACAAACCCTAAAATAAAATAAATTATCATAAACACCATATATTTTTAAAAATAAATAACTCTCATAAAATGAACTCAAAAGATACTCGAATTAAGACAATTATAATCACACAACCCAAGTGTTATTCAATTTATTTGAATAGTTTTATTTCTGACTAATTCTTCAGCTGTTTGTC
>NNCF01126569.1:219621-261746 GCA_002313205.1 Laupala kohalensis | reverse complement strand
GGAGGGGGTTAGGGCTCGCCAACATCAAAGTCATTGAAGCCCTTAAACCACGAAAGTCCATGGTTGCTCGTTCTTTGTATTACATCGACTGATAAATAAAAAACATGTGAACCATCTGCATGACAGCAGAAAATCAAATAATTACTTCAATACATTGATACGATTGACATTGATTCCTTATTAAAATATATCAATATTTATTTTTTAAATGCGTCCAAAGGTGTTTCACAATATTTTTAATAATAAAACATTTGAGCATTTACGTGAATATTATAATAAACTATAGCTGAGGACCCGCAGCTTTTCTTGCGTAAATTCTGTAATATGTCTCCAATTTTTTTTCTTCTCATATCCTCATTGGTATTTACTGAGAATGTTATCCGATAATGTTTTCCATTGAGGTTATATTAGTATTAGTGTGTACCCTCAATCCCTTAATTTAACTGATGTAATTTTTTTAAACAAATTAGAAAACACCTATTTCCCATTTCACACCGTCAGGGGAGAAGTTTTGTACAAAATCCTTTCTTAGCGGACATTTTGTGTCACGCTCTTCCCAACCCGCACCGCATTTGCTCTGAAGGATCTGAACAATGCCACTGGAAATACACAATTCTTTTTACGTTATTTTTACGCTTCACTTTTTCCCACCCCCCAGTCCCTGTCTCCTATGTGATATCGTCTTGAACATAATGGCATTGGTTGTTGAAACATCTCATCAACCCTAAAACTATATATCCAATGCATTTTTTTTAGTATTTCAATATTATTTTTCAATTATTTTTATCCATGATCCCATTTCAACCCCCACCCAAGAGGTGTTAGTGGTGTGGTTATTTCATGAGAGCTAGTTGAGACTTACACTATGTCGGGATTTCACAGTCAACTCATGCCGAAAATTATGGACTCGTCACTGGTATGTCATGTTGGATATTATTTTCATAGCAACCCATTCCCTTGGGGTGCTGGAGTTTATATGGGCTGATTGTGGACTTTGACGTCTTTGAGAATGTCACTACTAATTTCAGTGTCCCCAAAAAATACGATCTCAACACTAATATCGGTCACTTTCGATTATTTTTACATTTTACTCCTTCTCACCCCCAACATAAAGGGTATTTATTCCTTACAGAGGGTGATCGTGTACTTATCTAGCTATGACGATGTTACTCTTCACTTCAGCGGAGTCCCAAAAATAATTCGTTCAACACCAAAATCGGTAGTTTTTTATTATGTTTTCCTGTTCTTCTTTCCCACCCCTACCCTATGGATGCTAGGGGTATATTATCTACAAAATGGACTGATTGTTAACTTAGAAATTGCATCTGGGACGTCCTTAACTATCCCAACGCCACCGAAAACTATGGTTTTGAATCTAATATCGGGTTTCCCCATTATTTTTACATGTCATCTTCTTCTTACCCCCTCTCTAGGGGAGCAAGGGATGTCTTCCCCCCTTAGAGCTTGTTATCATACAGTCAGTCATCTGTGTATCAAGTTTTGTTGAAATTGGTCCAGGCACTCTAGAGTTATGGTGTGCATGATGGATACATAAAATATTCCAACTCCCATTTCACCTCCTTAGTGATGGATTTTCGTCATTAAACAACTACTTTGAGGTGTAATAATATCTGTAGACGACACCGATTATAAGAAACATATAGTTTTTTAAAAACGTGGTAAAATCATCTCTGAAGACTGGCGCATTGTTGAAGATTACGAGATTTTGTGTCAATGCGAAATTAATTTTCTTTCCCTCCCTCGCTTCATATGGGTGACTTCATATGGCTTTGTGGGTCAAAAGCATTGAACTCGAGAGGCACCTTTCTTAAAATCTTAAATAGTCTAAAAATCGTCACTCAACATAACCTTTGGAAATCAAAAAGTCAAAATAAAAAACGTTTATTGTAGTTGGAAAAAAGAACATCCTCAAACAACACTTACCTAGATCTCAATAATACATAAGACATTTAAGTGTTAATTTGTTTATAATTTTCGCTCGCTGTGGGGCCCTAGAACCCCATTTTCGCCTCACCAAGTTCTCTGATGGATTTCAACACCAGACGGTCTACGAGTCTTCGCCCCAACCCAGTCATAAGGGATGTCTTTAGAGATCTACTGTGACATGTGAGACCGATACGTGACCCTTGGCGCACCCTCAGTCTACTATTTCCCACTGACCCCTAGTACCTTAGCTGCCAGTTGGCGTTATTAACCTCGGGCCCCCTGCCCAGATTGGGCTTTAGGCAGCCGAAGAGTGTCGACAGCACCGGCCCTTTCCCGAAGGATCAGACCTCTCAGTATCCGCTCTGGTGGACTAGTTTCTGCACCACCGTAGCCGAGCAGCAACCCTGCTCACCGATCGGAAACTTCCATCTCCTACCCGTGACCACGGAAGGGAAAACCAATTAAGGGGCGTCAGTAGATTGTTGGAACTCAACACCCCTAACTCGGTTTAAAGTGTAGAGTGACACCGGGGCTCTCGAACGGAATCCTGCCACGAGTTTTCTATTTATAATATTCCGTGTTAACAGTTCATTTGTTTTCTACTGTTTCTTTCGAATCGATTCGCGTCAAGAGAATCAAGTCATTTCAAGACGATCGACTCGTGTCCAAAGGAAGGGCTCGCTCCGAAGGATCCAGGTCGGTGTGTAATGAGGCTGTGTCCAGGCTGTGTCACAGCACGTTACTCGATTTATCCAAAGTCAAATCTATTTAATGATTCTTATAGTTTTATCCTTATAGGCTTTCTGCGCTTCTTCTTTGAGTATTCGCAAAAAGAATGCCGCAAATCAATGGTTTGACATATGTGGACATAACGTTGCTCAGAAAACCTTCAAAATAATATAAGAGTAAAAATTAAAATAATTGATGCAAGAAACAATTCAACTGCATAAGGCCAGACTTTGTAAAATTCAACTCGAAATTTTACCGACGTAAAGAGCTGTCTCGATCAAATCTCGGTCTTCTCAAAGATGGCGTGCTTCTAGCTTAAGCTACGCTCGTAAATGTGCTCTGTCTTTTTAAGTTTAATTTTATTTTCTCGAGATTTTGCGATTGTACTTAGTATTTTCTTGTGTACTGTTGTATTTTGTTTTGAGCGTGTTNTAAGAGACAGCATTGAATGTTGAACTATTCAAACGATGAACTTAAGATTTTTGCAAATTTGGGACGCAACATTTGTTGCAATCGAAATTTTTTGAATGCAGCACAACTTGAAATTTCAACTCAAACGTTTCCCTTTCTTTTTTGAAGTTGCATGTGTATAGTTGCTTAGATGCAGTTTTACTTATTAAAATTATTTTTCACAAAGCTTTTAAAATATCAAAATATGTAAATCTTATAGCCAAAAAAGGGAGTAATTTCTACTAGACCATCTATTTAACGATATAACTTTTTAAACGAAAGTACAATCAGGAAAATTAATTGTAATACCCAAATAACCCAGTGAAAATGATAAAAAACAACCAGTATTTCAGGAAATTTTTGTCTATCAGGATAAAAATATATTTCGTTGGAACTTTAGTTATGCCAAATTTATAAATGACACGAAACGTATTTTTAAACATTGTTTGAAATGACGTGAAAGGACACCTCTGAAAATTTATAAGGGAATTATTAAAAATGATGAAAATAATTTTGTTGGCCTTTCAAAATGATTGCTTTCATTGCAGAAATATTCTTTCGTCTTTCAGAAATACTGGACTTGGGAGCCTCCACACGTGAGAGGTTCCAAGCAATTGCACTTGCCAAAGACCAGCAGTGGTTATGTCACTGACCTATATGTTAATGTTCATACACACACAAACATTGGTATCTATAGCCTACATATATAATATAATATACATACATATATATTTGTATAAAATATATATGTATGTATATTATATATATGAATCTGAAGAGATATGAAATATGAATATATAATTGAAATAAATTGATTGTAACACATAGTTTAGTATAATTTGACATGTCTTAACTATCTTCACTTATTTCCTTTAATTATGAGTGAGAATATTTATGTATGTTTTTTGTTGTTTTTTTTGGGGGGGGAGCATTAGGGCTTGTCAACATCGAGGTCATTAGAGCCCATGCAAGTAGGGAAAAATGCAGTTTCGCACCATAGAGAAGAGCCGTAATGACTCTTCCCCGTGTGTGGGACTCGCCGAATATCTCGACCATACCCACTAAAAAACCCTCCTGAAATCAACAATTTATTTATGTATGTTGATATGACCATTATATTACTAGTTAGAGGTAAATAAAACCACAAAAAGGGCTCTAATGACCTTGACGTTGGTGAGCCTTAAAGCCACAAGGAAAAAAAAAGATTATAAAAATAAATTTAATTCCTACAATTATCCAAGGCTTCTACGAAAACTGAAAATTAAGTTTGTGATAGCATACTTCGATAAGCTTTGAATATTTTGACGTTTAGAAAAGAAGAGGAAAGTGTTTCTTGGAGGGGGTGGTGCTGCAACACGGTTTTGAGGGGTGGTGGGTGGTAACAACCCCTGTCCATATGGTGATCTAATAAGGTGCCAAGAAACTGATCTAAACTATTCACCCCTCTCTTCAACTACTGAAGTAAAAAATGAAGTGGATTGAAAAGTCTGTGCGGCAGCTCTAGCTCTACCATTAGCATGGCAACTGAATTCCATTGCTCCTTCCTCAGAAGAAAGTTTCTTTTATCTAAACTTATTAAAAGGTATATTCTTCCATATTGTGATTTTTGTTCTTTCTTGACAATTATGAAATTTCATTTTTATAGTACATTATCCATCGTCTTGGCCTGTGTAATCTCATTCAACTGGTGTATAACGCACACTATGTTTCGGATGGTCTTCTTCATCAGGCTCAGACGATGGATAACGTCCAAAACAAACTGTAATAAAAATGGGTCTTTGGTCCTTCCATAACCGTTACAGAAACAAAGGCTAGAGGATTAAATGAGAAACCAAAGTGTGTTCATTGAGAAATATTAAAACATGTCAGTAGACTTTTTGTAGAAAGAAACATCTACGAAGTGACAGACACACAGAGGGATAAAGATTTTCCAGTTTCTCCAACCGCCAAAGCTAAGACATTTTAAATGTATTTTTAGTGAATAAAAAATCTGTCTTATGCGATAAACATAATCCCAACCCTTTCAAAGAATTCACATGTATTTAATATGTTTATTTGCACGAACATAAACTTCAATTTCATCAATTGGATGAATGAATTTATTAAGGTAACACCTGTCTTCTGTAAAGTTAACAAGGATGATTCTACATCAAAAAAATATCAATTTGGAAAACAGAGCAATTATATGATGATATATCATAGTTAATAATACCTTTTAATTTTCTTTTAGTTGTTAATACATTTTAAGATTTTCGATTCAACAGATAATATTTGCTAGGCAGTAATCTCCAACACTAGAAAGGAATAATCTGACAGAACATTATGATCTTTAGTAGTACATTCAAATTCTAGTTTGTTGAAGAGATGATTGTTTGCTCAGATAGGGAGCTACAGATTGTAAACCTTATTAGATAGAAGTATTGAACATTTTTATTAACATCCACAGATAGATCCTAAAGAAAGCATAATTACATTTAACAGCAACAATTAAAACACTAAAATGAAATTCTTAATGAGGATTACAAACTAATTTGATTTTTTTGAAAATGTTAAAAACTAATTTCAATACCTTTTATACAAATCATTCTGCAGGATATTTCACTGGGATTGAACTAAAATACTATGTGAGTAGAAAAGTAGATATTTTCAAACTTTCTGATTTCTAAATATGGCAATTAACCTTAAGTATTAGGAACTTCAATCACAGAAATATATTTCAAAATAGGACCACTATACACAGAGGAAACAAGGAAATGAAGCTGAGAAGCAATGATAAATAATTTAAAGTTCTCACTATAATCAACATAACTTTGAATGTTTAATATTACACGTATAGTTCTTTTCTTCTTGTTTTGACAACACAAATAACCTCTCTTGACATACTTTTCTCTTCAGACTTTATTGTCTCCCTCATTGCACAACACAGATCGACCAATCATTTCACCTTCAAGCACTGCACCTCCCCCGTCCCCCCTCCCCCCAAAGTTAACTTGTGAATTCACAAAGATGTTGGGAATTAGCTAATCTCTTAGTAGCACATAGAGAAGGGAAATGACAACTTGCGGTTTTCACATTAATATAGAAATACTAATGCATTCTAGAAAAATGCACAATTCACTATTTTATTTCAAACCCTAAATAGAAATTGTATTACTATTTCATAATTTTATCATTTTTTAGAGCTGTATTTTTAAATTTGCAAGGGGAATATGGATTTCTTTGCTTTCAAAAAATGTATAGTTCAGAAGAAGAAAAAAAGATTAGGGAAAAACAAAAGGAATGAGAAGTAATATTAAATCTCTTTGACTTGTTTTGCATAGAGTACATCATTCATCAACAAATGATTGAAAATTTTGCCCTCTTGTAGAATATCAAGCCAATGTAGGAGTCACCTCTTGACAACGTCTTTGTTTCTCAGTTACGAGTTGAGGAATGTGAAAGAGCGGAGAGTCACCCAACTATAAACACAAGAATTCTGGAGTTCTCTGTGGTGTCCTTTGGGAGCGCTGCTCCCAAAGCTGAAGATAATTTTTTTTCTTCTCTTCAAGGCAAATGAGAAACAGTACTCATTTGCCCGTAAGGAGAGCAGTTTCTTCAACTTTATACTGTTAAGCATTCTCTTGTGATTCCCTGTAATGTTAGAGTGTGTTACTCTACTGCCGGAGGTGTCACAGTGCTGGAACACACCAGAATGCCGTTCCGGCACTGGTTTTTGGAATTTTTTAAAAATTTATACATTTACATAGGAGTATATTTTAAGTGACCTTAAAAGACAATGAATTTGAGAAAATAATTTCACATCAAATACAGAAAAGACGTGGACCAAGTGTGGGATGAGTGAGATTGTTTTTATTTCAATGCCATTTCATTTTGGCATGTGCTTTGCAAAATAGTGAAAATTGTATGCTATGTTTTCTCATAACTACGGCATATAAATATATCAGTTTTACGGATTCGAATGCTATTTAAACGTAGACACTGATTACAATTTTATTTTGAGTGTCGAGAGAGCCATATGGAATGAACAGAAGATGGGCACTCAAAAAATCTTTAACTTGAGGTGGGTTAAAACATTTCTTCAGAACTGAAATTAGGAGAACTGAAAGTTTTCAGTTCATTATTACTGCATAACTTTTAAACAAATAAATCATATTGATCATTAAATAATATATGACAAAAAATTATTCAAAATTGAAACAGTTGTGGAAGAAATTGTGGGTACCCTGCCAAAGTTTCTAATACCTCCCTCAAAATTGTTCAGTTCTATTTATGTTCAACTACTTCAATTTAATGTTATAATTTTATTATAAAAATAATGTTTCAAGTATGATAAAACTGGTCTTTTGTTTCACCTTCATCTATCTTCAAAATTTTGTGGGCCCTAAAATTCTGGCCGTTCCTTGACAGATCAGGTCCTGTTTGCAGGGCCGCCAAGAGAATTTACGAGACCTGTTTCTTTCATCTATCCCCCCTCCCACTCGGAAGATCTAAATAGTAAATAATGGGAAGAAAATATTCCAATTTTTTATTTTTAACCCACACCTATTATACTTAGTAAAATACGCATTGAGACACTTGACGAATAAATGAGAAAGAATATATTTAAAGAATGTACAGGTTTTATACCACAAACAAATCTAATAATTCTTCAGTTACTATAATTTAACACCAACTGACAATAAATTTACCAACAATTATTTATAGATAATTTACTATCAATAATTTATCTTTGTTGGGCTTTTATTTTGTAGATAAATAATGAAAAATGCATTTCATCTATCTCTGCCAACCGACACAGCGTCTGTATATCTCTCTGCAGCCTTCAGCGCAAACTGAAGATGGAGAGAATAGAAGAGGCAGAGAAAGATAAAAGAGAAGGAATCACATGAGGAGGACTACCGATGCAGGCTCCAGAGACGTTTGTTGTTGACTCTGCTTTCTTTCGTTTCGTCCAATGATTGATCATCCATCTTTTTGGCAGTAGCGTATCTACAACTTGTGAAGCCTGGAGCAAGACCCAGAACTTGTCACCCATCAACATGTTAAGGATTATGTAAAATAATTTGAAATTGAAGCTGAGTGTTGATTTAAAAAGTTTTGGTGACTCGTTTGGAAGTCCCATGCTTCCCCCTCCCCACGGTATGACTAGGTTTGCCACTGCTCTTTGGTTCAATGGATGAACATGTGAATCATTCGAAATGCGGAAATGATATTCAGTTTATAAGACAACAAACAACTGAGGCAACTTTAAAACAGATAATTCTAAAGCAACCTTCAAATTAAACTTCATACAAAACTTAAGTCAAAATAGGAAGGTAAGTCTCTTTAATGTTTTTTTTTAATTCTTTTTTTATCATTTCACTATCTTCCGCAGATCTCTGGGAATGGTGATTCCAAAAGCAGGATTTGGAAAAGAGCAAGGAAAATACTGATTTCACCATTCTATGATCTCTATTCCCATATGATAGATCACTTTGATTAATGTGTGAAACAGCAGTCACCACTTCCCACAAATACGAAACAACAATCTGGGGATTCTGGGTTTAATTAAGGATGACGGCCATGATGTTGCTTGCGATGGGTGGATGGATGGATAGATCACACGGATCGTGTTGCTGTGGCCTCATCCGCCTTCTCCTCTGCACCCCCCTTCGCTGAGCGTAGGACTTGGACGTCTACGCTGCTGCGTCGGAGACCGAGGGGGCGCCCGCCCCGAGCGGCGCTTAGGTCCTCAGCGGGTCACGCCGCCGCGCCGCTGAGGCCGCCGGCACCTTAGCTCTCGTCCTCCTCCTCCTCTTGCGAATGCTCCGACAGAGCGGCGGCCTCCTCCGAAAGCCCCTGACTCGGTGCCGGACTCTGAAAATAAAACATTCACAACATACGTCAATAGTAGAAGCAAAACAGCTAATACAGCGGTGTATCCAGGGGAATTCACGAAGAAAAATATAAAAGGTAAAAAAATAAATAAAAAAAATTGATCCAAATATAGAATTTCACAGCTATACGACTTTAAATCAATCACATTATTTTAAGTTTCTGTTAATACACCTCTGAAAATTTATAATATAATGGTTTTTCTTCTACCTTTAATTAATAATTGAAACAAAAAAAAAGAAAAAAGTGTAATCTTACAAATGTTGAAAGTAATATTACTTTACCACAAATTCAAGTAGATTATTAAATTTTATGCTGCTTACTGAGTATTTATAGGAATAATTATTATAAATAATAATAATAATTAATAAATTATGTAACTAACTTTATTTAATGTTCAGCAATAATCTAGTATTCCAGTTAATGCTGATATGCTTTTATAATATATTTAAATGACGCCAATTTATTAAATTATTCTTTTATTTTGGGGCACCCTGAATACTAAATAAATACTCAATAAATTAAAATATACATCTGTCTCTGTTAACAAAGTTCATAAAATGAAGATAGCAACAGTATTTTGCAACATTTAGCAGCACTGTGTATTTAGTTAACAGTTAAAATAACTAACGTGTTGGATCTAGAGTTGCATTCCATCCAGATTTTGTCCCACATTTGTCCAATTTTGAAGAAGAAGCGACCAGAGTTTGCTCTACCATCTGTTTTTTTTTTTAATAAGCTACTAAGGCTACAATTAAACTTTTTGGCAATAAAATTTATTTTTCTATTCAGCATGATACCCAAGGGTTAATGTTTCTTAAGCATGATGCCCCTTTTCTGAAGTAGTTTCAAACGACGTAACTTGAAGATACTAATGGTTTTTACCTTCCATCTCAGTTTGCAGAACATGTTGGCAATTTGAGAATCTGTTGCTACCAGATATATCTCCAGTGGAAAGATGAAAAATCGACACCAGGCAACATATATCACTAGTGAAAGATCAATCTGTGCTGTGGCAAATGCAAAAGTTTTGTGTGGGACAGAATCTGATCGCAAGTTGATCTCTGTAGATTTGAACATAAATTGAGGGCAATTTTCAATTTGTTCTTTTTTTGCTTTGCGAAGTACCTATGTACCAAACCTAATTAATGTTTATACCACTATATTTAAAATCTTTATCTGACAACCTTTTAAGCAGATTTTGTACTATGTATTTTTCAATCATGACATTTAGACCTTTCCTGAGGTCATCCTCAGGTGTCAATAAACATGATTCATGACAGTACAGTACAAACAAAAACAATGAACCAAAAAGCAGAAACATAAATAGTTATCATAATACGATATTATAAATTCATATCTTATAAAGTGAATCTCAGTATGTAGGGGACATATCAAGTGCTACATAAGGGCCACTTAAGTTATAATAATATAAAGATATATGAATAATACACATAAGAGCTATTTTAACTATTTTCACATGCAACAAATTTGTTAGTTATCAATAAAATAAAATAAATGAAAATAAATGCCAAACATACTTATTAGAGAAGATAAAGTTGCTATGGAACCTAGTTGAACTTAATTATTTCCTGTTCAAGTGTACATATAGGTACAAGGAACTAAATGATTTGTTTAAATGTAGAAAGAGTAATAATTATAACAGTGCTCCTGAATCTACTGGTTAATTTTTATTATCTTAAATAATTACGGCAGAAACTAATAGTTATTAATTTTTTATAGCTTTTTAAAACGATTCTTTCATAAACATGCTAGTAAATGTTCAGGAATTTCAAGATACATTTTAGTCTCATGATCATATTA
Organism: Laupala kohalensis; assembly: GCA_002313205.1. Classification (NCBI taxonomy): domain Eukaryota; kingdom Metazoa; phylum Arthropoda; class Insecta; order Orthoptera; family Trigonidiidae; genus Laupala; species Laupala kohalensis. The sequence continues at coordinate 250,922 of NNCF01126569.1, read as the reverse complement.
AGAAGGTAGATAAATTAATGAAATTAGCAAGAAGCTTCTTTGTTCCCAAAATGCTTTTTCGTTACAGAGAAGTAAATAGAAAGGGTGAATTACTGAATAAAAGAGTAAAGATTGAAAAGAAAATTAGTAACTAATTAGTGATAAATCATTTAAGTCATCTATAATAAATTTTGCCTCAAATGTAAAATACATTTATTAAAACAAGCTTTAATAAAAAATGTGACCCAGACAAAATTTCAGCTACTTTTTTGGAACTGTTCCCTTCAAACATTGTTAAATTACCTTTTGTTAACAAATCAATGATATTATTTCATTGTTTATTTCAATAAATTTAAAATGCAAGGACAGATGACTTAAAAGTTAACATGGACTAAATTTTTGGGAGAAACCAGGACCCTCTTTCCAAATTCAATATTCCATCTACAGGACTGTGTGGAAAGTTAACGTGCTCGATATGAAGAATACTGTGCAGTTAAGTTTCCAATAACCTTCTTTGCTTTAAGAAATGAACAGTATGTATCAGCGAATATATTGTCGTATTTATATTCTTCATGGTGAAGATGGGGGCACAGGCAGAGTTGACCAACCATTCTCACCCAAACTTTTTTGACAAAAATTTTAATTTTTATTCCATTTCAACCTTCTGATAAAGGGAATTATAAAAAAGTACACATACAGAAGTTGTTTTATCATTTCATTTTTTATTGAATTGAAATAGGCACAAAATATGTCAAGTATCATTTCCTATAGACTCATACAGAGCCCCTACTAGCAGCAAAGATTCATACTGCTATATATAGTAGTAAGGGTAGCAAAGGTGGAAACAGTTGTTGTCCACCCCCAATCATCACCCCGGCACAGTTGGACTGTTGGATCTATGTAAGAGCGACATCATGAACTTTGCCATCCCCTGCAATATCAAGTTTTGCATTTTATTGATCAATGCAAGATAATATTAACTAAATTAATGTATATCTTGTATATATTTCTTCCGTGTACCCTACAGGTGGAGAAGATATGCGATGATTCTCAGTCAGGTGAAAATGGCGACGAGCTGGGAATCGAACCCAAGACTTCTGCATTGTCTCAGGTCTTCTGGGTGGAAATGGTGTCTAGTAGTGGAAAGCGAACGGTTGGTGTAGAGGTTAACTCCCCTGCAATCAATGCATGAGTCTCAGGTTCGATTCCAGGCTCGTCGCCCTTTTCACCTGGCCGAAAGTCATTATGTATATGTTGATTTCATGCAGGTCTTCTAGGGCAATCTCTTCAAATGCAATGCATAATTTTTATTCCTATAATAATTCAATGTTTTAAGAAAAATATCCCTGCTACCGCCCCGTCTCCCTGGCCCAAAGACTAGTAGTGAAGACCATAAACAGAGATCTAGTTGCAACAATGTACTTTTAGCTGTATAAATTTTTTTTTGCACCCCTCCACTTTAATTCTGTGCTGTGTCTGTTTCATAGTATTTATTAGTTTACCCTACAAAACCTAGATGTATAATAAATAGTGTTGCTGCTTTATATTTTTCATTTAATAGTACTTTTATAGTAGTATCTTATTTCCAATTATTTTCAAAAGAAAAAATTACATGGGGTTTTGTTTGAGGAGTGTTCAGAAAAATGTTAATAACGTCTAAACCATTGGTAGAAGAGATGACGCTTGCATATAAAATGAAGTGATCTTGTAGTGTAAGACTTATACAAAATTATTTAAAATAACTGAATATAATATGACAGAAATCTTTGAAATAAAGCGACACTAGACTTCAATACCAGAGACTTGGATCATTCTCCACATGGTTGCGGAAGGCTGGACGCTGAAACTGTTTCGTCCAAATTGCGAGTGATTTTTAAGAATTTTTCTTTCTATTTCTTAAAATATGAATTCCATAAATTAATAATGTCCTAAAATGTAATTTTGGTCTGAAGAATACTTTCAATGGATTTGAAAAAATAAAATAAAATAATGCATTTCTCCACAGTTATGCGTAGACAAGTCAAGGTTTTCCTCGCAGCACGCATCATGTCAAGGAAGACACTCGAGATGTGCAAACAATACTCTATATTAAAAAAAATTATTTCCTGTCGATTTAAATCTGTTTAGTAATTGTGCTGATATCCTAAGAGACATATTAAAAAAAACAAAAAACCAATGGAATAACTCATACGCCATGAAACATATAAAGGTAGAAGTAGATCTTGAAAATATCTTATGCTGAGGCAGTAAGAAAGGGAATACTCACTTAAAGGGACTACGCAGCGTATTATTTATTACTAGACATTTCAGGACAGGTCTCTTTGAAATAGTGTTCCATCACAATGTGAAATATTTTGGGAACTCACGGTCGAGACACTCCAGTAAAATATTAACAGAGTAAGAGATATTGGCTGCACACTTCCCTCGCATTAACTTAATTTAGATTTAGAATCTTATCATCATCTACGTTTTAAAATTGCGGAATATCTTGGTAACATATATCGATTTGGCAAATTCAGAAGATAAGTTTTTGTTCCTTGACATTTGATTGGGAAAAATCCAAAGAAGTTTTAAGCAACTGCTCAATCTCAGCTTGAAAACTTACATATATTTGATACTTGAAGTGAAAGATTATGCTGTGGATATCAAGTAAGCTTTTCAGAATTTTCAAGAAGGGAAGTGTGTTATTAGTGGTAGATGTGAAAAAGTTTTGGAAAATCTTGAACACCCTGTAAAGATTAAACATCAGATTTACAAGACAATTGTACATATCTCCACCTCTAAACATATAGTTTATCAAAACACTGACAGGAGAGAAAAATGTTTATTTTGGACTTTGAAGATTACAAAAGGAAGAATGGTATCTTTCCTAAATTCTGATTGGTATGACAGAATAAAATCCATTAAAGCTGTGGACTGAGGAGGTCCCTAAAGTTTTGAATAGTATCAACAAAATTTTCTCTTATTTAAATTAAGATCTTATCAAAATTGAGAACCCTTTGATCACTTGAATTTGTCTGAATTAACCATGAGACCCATTGTGAGCAATTTGCCCAATGCTCATTGCCCAATGATGCTATGGCAAAATGGTTGGCCAAAAATTTTCAGACATTTGGAAGAAAGAGAACTTACTGAAGATGATGTGCTCTCGTTATTTCCCAGTTTACCAAACGATTAATTTTTGGAAATTTTGAAAAAGTTGTTTCTTTCTTTGGATGTGGAGATGGCAGAAGTGAACACATTCTTGGAGTTAACAAAATTATGCATCAATCTTTTCTTCTTTTTTTTTCCCTCCAAATTTCATGAATTTTATTTACAAGAATTTAGACTAGTAATGGGAAATTTAATATTACCTCTCTTGGCAAATTTGCTTACGAGTAATTTTAAATTGCAGGACACTATAACGTTACCAAATTTTGAACGTCAGAAAAGATTTAAAGGTGACATTATACGAGTTGTATAAAAGAAACTTTGCTCTGAATTTGCTCAACACGCCAGAACAAACAATAAAATTCACATTGATTAAAAATTGAAACTAATGGTCATTTACTTTTTTGAATTTGAAAATATGTAACACTAGCAGAAAATTAGAATTTGGAACCTGTAGAAAGGATACTCATACAGACAGTTACATGAAAGAATTTAGTTTTAATCCTGTGCATTGTAAACATGCAATTATATACGAGTATAGTCTTTTGTACAAACTTGTCAATACTCCATTGAAGGATTTTTGGGGGTTCTGTTATATGTAAATTTACAATCTATTCCATGAAGAATCATCAATAAATAATATTAAAGGAGTTAATACATAAATATTATAAAAGAAGGAAAAAATTATAAATATTATAATAAAATATTATATTAGTATTGAAAGACTTGATTACATTGCCGACATGCCTTGAAATAATGGTTTCTCAACATAAAACTACAGAACACAAAGAAATTCAAGAGACTAAAATGGTATAAAAATTAATCATATAAAAGTTGAAAAAGGAAACTATTTTCAAAATAGAAATAAAAATCTTGGCTTTTATAATAAGGCCATCATCCTGACTTCTATAGAAAATTTCAATTTTATTACTCTGACTCCACAAAATAAATTTGACATTAAAATGATAATTAAAGATAATTTCAAACAATTAATTCTTTAGATGCCCGATCTACTTTAAGAATGTATTTTAAGTAGATCAGGCATCTACAGAATTAATTGCTAAGACTAATAAAAAAGATTACAGTGGACGAAAAGAAATAAACACGGAAACAAGACAAAAGGAACTTTTTGGAAACAATAAATTTGCACACATGGAAAAACTGTGAGTGGTTGTGTGTTTTTGGAACAAAAAGCATGACAAAAACAATGAGGTGATTTAATTAAAAAATATTAAGTAGCGAATTTGAATTTCTGGCTTGGGATTGATCATTTATTCAACTTTACAACACTGATAGATTGTTAAATTTCGAGGTTCTGTTGGAAAACAGTTTCATTTCTTTAAAAAATTCATGCATCCACTTGCCACTTGTAGAAATGTAAGATCTCTCGCAGGAGTTTCTGATAGCTCCCTAATCTAGTCCTGGTAGTAGATGCAAGAGCAGTGTGTAGCACCAGTATTAATCAATTAATACTTTCTTTCTTGTCCATTGTTTTACCCTCACTGAAGTGACTAATAATAAATTAAAACATTGCTGCAATATTTAAAGATATTGAGAATTGTAGAGCCTGTACCCTTTCCTTGTTTAATTTCCTCAAAATTTTCTAAGTTCGACAAACTTTGCATAATATTACCATGATTTGTTTATTTGCTTAGCAACATTTTGGAGACTTGGATACTGTGCCATTGTGTTTAATGTGCTTTAGTGCATCCTGTGTGATTTGTGCGATGAGGCTTAGCATGTCTAGCGATGCCCATTCTACCAACATGAAAAAATTGCTTAAAAATAGAAGTTAGTTTCAGGCTGATAATACATCAATAAAAATATTGAAACTCTTCAATCTCTCTCAAAAACCAAATCTTTGTCATTATGATGTTATCAATAAGCACCTACCGATAACAAAATCTCTGAGACATAACAAAGTAGCACTCATGAAAAACAATGTATTTAACAAATGAGATTTTTTCTATGTTCATCTTTCATTTTATTTTCTTTCATGTTAACGTAACAAAACAAGTTTTAAATATATTTGTAATGTCAAAATAAGAGAACATGAAATGTTGTTAGTACATAATTTTCTTCCATAAAATGCCTGAAAATAACTAAGATTGCAATGAATCATGAAGTAGTGGTAAGGCCATGCTAGCTTTATGGAAATGCATGATTTTATTGAGAGGCATTGCGAATCTGTGCCTTTACTCCTTGAGAAAGAGCCTTACTTCCACTTACGTTATCGGCGCACAATTCCATTCACCTGCAACTGAAAGAGGAAGGTGCTATAGAATTATAAGAACGACTATAAGACACTGTGATAAGTTTCCTTTAAGGAAGGTCTAATAAGTTGTAATGAAAATACTGCATTTTTATGATATATTGTTACTTAAAAGTTTGTTAACTAATTAATAATATAAATCAAAAAAGTAAAAATATTTAAAGAACAAATAACTCTAAAATTAATATAGATTGTGTTTTGACTCAAGTTCAAAGCCAGTTCGGCCAAAGTAGGTGAGGTTTTCATCTGGGGTTTCACTCACCTACTCCAGACAAATGTCGGGTGGAGACCATAAGTTCCCTGGCAACTAAACGTCTCTCCTTCTGTGCTACCTCTCCTGAAGGTTGTTAGTTTTAGACTAAGAAACCTCCACCTATTCTTTTCATAGTGAATATTCAAAAATCAAATGAGCATTTTAAAGATATATTTAGTATGTTGTTTTTGATTAATTTAGTTTCCCTATCAAGTCAATTCATTCTTTTTGGCCTTAACTTCCTCAAAACAAACTTTTCTCAATAGCACACACATTTTAAGGTCTAAAGAGTGTCTATTGTGCTCAAATGTACTAGTTCATATGATTTTTGGTAACTTGCATATAGCCACTTTGTAGGACTATAGGATCTTTTAATCTCCAAAAGCAATCTAAGGTAGGAACGGGGAAACCAACCCACAAGGAAAATAAAAGCAGCATTAAAAGGAAAAGTCATCATCCTTCCATGGCAAAGCGTTAGCCAATGTCCGCTGCTGAAGTGAATTCCCAGTTATAAGGGAGACATACCACATATTTTCCCATGATTTTGTGTGTGTGTGTGTGTGTGGGGGGGGCTTTAGGGCTCGTCAACAGCAAGGTCATTAGAGCCCTTTCATGATGAATGGCAAGGAGAACCTAAGAGTAAATGTCTGTTCAAAGGCACAAAACAGATACCCTTGGCGATGGGGTATACCTGAGATTTTGACAGCCTCTTGCACTCGGAATGATATCACTGCGAAACAGCCCCAACCTGGTCAGGGTTTATCTCTGATTTTCTTTCAGGTAGTGACAGATTTTAATGGCCGGGAATGTCACGGCATTTGTTATTATTAATCTAGAATTTTTACTGCATGTATTATCTAAAATTCATTATGGAATAATAATTGGATAACAGTGCTTATTTATTAAATAATTAATTTTATAAATATTAAATCCACTTTGCCCTTGGGCCTGTGATTGTGATTGAAATTGAGATTGAATGCAGAAGATTGTAATGTGGAATGACTAAAAGGTGTGGAGGTTCTTGATTAACACCCTGGTAGTTGATGATGAAATGGATACCAGTGGCACATCTAGACCATAATCAAGAGGGGGCTAACCGGGGAGCCATATTGTTTAAAAAATCTGGTTTTACAACAAAAAATTTATAAAAATTACCTTTAAATAAAATGCATCAAATAAATAATTAACAATCTAGTATTATTAATAACAATAACGATTATATTATTAATTACAATAACAATTATAACAAGGGCTCTAATGACCTCGCTGTTGACGAGCCCTAAAGCCCCACAAAAAAAACAAAAAAAAAACAATTATAACTTATCACAATTATTAATCTGGTAACACTTTGACAAAGTATCATTTATCAACCTCAGTTTTATCTGTTCCGAGTTCAATTCCATGGGGTGGGGTGGGGGGCTACAGCTGATCGCTCCGCTGACAGTCGATGTAATGATGATAGACAATCGAGATTTAAAATGTATCGAAAGGCTCTCTATGACACTGAGCGAGGGACGATGTGCCACACTAAACCTCCCACTCCCTCAGAAGTCAACGATCTAGCGACTTCGAAGCAGCGTCTTCCAAGTGCCTGAACTGGACTTCAGAGTGTGCGGCAGTCGCAGAGGGAAACGCCACTCAATGCAGATATTAGTAATACAAAACGAAATATCCCGTAATTAATATAAAAAATATCAAGTACCTATTTTAAAAATAATCATATTTATCATATATGTTTGATAAAATTTTATTTTATCAATTTGAAACTATATTATTCATTTTTTAGAGTACGCAGAAATCTGTGTAAATGTGAAAAAGGAAATCCTTCATTGTCCTCGTCCTTCAACTCTTTCAGTTAACGCGTCAAATCGACGCGTCGTATTTCTCACGTTTATGTATCCACGGTTTCATCCACACTCTTCCGCCTTTCTTTCCTCTTTAACGCCTTTTCGATAGCGTGAGATATAATAATGACTCCCGAGCAAAGTACTTCCGTCGACACTGAAACCAGGAACCACCAAGATAATCGTAGATACTTCCTTCACTAGCAAAATCACGATGACTCTGACCGAAGTCACTCAAAGTCATCTTACTTTGCCTCGAGAAATTCATCTTTAAAAAAGGTCATGACGGGAAACGCTATCACCATATTCATTAGATTATTCTGAGTATATTAGTCAACAATGTAAATTACTTTAATTTTGCTCAACATGGTCGTAGGCAGTCTTTAACAGCTGCTCTCTTGACAATAGATTATTTATTTATTTATTGTCAGTCTAACTGGCTTGATGTTGGTGTAGAACCTGCACTCAATGTAGCCAACACTATTACTTCGCCNTTCAGTTGGCAAGATATTCGAAATTGAGTTCTTCATGACCAATCTCGGACAACAATCAATGCACTTGCTCTAGTGGCGCTGTTCTGTACTTTCTGCATTGAGCAAAGTGTGGAACGAAAATCACCTTGTCTTTGTTCCTTGTGTTAATAACTTTTATTTCTTTACAGCAAATAGTCGCTTTTGTGACTACTATTAATATTAATTTGGATATTACTTCAATTCTTTATGACCACGCTTTTCCTGAAACTTTTCTAGTACGCTTTCCTTGAAATTTTCGAGAAGCTATCAGTGAAACTTGAGAATAAGTTCACTGGGTACATGATTTTGTGTAGTAAGGTTTCTTATTTCTTCTTTAATAGTCCCCATTCTATGGAATACGGTTTTCCCATATTACTTCGGGTTATTTCATGCTTCGTAAGTAAACAAATTTCCCTGACATATCAGTTGATGAGAATGCCATCGCGGATTTGTTTCGTAGAAGTTGGCAATTTGTGTAAGGCAGCCATATTGAATAATTTTAGAGAAATTATGTGTGTAGGTGTACCTGCGTTCCCGACGCTCGTCCTTCTGAAGAGGCGACGCTGCCGTCGCGTCGCTGCTTGAGGTATTGCTTGTCATCGAAGATGCGAATGTCTCCTCCTCCAGGACGATGCTTCACATTCGCCAAGGAACCCACCTTCGACTCCACTTTGAAGTCCAGCTTCTGGTTCTCGATCTGCGAAACACAAGGACTCTCTCAAACTCATGTAGTGGTAAATAATGTATTTTAATAGTTACGATTTATAAACAATGTATTCCCATAATACGTTTTTGTGTTTTTTAAATACAAATTTGTTGGTATCATAACACGTAACTATTTTATTATTATGTAAGGAGTGTAAAGTTGAAACGTTTCCGCCTCTGTCTTAGGGCCGTTGATCGGAATTTGATGGATGTGGTCTGTTGCTTGCTTCCGGAAAGTAAATTAGTTTATTGTCCTCCACCTAGTCATACAAACTTTGCGACAGTCTTTTCATAATAAATTTATTTATATTTATTTAAAGAAGTCGGAATGTCCTAATGTGCTCTTGAAGACACTGTCCTATTGTTGGATGCTAAGTCGTTCGGATGTACATTTATTACCGACAACAAAGCTGCCATATTCACTAATTCTCTTCGGAAAATTCAAAGTCCTCTCTCTTAAAAAAAAGGTATATTTTTTACATTGGTTACGTTCCATCTCGGTGACGGAAAGTCATACGAATGTGATTCAATTTCGTTTACTCGTCTACGTTACACGAGAAAATACTTTGTCGACACTTAGTAATGTAAAATTAATGGTTTCTTTTACTGTTGTGTACTCTAGTGCGTAGGATTTCGAAGTAGTTACAAAGGTACATCCTGCTCAGCGCTGAATAATTGGAAAGAATCCTCATTAGCAGATTACGACATACCGACTGACCTGAGTTATAGTGTTTCATCTGATCGTAGAAGCGGCGCTCCTTTTCCCACAATTCACCCTATTTTTCACTTACAACTTTTTAGTCTCTACACGAGGAAGGAAATCTGCGTGGTTTACTGTGAGGTGAAAATTGCGCCCGACCGTGACTCGAACCCGGGTCCCCCGGCTTCTGCTGCAGATGTACCGCCTCTGCACCACCCACATCGACTTCCCAAACCCGTACACATCATCGTTCCGGCCTCTACCTACGTGGACCTGTGTCACACACTCCACGCAACGGATAAGTGTCCACCTATTTTGCACTTATTTATACTCGGTTCCACATACCTACGAGTCGGATGATATTTTCAAGTTACAACTTTGGCAAAAGCCTGCGACCAAATCAGGAGGTTCCGGGCTCGAGTCCCTGTCCGTAGTAGATGATGCAGTTGACCGTATTCGTGCAGTTCGCGTAGAGTCCGAACCAGTTTGAAAGTGACAAAAATTAACTTACTGATAGGAGCGGTATATTGTATTCATTTCATCAATATGACGCCATCTACCAGTATGAAGAGACAACCACTATTTTGTGTTTGAAACGATAGGAAGATGGTTGTGTGTCCCATTGGACCTCGCTCACTACATCCTTGGTTCATCGCCAATTACGTCATATGATATCTATTAGACTTTAAAGTAAGTAGCTCACTCATGCACCTCATTAACTGATTTTCTCACAAACTCCATCATTGACATGTACCGAATTTATGGACTGACTAAATCGCCCTCTAGCTGTTTGTCATTCCGGGCAAGAACAAATTTGTAGCTTTTCATTTTAATGTCCCAGTTCATAAGGCTGTGACTACTCAAAAGCGAACCCTCCTTCTTCTACTCCAAGTTGTAGTTGTTGGCAAACCCAGCTGAGCGGTTTGAGCACCTACTAACAATAGCCCTACCATCCACCTCCTACCTCCTATCGCTCCATGCAGGTAAAAGCTTCAACAGCACTGAGCTACGTTTCCTTCCCATTTACTAATACAATGGAAAAAAATCGCCCGTTCGTGTACACGACGGATACGTTTCGCCGTAAGTGTTCTATTTAAATATAATTTGACATCGCAATAATTAACCTTTAAACGGTATCGTAACTTCTGGATAATGCGTTTCTGATTAAAGAGACTTTCTCGAACAAATTTGTCTAAACATTTTGTTACATGAATCTTAAATAGTTTTTATGTCCCCGATGCGCCATTAAATTAATACGGAATTTGTGAAGTTTTATGCACAACTATTTTTTAGGTCTATTAAATAAGAACCCTTAGAATTGCGTATTCTGAAAATGAGCTATGTTATTTATCTAAAAAAGTATTGCATGTTTTGGAAGTATACATGGGACTGCTCATTCTGTTTTCCGTTTTTCTTTTTATCGGATGAAAGTCTCCACCCGTCCGTCGCGCGGTTGGGTTTTGACACTTGAGTGTTCTTGTCAATTTTTTTTTCTTTTTTGATTCGGTAATTAAGTAATTATTCACAGTAGCAATTATCCCCTGTAAGTCGTTTACATCTTCAAACATTTTTTTCATTAGTATTTCATCACGATTCTTTATTGCGATCTATCAAATCGTTTATTATATTAATAGAAAGCGGAGATGTGTGCAACCCATTACCACGTGAACTTTTATTTGAGAGAAATTGAGATGGTACATTTTTTAAGCTAAAAGGGGAGATCATGCGTAAAATTGTATTTTTAGAAAATTCTTAAATATCAACAGATACAAAACGTACAGTGATCATTATATTTTTAAAAAAATACAATTTATTGTAAAGAACATATATTTATATAGTAAAGGTATATAAATATACTTAAGTAGTTTCAAGCACCATCTCTAAGTCTCCGCCATTGTCATTCTTCTGCCTCTATTGCATACTCCGCTTTCATTGTTAGAAAATCCGTGCTCGTGTATTGTGTCTATTTCTAAAGAGAGAACATTATTCAGTGCGAAATTATAAAACAGCATTAACAGTACGCGTGTTGGAATTTTGTCCGTGTGTATTAATTAATGTTTTGCTGTATCTAAGAAGCTTTTATATATTTACATTAGTTTTATATGTGATTCTAGGACCACCTGATCACCGGAAAGCAAATAGGAGAGATATGTCTTTTTAATTATTCTGCGCCAACTGTACCATACTAAAAGCAAAGTGACAGGAATTGTTTATATTTTACCATCTCATGAAAATGAAAATAAAGTTCAACAACTAAGAGAGTAATAGGCGCCAAAGAACACAATATTTTTGTACATTTACAGGGGAATCGTTGGGGGCAATGGAAGAGCCACACAGAGAATAGGAGGATGGCGACTGGGTGCAAATAGTCAAAATCAAAGTACTAGGGAATTAGAAGGGTACGAGAGCGAAATTACAGGGAGATAAACGATGGATTTTTTTGTGGGGCTTTAGGGCTCGTCAACATCGAGGTCATTAGAGCCCTTGATAAACGATGGAGGCTGAAGGATTGCATGGGTAATAAAAGAAAGGAAAAGAGAATGCAGGGTATATTGGGATCTAGGGAGGATGAAAGACGAAAGATCTAAGAAGGAGGAGAGTACAAGAATCATACACAACAATTGCTCGTAGAATAAACTCCAACTGTTTTATGTACATTTCCATTCTCTACAGACTTTGCGATTTTCATATAAAAGCCGCGTGTATTTCAATTGCATTGTCAATGGCTACTTTGACCTCCATTTTGAAACATCGTTCATTGTAAGTAGTGAATATGGACGAAAATCAAGTTAGATAAACTATTCATACATTACGAGAGAAAAAAACTTTACTTTCACAGGCTACTAAAGATATTCACTGAAAAGCATACCATACACATGTCAAACGCAATGACAATTTAACAGGAATTTCGTGTAACCCGATTTTTGACGAGTGTTTGCTTTAGAGGACCAATGTAACATCCTAAACTTTTCTCTTCGTGTATCCTTCCGCGAGTGCTGCTACCTCCACCATCTTCACACTTCAACAGAATTTCTTAAAACGGAATCGCCCGGACTAACAATACAAACATCGCCGACTGAGATGTGAAAAATTGTTAATAATTGGTCATGCAATTATCACACGCTAACTACTAATACAACCGGTGGTGGAGAGAAGAAAATAGTGCGGGACAATATTTCTTTATGATTACCGTCAATATGAAGAGCGAAGAATACAACTTATATTTTCCGACTCGCAAAAATATTTGTAGTAATATGGCATCAATGTTTTTTTCGAACCTTGTTACCAAATTATTTGGCCGTCATTCCACGATATCGTTACACGACTCGTAGTATCATTTTCCTACTTAACATTTTCCCATCTAAAGAAAACACATCACAAAAGCCATTCACTGAAGCACTAAGGAATCAGCAGCATGCAGCAAGCAATGGATCAACACTCGAGCAACTACAAACGACTTAGAACCATTCGCTTACCTCGAGGCGGCGCAGCGGCTGCGGCGGCCATTTTTCTTTTCATATCCACTCATGTTTATTTTATTTCATTTTCTTGTAATGACGTGTAAGTATATGAATTCATACTAAGAACTAAACCGCAATACATACGGGATGGATTTCGATCGTGTTGTATGAATTCGATGTACCTACGAGATTCTGACCATAGATAGTTTTCTTTCATACCAAATACCACTGATGTAAAATTTAATATAAGTGCGACCCTTCAAGTGACATTCGTAATATGGGTACCTCGATCCCCTTTCTGACGAAACACATCGAACGAGTAGCCAACTCAGGACATACTTAGTATACTACTGATTATCGTTCATATAAGACCTTCCCACATCATGAATAAATATGAAGGAAAACCCGCCCACTATTTGGGGATGTCTGTGGCGCTTCCTCGAGGAGGGTGGTCGGAAACCGAACCACGTCACGGGAGAGTTTGACTCTTGCGCGATACAAGGATAGGAATGTGACTAGTGCTATCGTGCGGTTAATTTTAGATGCAATACTCTATAATAGTTCAAATTCTCACCTATGCGTCACAGACATTCTGAAGGTGTGGCGCGAGTTCATAAGCAATGTGGGAAGGTTTAGTACATACGATGATCTCTATTATGATGAAGTAGGTCTTGAGTCAACTACATCAATCTCGAAGGTGAGGGCTACCAACGAGAGTCCTAGTCCACGCCTCACTTCATTGTGGTATCGGAATATCATCACTGATTACTCAATTTTAAAAGAGAAACACATTAGTAGTAAATGAAGGCGAGAGAATTTACTATCACCAAGGAGACTAAACATAAGAGATGGCACTCGTGGAGAGGGGTAGGCTTTTCTTTGTATACATGAATCTTCAGCGCCATCATACGCTGGATATTGTAACTACTTCATATTCACTTGTCTCGATAGGAAAAGGTCACGTGCTTTTAAATATATGTTTGTAATTGTTTTTAACACGTACTAATATATCGTTACAATACGATATTATAACATGTTTGTGTTTCTGCCTTTCTTACAAACATGTTTTGTGTTTATATCATTTTCATTCGTCCTGTTATGATTCTTGTCACCTGACGACGACGACCAGCTGAGCATCACTCGGAGCGGGAACTGCCTGTTGAAGTAGTTACAAGAACCACCGTGAGATGGCGCTGCGGGAGTTGACGATACCCCCACTCCATCTCCTGTGTATAGTCTCCTTGACTATCACTAACCATCCAATACGAACTCCAAACTAAATTTAAATTAAAAATATAATTGGGTTCCTTTGTAGGAATACTAATCAACTAAATGAAAATGTCCTCTTTTGAATATGGTTTATTAATTCTTTTGCCGATCACTAGGACTTGAAGAAAATATACTTAACAAGTTTCTTCAATTATTTTACCAAAATCAACTTCACCATACAAAACTTTTCGGAAAATTTTATGGTTATAAATTGCTCGTTGATTGAGTTTTATCAATAAAGTTTGTAGCGAATATTATTTCGTCTTAGCGCAATAGAATGATGAATGAAGAGGGGAATTTGGGAATAGAAACACAATGTGGTACTTGTGTATTTGATTTGAAAAGGAAAACTCCACGCAGTGTCTTGAGTCCTTTATTTCATCTGAGTCTACAGCGGCGCCGTAACGGCACAGAAAGTTACAATGACACACATACAATGACCTACACCTTATAGGGGGACTAAGACGCAAGTAAATCAATATTATTTGCTCTTCTACAACAATGCAATTGAAGTAATTATAATGTTTTCTCTTTTATACTATATTTAAATTTTAACAACTCATGCAATGAATATAATATACGTGAAATGCAATGAACATTTGAAAACCACATTTTGGAGACAGTACATTCAAACATAGAAAGCGATATCTCATATCTGTCTAACATACGGCGCTGGGCGAGCTATGTATAGCACACTTGAACCTTATAACGGCTCGCTCATCCCTTCCCAAGCAAGGTATGTTATGTACGACACAGATCTGAAGACGGTTTTGTTTACACTGAAGACAGGATAGTCCAAGTAAACTATACAGAAAGACTGATTGACCTCACTGCAAAAGTGTGCATTTGCTTCAAAATGATAGCACTAAATTTCTTACACATACACAAAATCGGATGTCGGCGAACTTTATGAAGCGCAGGTTACAACAATGCAACAAAGAAATCTCTTTCAAGCCTTTCCCTTCATGTTAGGAGAATAATTTCTCTCTTTTAATTATATAAAATTTTCTCATACATAACGACTCACGCAAAGAAAGAGGTATTTTATAAATTCTCAGTCATTGAATACGTGGCAAAAAATTCAGTTAGATGAGGATTTCTCACTTGCTGGATGGTGGAAGTACAAATAAAGCTTTCTTAGAAATGTAATTACTTGGATTTCAGTTAACAAAATTGATGGATCCCGATGAAAACCATGTATTTCATGCAATGAATTTTTACTTTCATTTTATTTTTGTTTCTCAAACCTGTTGAGGAACTCGCTTGTCTCAAGAACGTAGGCTTAGAGAAGATCATTGCGGTACTCCAGTGCACGTCTAGAGACAACTCTTTGCAAAAGTCTTATTGAATTTTGGCTTTCGAATCGGGAAAATCATTTGTGTAAATATTGAATTCATTTTCTCCTCATAAGTGTTTATCTTGGGTTTTTATGCTTTCAATACTTCGTAGAGAGGTGTGGAGAGTACTTCTCTTATTTTAAATGTAATTACTTCATTATTTTCATGAACGAAGAAATGTTTATAGAACTTTTAAAATTACTTCATTATTTTCACGAAGGAAACCCTTTCTCTCCACTTAATGTACGATGTACTCTAATACAAGCAAAAACTACACATTGAAAATACAACGTAGAATGACACAGAAGTCCATCAACATTTTGTAGACATTTCGGGATCATAATCAGAGTCTTCATCAACGTCTACGATCATTGGAAGGTACAATATTAGTTTTTTGTTGAACAAACAGCTCATTACTTTTACCTTAACCAAATTAATTGCGTTTTATGCGTATTAACTTTCCTTTCATTTTCGGTTCAATTTGTGTCTTTAAGAAAATAGATAAATAGTTATCTCAACTCTATTACTTCTCCACATTCATGAAAACATGAATCTCGTGTCAAGAGTGAACTCATATTTCATCATTTACTTTAAGATTTGAAGTTATTTTGAGTAGTGGCTTTTCATTCAATTAAATAACTCCATTAATTTTACTTTGTAAGAAAGTAAACTATTCGCACATAGGGTGTATTCTTACGCATCTTGGGAATCGTTCATAGCGGACTATTATTCCCAAGCCGTACTGTACAACTTGGCGACACTGGGGACAACAGACCAGTGTTGCCGAGTGCTGCAGTGTTGCCGAGTGCACATAGCACGGCATATGGGAGATGGTATCCATCGTGCGAGGTGAAAGCTCGTAGGATCAGCGTCGAGATGTGGTTTTCTATGCACGTGTGTTCGCTATCTACTTGAGAAACGGATCTACGTGCCTTGTAACCCAAATGATACATTCGCATACAAAAGCTAAACCTTAAGAAATAATGTTAATGTCAGAAATAGAAAGATAAACATTTTACAAAATCAGAGAGATTAAGTTGGAAGTTCATATTTTTATAAAATGTGTGATTTACATGAATTCTATTTGTCGCCAGCAGACAAAAGGTAACGTCTTTCAAAGTTTCTATTTCTGGGAATGAGGATAAGCCTCCGCTTGTGGGTGGTTTACAGATTTTTCGATCAGAATTTGAAGGGTAATTTTCTTTTCTCAGACCGATATACAATGATGAAACGAGAATATCTTGTCTACGCGAGTCTTTTAAAGGAGCCACCGAAAATTTATTAACGAAACTTAAAATTTCTCTAGTTCTATTATGGAAAGGGGGTACAAGCATATATTCATAAATCCTTTGATTTTTGTGGGATTGTCTTCATAAAAACGACATAAGTTTACCTTGGCTTTGAGATATAACACTTTTAAAGAATATTCAATTCTTCAATTTAAGTTGGTACAAAACAAATAATTTGAAGACAGTAAAACTATTACGTTCATTGAAGTTACAGAAAAGTATATTTTTCTTTTAGAACTGACTCATTCTTACAAATGTCATCTGGAATCAAGTTTCCCTTTTTGTGGAAGAACACTTCAAGGTAGCTTGCTTTCAAATAAACTATTTTTTTTGTTTGAAATTTCTCACCAAGCGTGTTATGACTCAATAAAATAATTTTGAAGTATTATACCTGAATTGTTAAGGGTTTATTAAGGAAAAAAAAGATCGTTAATATTTTTTGGACATTGTTTCATCATTCAATCTTTTGCGTGAGACAAGATTTTACCCCACATTCAATTGTCCAATTTGACGCATTCAACTGTCTATTGAAGAGCGACCATCTTGGAAAAGAATCGTTTCAGAGTTGTATATCGAAGATAAATATTATAACAGTAATATAAACTGTGGAATAACCTTTGTCCGAGTCTTTCACTCGTGTTCACCACTTCACCAGGAAACTTTTGAAGTAACTGGCATCATAAAACCGAGACAGGTTTCGTGTGGTAGAAAGTGGTCATCTGAAAATTTGCGAACAGATAGTTCAAGTTCTCCCCACCAAAACCGTTCTTCACTCGCACACGCACACTCTTTCGATCTCTCGATGTGAATCGATAGTCTCTGGCTGCTTGATAGTCTGGTTGGTTGTCGAGAGCGACGGTGGAGCCGCCTGGCGAGCCGCCGCCGAAGCTGCCTCTGTGTGTCTCTCTCTACGTTATACTTACGTCATCCGCATTCCCTTCCTGGGAACCTGAGGCGCTCTAAGGAAAGAACAACAAGAGTCAGAACACACGGGGATGTGGAGCAGCTGCCCCTCACAAAGTCATATTCTAAAGCATCGACTGTTATATCACATTGGTTGCCATAGTAGCGTCTTTCCAGAGTATTGAGTGTGTTTGGTATTGAGTGTGGTTCTTAGTAAATGTATACGAAAAGACGTTCAAGCAGTAGCGTACCTAGGGGGGACGTGCGAGGGGCTCCAAAATAATAAAAACGACCAAAAAAATAACAAATTTGAAATTAAATCTTGTCTCGTAAAAATGACCATTCGTACGGCCATCTGTTATCGCCAACCCGCCAGACCCGACCATTGGCGACTAGTTGACATGAATGACCGTTTGGCGTTAACAGATGACCACTTAATGGCCATGTCTACTGGAGTTAACTTTGTTATATTAGTACAATGGCTAATTACTCATCTTCATACTAAATGCAACTTCAATTTTAATTTCAAATCGTTGCACGTAATCCTGAATTCGAACGCGATGTGGCCTCCAAAGAGAAGTTGAAGTTGAAGGTCCGCTACTGCGTTCGAGAGCGAGTATTTCAGAAATAGAAAAGAAGAAGAGGAAGAAGAAGAAGAAAGAGATATGCCTTAAAGAAAAAGGGAGGAGGAAAAGATGGTGGAAACTGGTAGACATAACATATATGCACGAGTTTCGAAAAATGTTGAAATGATGTACAACAGTGGTTGATGTGTTTTGTAAGTTCATCACGAAGCCTTGCAGACACGACGTTTCAGACAAGGTGGTTAAATGAAAATAAAAATAAATAACAATGCATTTTAAGCGTCTCCCGACGTCGAACGTCATAGAATAACTTCTTAACCAATAGAACATAGTCACTGAAGAAGGACCTTGTGACAATTTTCAACGCATCCGAATCAGAGAACGCAAGGAACACGATATCAACATGTCCAGTTGAACACTTTGACATTTCCGAAACGAAGCTCACTCTAACATGGACGAAGGAGAGTTATCATAAGTTCTAACAATATGAAGACGCAGAACAGTATTTTCTTTGTTTCTACTACAATTAACGTCCAAACGCGCGGTTCGAGGAGAAATGGATACCATGGGGGTAAACAATTCAACAAGATCGATTTTGAGAGTAAAATTAAAATTTACGAGACAACGTGAAATATTTCTGTGGTGTACATTGTTTGGGACAAATGATGGATCGAAACACGTGACTGCTTTCTGTGCGCTCTATCGGCAACGATGTGAATCTCTCGTCAATTGTCACGAACAAACGAAGAGAAATTGGCTCTTCTGTCAGCCCTACACTCATTCACATCTGCGTGAACAATCAGAATGAAATCTAATACGAATATCAAATAGAAAACATCAAAATGACAGAGTGAGAAAATACGACTTCTAAAAGAAAAATTAAGTTCAGAGGCAACTATTAACTTAATTGAACGGAACCTGCATTTTCAACTCATACCAGTCTGCCACATTTTTTATATTCGGTTTTTTGCTACGTTCATTGCGTTTGTATTATTTGCACCTTGCGTCATTCTTTTATTTCTCACGGTTTGTAATTTTGTTCGGAAAAGTTTTTCAAAAAATAAAAGTTGTAGCGGCCTTTTTGTTGAACAGGAAAATAAACTTTTCTGGGTGTTTGCATGCGCGTATGTAAATAAACATAATGAGATATATGTTGATGCAATGGTGAATATGACTTTGTTTCCTGGATCCTGTGGAAAGCTGAGGTATAGCGTCGCAGCTCCCTCACTTTGACAGGTCATTCCCCTCTAGAATATTCTAGAATGGAAGAGTCGGTTGTTTTCAAAGGAAATCATGAACAAACAGAACTACAAACTTTTTATCGAAACGAGCAAAAGGTTTCTTGACGGGAGAAGGCATTTCCTAAAAGGAAATCTTTTCGCTCTATTTCGTAGATTTTTCATCGGTGAAGAGAATCAGAGAATCGGGATAGAAAATATAAAACACTCAAGAAGATGAGCCAACAAAGAAAAACTTTATGAAAAAATATAATCTTCGAATTCGTCTCTGAAACAATTATTATTATGTACAAAATTTATGGTTTGAATTTATTCTTTCAAATGAACACTTTACAGTTTCGATTTTATATATTCCATTGATTTTAAGAATATTCATGCCAAAAAATTATCTGAAAGTATTCCATGAAAACATTTAATTACTAATATTTGGAAAGATCTCACCAAAACAGAATTTGAAATGCTTTTATTTGTAATGAAATGTCTTTGCAATAATATGTAAAATGAATTTGAAATGGTAAACTAGGTGATAACTTTCTGCAAGTCCAGGTTTCCAATTTCATTTCGACCTTTCGTTTGAAAACAATCCTTTTGAACAAAGTGCTGTGAATTCTGCAAGAAGTAAAGGACGGAACGGGAATCTACTCCAAACCTATAATATGCATCACATTTCACAGATCACAAGAAAAGAAAAACATGCATTCAGGGTTTGTAGGATAATTGCACATGACATTTAAACTCTTCTGTTTCCTTCCGAGATGCTACCGCACAAAAACCTTTCTTTGCATTGAACGTAAGGATAGAAGTAATGGAAAAAGGAAACTTAAAGGACTCTCGGTTTGTTCTTCCTGTTAGTGAAACCCTATCTGTGAATTCAATGTCAACCATATGAAGATTGTCTAGCAGCACTACAAGTTTGTAGAGAGCGAAAATTAAGCGTTAGGCATATATATTTCTCCTTCCGTGTCTTCCTTTCCACACGTGGAGAAGATATGCGAGAACTTTCGTTTTCAGTTATCGAACCCGGGACTCCTGCACTGAACCTCTACACCACCCGTTCGCCTTCCACAACTGTGTTAAGGTTCATTGTGCATATATTTCTTCCGTGTACGCGTAGGTACGTGTAAAACCGGTAGTGAAGTGCCCACAGCGTTGTGTGCCGCCTGGTTGGGGGATGTGTCGTCTCAGGTCATCCGGGATTTAGGTCTGGGTGGAAATAGTGTTCAGTTGTAGAAGGCGAACGGGTGGTGCAGTGGTTAACACCCCTGCGATCATTGTGCGAGTACCGGGTTCGCCACTTTCACCTGAACGAAAGTTGTCAAAAGTTAACATTTAGAACAATTTTTTTTTCTTCTCCCAAATGTCCCCGTGCATTTAAATTAGAGCTAATAATTAATGTTTACCGTTTTGCATTGAAATTTAGAGGAAGAATGCCCGGCCGCCATTACTACAAAGGAAGTCTATACCACACTACTACCCCGAGATACGACTTCCGTGGAGCACTGTTTGTACGACATTCTCATTCACCGTGAAATGCCTACGCGTCCAGAAAAATAATGAAAACATATTTTGTACTCTTTTTCTATATTAATTCTCAATTCTGGAATTGAAAGTGTTCTTTCGTGGCTACTTGGTTAAATAAGAATCCCACGAAGGAATTTAAGAAAGAAATATACCTTAATATTCTTATTATTTTCGTGCCACGTGTCTATTACAGGTTCTCTAGGCTTTGTCTAGGGGCGTGTTCATTGTAACAATAAATCGTGAATTTAGTGTTTTTTCAATTCTTATGATTTGTAAACACTATACTCAGAATAATCTATAGTTCGATAATAATTTGTACATGTAATTTTTTGTGTTAAATTACAAACATATTGACATTATATATGTATTATAACTCGCAGCTAACGTTTTATCTTATCTAGGAACTTATGCTGAATTTTTTTTGAATCCGCCTCTGCCTTTAGGCCCTTGATCGGAATTGATGGGATGGTCCCTTGTTTACTTTCGGAGAGTAAATTAGTTTATTGTCCTCCACGTGGTCATACGCAGTTTGTACTGTTTTTTGACAATAAATTTATTATTATTAGGAATATCCAAACATATCAACTAAGTAATGGATTCTTTTTTTAATGATATTGAAGTGAAGTAGCTCACTTCTAATTTATTGTAATAACAGTTAAATTGACAAACGAACAATACATTAAGAGCACTTCTTCACAGCAAATGTACGCTTTTGTGAAGAATACTATTTATATTTATTCGGATAATACTTAAATTCGTGGAAGTTGGCGATTCGTGTGCGTGCTAGTGCTGCTGCCTCGCAGGATGGAGGTGAAGCTACACGACTCACAAACACGAAAACGGTTTCGACACACGCGCTCGCTCTGCATCCCTTTTGCGAAGGACGAAACGCATAAACTTACGACACTTCAAATATAATTTATATTTTACAGAAAATTAAAAAGGAAATAGTACATTGTGAAAATTTAGATGATGATTACTTGAAGACCAGAAAATGATTCTGGAATCGAGAGCTCATTTCTCACAGATAACGTTTTGAGGTCGTACTTAGCGTAGGGAGAATGGAACCACTAAAATATCTGAAACAAAATGTACTTAGTGTGATTTGGACTTGAAAAGTATACCTCAGCGGCCATTTAAATAAAATAATCGTTATAATTATTTCGTCTCGTGGAGAAAACACTTATTTTCCAAAAAATGTCCATCTCTTAAATCACGAAAGTAATGCAGAATTATTTTGATTTGTAAATATTTTAACGTGTTTTATATAAAGGTCTCCGGACATTTGGGAAAGATATTTTACTTTTTTGCGAAGTGAGATACATAAATTGCGCTCGGACGCCATCTTGTCACGGGTTCTTCTGGTTCTTCGAGAGGAATCGACTCAGAGATACGAATCACGTTATGATTCATATCGTTATTATTTATATTGTTGATCTTTGAAACAATTAGAATCGGAATAAAGAAAACAATTATATTAATCTCGGTGATCAGATTAATTCGAGTGGTCGTCCAACCTCATGAGTCCATATTCACAAGACAGAAGAAGGGTGTTTATGAATGAGACGCGAGGAAGAACAAAAACCCAGTGGCAAAGGACGAGGCAATACTGGGATGAATGGAACAAATGTAAGGATGATCATTATATAATAATAGAAAGCAGAGAGTGTGTGATTGTCTTATTTCTTTCTTTACTACGAATGAACAATAAAAGAGTCGTGTTGGGATTACGACAGACATTAAAAAAGTTTTCAGAATTGGTATCTCGCTCCATTCCAACCACGTGTATATATATGATGCTTTGCCGTCCAATTCTAATGATTCTTCAATTCTATCTTTCTTTAATATCGTTTGTACAAACCAGTGTATTAAATGAAAATGATTTACCTCGAGATAACGAAATAATTAGATTTCAAGTCAACATCAGTTCGAGGGGTTCACAAATGTAAGAAGTGAACAAATCAAAAGTATGTTTATTGTGAAACAGAAGATATATGAGGATCTCTGTTGCGAGTTGCTGACTGATCAACGTCTAGAGAAAGAAACTAAGGAAGGAGGTAACTTTAAATTTTGAAACAACGAAGTTTCCCCAAAAGATCATCACACACTCGACTGCTCGTCATTTGTCACACAAAACAAACACACAACACTCACAAGATGAAACAAAAACTCATCAACACAAAAAGTGAAGGAGTGACAAAGAACGTGCACCAATGCAACGTGAAGATTGAAAGATAAAAAGGAAAAGCTCCAATACTGTAAATGAAAATTTCTCTGATACGATGGAATAAGATTCAGGAGCTAGAAGATAACAATCAATAATTTGTTGTAAAATGAGCACGAGATTTCTTTGATAGAGTCATAACATTTTGTAGCAGCAGGAAAACATTAAGTGCTTCATCGTCGAGAAATCCATTTTAAAGAACCGAAAATAAAATAATCATAACCCAAGTACATACACTCAATTGAAAATAAGCAAGCATATGATTTGCATATAACATGCGTGTGCTCAACTATAAAAAAATAATCAAAAATCAATTTATTTTTTTCATACCGTATTGAAGAATAAATTTTGACTAAAAAAATAAATGACTTGGAGTTTTCCTCTACTTATTCTAAAAATAAAACTAGCGAAATGTGGAATTCTATCTCCAATTGAGAAAGATCCTGACCTTGACTGTGCCGCCTCCCGGGATGTGCTTCACGTTGTCTTTGGAGCCCACTTTGGGCTTCGCCTTGTCCTTGAAGTCCAGTTTCACCGTCTCGATCTTCTTGTCTCCGCCGCCAGGTTTGTGGGTGGCGTTGTCCAAGGAGCCGACCTTCGGCTTCGCGTTCCACTGCAACTTCTTCTGTTGAATCTGCGGAACGAGACAGGCAGTCGTCAAACACGGAAATTATAACAACTACTTGTAAACCTTGCGGTGCTCTAATAGTGGTAGCATCTTTGCTCGCACGATCCCTCTGACCGGGAGAGCGAGGGTTCAAACCCTGCTCGGCCGAAGTAGGTAAGGTTTTCAGCTGGGGTTTCCCTTCACCTACTCCAAAGAAATGTCAGTTCGTAAGTTCCCCGACTACCCAACATCTCCCTTTCCCAATTCCCTAACGGTTTCTCACGGTCTGAACCTGCTTTTGCCAAGAGGCACTAAATGAATAAATAAATACATAAATGTATGGAAGTAGCAGAGTACCGGAGCGTAATAGCATCTGTGGAAACGGGGTGGAGGATGTCAATCACATAAAGACGACGAATGCAGGATAACGGAGGCAGGGAGGGAGGGGAGGATGAAGTTAAACCAAGGTTTTAACTAATTTGAATAACCGGACATTCTTAATTGGGAGCGAAAGTCGATGCACACAATTTATGGATTACGTAACAGAAAATAATACAACACGGAATGCAGCGAAAATTGGAAAGTAAGAAGAAAATAAAAAAGAGAAGATGAAACGAATATAAGTGGATGATGAATCAAAGCGAAGCAGATGAGGATAGTGAAGAGACAAAAAGAGAAAGATGAAACTGAACAAAGCACGACGTCACCGGAGTACAGGGGCATTGTTCAATGAGTGGACTTGACAATAAATAAATAAAGTGTTAAATTGTGAAAGAATTCTTGCGTTTCGACAATAAATTTTTATTCACTATACCGACGTTTCGCTAACGAAACTTTCCTTTCACGGGGTTTCGTTGAAACTTCCTCATTTCACTCCTCCATCACCAGGAAACAGGAAACACAACATAAAAATGAATGGAGCCTTAATACCATAAGTTATCCGCAACTGTTCTTTTAAAGACGTTAAAGAATGGGAAGTTGTGTTTCCTGTTTCCTGGTGATGGAGGAGTGAAATGAGGAAGTTTTGTTGATGATCAACTAAGACCAGATTCATTGTCAAAACATCCCCCTACCAAATACTAAATATATGTAATTAATCTACATTTTTTAAAAGGACATAAGTGTTACAACAGTTACATATGTTGTCACTGTAATTCTGTTTGTTTATTTATTTACTGTCTCAATGGCGTGGTTCGGGCCGCGAGGAGGCACTGAGCCTCTGACTTCCACCTGACCGTGGGGCTTCGGTGAGAGATGTTAAGAATTTACGGCACTGAACAGACATTAGTCTGCAGTAGACGAGGGAAACGCCATCTTGTTCGAACGAGCAGAGATCGCACCCCTCAGCTCCACCACTTAGCGAGCGAAATCTCTGACACTCTAAACAGCAGAAACAAACTACTTATGACCACTTGGAGGAGGACAATAAACTAATTTACTCTCCGGAAAGAAGCAAGGGACGTATTCCATCAATTCCGATCAAAGGCCCTAAGGCGGAGGCGGATTCAAAAAAAAAAAATCAGCAAAAAATTCCTAGATAAGATAAAAAGTTAGCTACGAGTTATAATACAAACAGAACATCAACAACTTTGTAATTTAACACAAAAAATTTATTTCATATGTACGATTTATTGTCGAACTATAGATTTTTCTGAATATAGTGTTTATAAATCATAAGAATTGAAATAACACTAAATTCATGATTTATTGTTTCGACTAGGGAGCCTGCATAAAAATTCCGAAGGAAAACCGAAGGAAAACCGAAGAAAAACCCGAGTCAGGAGTTTTTCATCAATTTATTTAATTATGAAATCATGTTTCACAATGGACGATGCTTCAGTTAAGAGGCGGCGGCGGCGGCGGCAGAGACACGCAAAACGTTTCACTTGGAAAAAGAAAAAGAATCGTTCGCTCCTCCTCCCCTCATCAAAAAACGCGCAGAGCGTAATCTCCGTGTGAGAACAGAGCGACACCTTATGTGTCGTCTTCACGCTCTCAGCTACTCTTCTGTATGTAATTGTAGGGGAAACACTTAGTCTGATTACTTACGCGCTGCAAAGTATATTTCATACTTTTGCTTTCCAACTACTCACTATGAAACTGAATTATTGTAATCGGATCTTCACGAATTGTCTCCGGGAGAGTATCTTCAAATTTCGGCGTTGTCGGAAGTGTGTACACGCTAAGAAATTTTGTTCCCCCCGAAAACTCGCGAACAAACATTCAGAATAACGGTTTTTAAAATATTCCGAATAATTATGACCAAGTTATGTACACATGTGCCAATTGTCTCGGAAAAAATGGTGTGCGTCTGTAAGAAGTAGATGCACTTCTGTAGGACGAACCGATGAGATAAAGTATTTGGGTGTCATTATAGACAGTGAGGTTTCGTGGAAATCTCATTTGATGAATTTGAAAAATAAACTAAATAGTATATTAAGATATTTTTATTTTTGAAGAATACTTAGTGATGGGGAAATTTTATATAGTACTTTGGTAAAATACTTATAGCACTGTTATAAATTCAATTTTTCTTTTACAGAAACATGAGGTGAGGATAATTTTAAATAAAAGTAAATTTGAAAATTCACATCCTCTTTTNAGCTGTCTCTTATACACATCTAGATGTGTATAAGAGACAGCTATTTTACTCTACAATTGGAAATTTCCCTCAACATGACAATGATTACAGAAAAATACTTAGAAATTTTAATGATTTTTTAGTTCCAAAACCTAAACTTCCTCATTTTACCAGAACTAATAATTTCATTGCTCCAAGAATGTTGAATAAATTGCCTGATTTCATCGAGTCTGTCTGTAACAAGCAGATTTTTCAAACTAGGTTCAAAAAATGGTTATTGGAAAGAGAGGACATAAATTTCTTACTTTCAATACAGGAATAGGACCTTTTGTTTACTTATTAATTTTTTTTAAATCACTACAAGGTATTTGTTTTTTACTTATTACTATGTGTATTGTTTACTTATCTTTATTACGTATAGTAGAACGTAGGCACATTATTGGAATCCGATTCTTTTTAATTTTATATCTCTCTGATCGCTGAAAATAGCAATTGAATTTACTGTCGGAGCCTCTTCACAGGATTTCCTTAGGGGCCCTAAATTTTCTTGGATTTTTCATTATGTTAGTAAATATATTCTTGAATTTTTTAATTAACATTTTACACAAACTTAAAATATACTTTCACATATATATTCAAGAAAATAATCTGATTCTTATTCTCAAATTTATGCATCGAAAATACCAAACTTGAGATTTTACTTTGAATGTGTTGGGAATACAAGCATTTTATTATACTATTTTAATACTATTCTCAATTCAGGAAGGAAGGTAGATAAAGTGTTCTCTCGAATGAATCGTTTCGGCCGAGAGAGAGCTGCTTCTGTTCCTGCGAAGAGTCTAGGGGCATGTAGACGCAACCCGTTGTACATCCGTGTATGACAGTTAAGAGGTTGCGTCTCTTTATAAGAACGAAGGAAAAAGAAAGTATACTGCGCTATTCTCTTTTCATCCCAATCGACACGAGTTCAATATCATTTAGGGTTAAACTTGACTACAAAGATCCCAGAAGGGTTGACTGAGATAAGAGTAGGTACCCTTTTCTTAATCGGACTAAGGAGTAACATGGTACGCGCCATTGAAACTAACGCCTTGAACGTCAGTATACAGGGGTCTAGAGCACTCTGTAATAACTCCATTGTACAGTTATTTCCCTACAACCCCCTTCTGACAACTCAGATTAGGGGTTCAAGAGCAATATACTATCGCATGTAAGTACAATAGAAAACCAACACAACCGTCAATATTTTGACCAAACTATTATTTCAACACTTTTCACGTAAGCTAAAAAAAACTACAGCAACCACGTGTTTTCGTGGTGGAATCAGAAGCCAAAATCGGAACATGAGCTCTGCATTCAGTGAGTCGCACTGTATGGTGAAAGATTTAAATCACACATCAACTCTCATCCACACTAGGAGCGTAAAAGAACTGTCCAGTATTTTGCATTTAAGGTAAGTATGACGAACATGAACATTATGCGATGATATGATTAACAGTGTGTGAACTTAGTACATTTCAATTTTAATTCGTATTTCAAATAAAATCAATAAAAGAAATAGTACACAGTTAAAATGTTATTCAGATTCTGTTGTTTTCCACAAGTGATGACATATCGGGAAATGATTTTCTTTCATTCGTTACTTAAATCGCGAGAAACAGGGATGTTTACAAAATGCTTCCCATGAGAAATAAGATTTTCTTTTCGTGAAAAACATTCATTCGTTAAAACGGTGTATTGTGTCAATCTGTATAATTCTTAAAATTTAGTCTCATTACAATGAACAGACTATTTGTACAAATTTAATTAACAAAATTTAAAAATTGGAAATTTCTCATGACTTTTGATACCGTTTGGTATCATCACCAGTTGTACAATTACAAATACACCCCCCAGGGGGACTTGCATCTAGTNAACACGGGGCCCCGAGCTGAGTCTGGCATTACTTCCACTTACTTGTGCAAGGCTCCTTCCTTTCTCTTTCCTGACCTTCCTTGTTCACCTCTGGTTCTTTTCGATCCCGACGCTACTCGGTTGCGAGGGCTAGGATATTTTTCATTTTCCTCATTTTTTGTAATGTTTGAAGATATGTTTTGGTATGTTGTAAATCAGGAGGGTTTTTAGTGGGAATGGTTGAGTAATTCGGCGAGTCCCACACGCGGGAAGAGTCATGTTGGCTCTCCCTAGTGCGTAACTGCATTTTCCCTACCTGTACGAGTTTTTAGGGCTCCAATGACCTTTGATGTCGAACAACCGTAAAGCCCCCCCCCAAAAAAAACAAAAACAAAAAAACATTACAAAATGTGTAAGCGCTGGTCACATAATATGCATAATGGTGTAGGCCCGAACTTTAAACATGAACTGAGGGACTTATAATTAGGAGAGCAAAGAAAAATCAAAACTAGCCAAACAACTGACGAACTGACCAACGTCGAAAAAAAGAACAATATGAATATGGTCGGTGAACATTAAAATTGATTCAATATTGTATTTTTGTTTTCAAAATTTGATAATTACATTTTGTGAAGGAAAAAGTATGTTCAAAAGTCAAACTATCCCTGAACAGACCCCGAAGGTGCCCAAGGGGTTCGCGGAGGATAGAGCTCAGCGATTACTGGAGAAGGAGGAGATGTGGTCAGCTTCTCGCTCCGACCGGTTTGACCCCGGGATTGACCCTGGTACTCATTTTACAGTAGGCTGAGTAGGCCACGGAGTCAGCCTGAATATTGAGATGGGATGAAAAATCCCCACCTCACCGGGGATCGAACTCCGGTCATCCAGCAACTCAGCGCTCTAGTCAGCCACCGAGCCACTGAACTGACTCCAATTAGTCTGTTCGTTTTGATCAAAATTAAATTCGTGCTTCATCACCTTCTTGTCTCCACCACCAGGAACGTAGGCGTCGTTCTTGGCTGCGATCTTGGACGTTGTCTTGGTGAAGTCCAGTTTGTGATGCTCGATCTTGACGCGCCCGCCGCCGGGTTTGTAGGTGGCGTTGTCCAAGGAGCCGATCTTGGATCGCACCGCCTTCAAGTTGGGAGACGGTGCGGCCCCCACTTGCACCTTGTTCATCGGGAGCTCTGCGAACACACGCGACAACATTAAGTGACGCATTAAGTATCCCACTCAGCTTTCCAATTACGATTCGTAAACAAAAAAAAGTCAAAAAAAATCTATTACAATTATTAAACAATATGACATATTAAAAGATCAATGAGTTTCAAAATATTTATCATTACATCACACGCTTCACTCGTAAATAAATAATTAAATTTTTTTATTATTTATTTAATTTGATTACATCATGGACGTTAATAGTAGTAGAATTAGGACACTCTTAAACATCATAATCATATATTCAAATACTGATTGCATTAAATTCCTTGCAATAGCCTTATAGGAAGACATAAACAATGCGCCTCCAGAATAACTCCTTTTTTTGTAAACTTTCTCGCTGCATCTAGAAATCGGTGCGACGTACAGGAATGCGATTGTCTTAGCAATATGTTCGCATAAGTAATACTTCTGTCAATATTTTCAAAATTTTGAATTTTAAGGAATCGTGGTGAGTAAAAGAAGCAGAATGAGCTTCTTCTCTTCCCCCAACGCATTGAAAGTCAGGATATGGCTGCCTCTAGTTTGGTTTCGATGCGTCAATTTGTTCGTGAGTTATCGGGGAAACAAAAAGATTCTTAACACACACATGACTTTGGACATCATCGCTTAAAATTTTGAAAATAGACCAAATCTCCTGAGGGCAATTCGCAAAGATCCCAAGTGATATCGGAAACAGAAAAAAAAAAATTTTTTCTTCGACCGAAGCACTCTGAGTAATTGGAAAGCAAAAGAAAGATTCAGCGACAGCGACAAAGAACCAAATGATAAGTCGCTGTCCAAAGATAGTCGCGTGGAGTCTCATAAGTATTTTATTAATTTGCAACTTCTCCTGTTTTGTATTTTTCTTTTTGAACAAACAAACCACTAACGAATACGCAATATTAAGGTAATGCATTATATTTTCATATTAAAGATAATTGTAATTATTTAAGTCAAAAAAAAGGGAAAACATTTTGATTTTATTCAGAAAGAAAGCGTCTTCCACATCAATGGCTAACTTCTTATTTAAAAGACAGATATCAACAGTTCGAAATATCCTATACTAAAAATTAAATACTTGAGCGTTGTCTTTCAGAAACAAAGCCACTTACTTGCGGAGTACCCCAAGGATCAATTCTCGGCCCTATACTCTTTTTATTGTATGTGAACGACATGTCATCATCCACATCAGATTGCAAAATGGTTCTTTTTGCTGATGACACTAATTTACTATGTAAACACGCCAATGCTCAAAAAGTTTTGTCTAACCTTTCGACTTGGTTCCATGCAAATCGTCTCATTGTAAACACTGACAAAACAGTGTCTATGTCATTTCACAATAGTATCACAAAATCTTTACCCCAGGTTTCTCTTTCTTTAAACGGAACACAATTAAAAACTGTTACAAATACAAAATTCTTAGGTCTCCATATTCAAGACAACCTCAAATGGAATTGTCACATTGACAATCTTAATTCCCAATTAAGCAAATTGTGTTACGCATTCCGAATCTTAGTTAACGCAGTTAGTCCACGTATTTCCCGTTGCGTATATTTTGCAAACGTTTACTCCCATTTACGTTACGGCATTACCTTCTGGGGTAATTCCGGTCAGAGTATTCAAACTTTCAGAATTCAGAAGAGGATAGTTCACATAATTTGTAAATCTCACCCCCGAAACTCTTGTAAATCTTTATTCAAGGAATTAAATATCTTAACACTCCCCTGCATTTATATTTATGAAGCGGTGGTGTTTGTTAAGACCGAATTACTAAAG
>NNCF01126569.1:198164-218402 GCA_002313205.1 Laupala kohalensis | reverse complement strand
ATATATATATATATATATATATATTTCCATATTCCATTTTCTTTCATAATCAACAGTGTGCACAGAAAATATAATTTTCACGCTACCATCGCAATTTGATAAAGTTAAAC
Organism: Laupala kohalensis; assembly: GCA_002313205.1. Taxonomy (NCBI): domain Eukaryota; kingdom Metazoa; phylum Arthropoda; class Insecta; order Orthoptera; family Trigonidiidae; genus Laupala; species Laupala kohalensis. The sequence continues at coordinate 218,292 of NNCF01126569.1, read as the reverse complement.
ACTTTTTTCCATTATTTATCAATTATCTGCTCCAGTTTTATATCTTTATTCTTTATCAATTATCTGCCCCAGTTTTATATCTTTATTCTTTATTAATTTCTGCTTCAGTTTTATATCTTTATTCTTTATCAATTTCTGCTTCAGTTTTATATCTTTATTCTTTATCAATTTCTGCTCCAGTTTTATATCTTTATTCTTTATCAATTTCTGCTTCAGTTAGTATCTGAAAAGCGAAGATGTACAATTCCGGTTTTACTGTGAAATTACTCTTATTTTTAACGCTGTGTCATCTTTTACATTCTTCTTGAGGACGAAGCAATGGGGGTGGGGGGAGAACGCGAAGCAATGGGGGTGGGGGTCGTTGTGGAGGATTCCGATCCTGACGATACGAACGCGCTCTATCTTACTTCGTGATTACCTCGTCTTAAAATAAAAAAAACCCTTTCTCGATGTTAATGTGAGTCTTTTTCTTTCAAATGAACGCACAAGTTGGTTTATCGTTACAGAAAGAACTCGGACGTCACAGAGCGTAGAATCGCCGACATCTCTTCATTCCAAGCTGTAATTAAAAACTCTACTTAAGATATTCGACTTCCATGAATTGTTTCAGTTCAGAGGAAATCCCCGGTTTTTGCCAGTCGCCCAGAGATGAGTTCATACAGTTACTTCAGGTCTTCCTTCATTTCTTTAATCCCCATCACAGTTTTCGACAATAAAATTATAGTTAAACTTTACTGTAAAAAAGCAGTTACAAACTGCGTATGACCATGTGTGGGATAACATGTGTGTAATAAACTAATTTTTCTATCCGGAAGCAAGCAAGGGACCATCCCATCAATTCCGATCAATGATCGTAAGGCAGAGGCAAAGGATTGAAAACATTTCAACATTTAACTCGTAACAATAAAAGAAAGAGTAGTTCGTCAAGTGTTATAATATTAACATACTACCAACAAATTTGTATTTACATATTTCTTCCGGTACCCTACACGTGGAGATTATATGTGATAACTTTCGATCAAGTGAAAATGGCGACCAGCCGGGACTCGAACCCGGGTCTTCTTGCTTTGATCGCAAGGACGTTAACCGCTACACCACCGGTTCGCCTCCTTCCACAACTGTACACCATTTCCACCCAGACCTTGCGATCAAAGCAAGAAGACCCGGGTTCGAGTCCTGGCTGGTCGCCATTTTCACTTGACCGAAAGTTATCAAATTTGTATTTAATAAAAAATACAAAAAGTTGTTGTAAGTGTACGTATTATTATCAAACTATAGATTACTAGGAAACTATTGTTTATAAATCGTAACTATTAAATAACATAAATCCGATGCCGCTCCGAGGTAAGAGCCTAGCGACTCTATGCAAGAGAAGAATCCGTCACGGAGCAAAACCCGGTCCACGATGGAAGAATACTCTTGAGCTTCAGCGTAATCCTAACACATAAGACGTAATCAGCGATGTATTTGCTCCAAAGCGTCTGTAGCTCTCGAGAAATCAAGAATTCGAAAAACAGGTATTCGCTGACCTGAAGTTCCTCTTCGTTCAAACATCCTTTTGAACCCTTTTGAATATAACATATTTTCCCTTCTTCAGTTGTTTATTTTCCATAAATATAAGTGATTGGAACTATAATTATTGAGTAATTGACTGTTAAAAGATAACTTTTCAGGGAAATATGTTCATTGTTCGGTGGAGAGTCGGGGTTCGGATCTGTGTACTCGTACGTTAAGGACCAGACTGAACGAGATCCAGAGGCCCACGAAGNGTGTGTGTGTGTGTGTGTGTGTGTGCGTGCGGCGGGGGTGGGGTGGGGAGTGGATGGGACGCCCGGTGGGGGTTCGCCTGTTGACGGATGGTACAATACTCAGTCACTTATTTATTTTAACACATTCATTTTGTTAGTTCTTTGTTTACTAGACGGTATAATACAACACAGTTTTTGTTTTTTCTCTTACTTTTAAAAAGCGGATATAAGCGTAAGTAACTTAGAACAATTTTTAAAGATCTTGTTTTCTGATTGGCTGCCCTTGAGACCTAGGCGCTTCCAATCGTTTGAAGAAGATCGTAAACTCTGTTCTTGAGAGAACACACTACAATTTCAAATGATGTCCGAATGCTTCCCACTCGCAGGCGATTCATTCACAAATATAATGAGAATATTTTGAAGCGCTTAAGAACTAGGGAGAAATGAAACGGTCCAAAAGATCTTTGATGGATGTAAATATGAAAAGCACAGGAAGTAAATTCTACGACATGAAATATTTTATGTCCAGAATTGGACGCGAAGTAGAAAACCTTCCAAGAAAATTGCTCCGGCAACAACGCCAACGGTCAAGACGGAGATAACATGCAAACTAGCATAAAAGAGGTAATAAAGTGGCGATTGCAACATTTTATGACCAAAAGAAAAAGCAGATCTGAGATATGTTGTACGTTTATACGGTTCNCGGCTGGTCGCCATTTTCACTTGATCGAAAGTTATCACATATAATCTCCACGTGTAGGGTACCGGAAGAAATATGTAAATACAAATTGGTTGGTAGTATGTTAATATTATAACACTTGACGAACTACTCTTTCTTTTATTGTTACGAGTTAAATGTTGAAATGTTTTCAATCCTTTGCCTCGGATGAAGTTACTCAAACAAAGATAAGACGTTGATTGATGATAAGTTTCTAACTACATCAACATATGGAATACACAACATCTCACTCGAAGGTATGAGAGGGACATGTAATATTTTCGCTACACGTTTTAGCCGTTTCTTTCGAAGAAGAATGGAAAGTAGCTACTACTTTTTATGACACGGTAAATTTCAAATATTAATTTTCAAGTCGTATCGATGACTCCTTCTCTCCGTTCTGTTTATAGTTATTATTTCTCGTGTTTCTCTCTGCTTCGTTTAGCTCAACTTAAGATTATATCAGAAAAAATGTCAGACTTACACGAAAGGGGTTTCTATAGAAGAAGACTGTGTTCAGACGATTTTTTTAAATTTTTTTCGTTGAATACACAGTAATTCGTGTTTCAACAGGAATCGTAAACATACTTTCTATGATGTAGTTTTCTATTTGAAAACATCTCGCTTCTCCTATTTTTAAATTCTGGAGCGTAAAAATCAGTTATCGATGACTTTTAATTTCAGAGAATTTTTCTCAACGAAAATCAAATTCACTCGAACGGAGAACAATCGAATTTTTACCGTTTTTATCTATTTCGGTTCTTTAAGTTTCAGATGTGTGTCCGAGACCTGAATATATCTCAAATTTTATTTAAAAAATAGGAAAAGTACAATACAACAAATGTTGGGATATTTTTTTTTCATTTCTTCTGCTTACTCATAAAAATACGAATATAGTGAATAAACATATAAATGGAATTCTGAAGACATTCTTCCGCGTATTCATCTTCCTTCTTCGCAGCGGAAAAGACGTGAAGCAACAATCTGATGAAATTGGAATGGAAGAATTAGATTCGTTCGAAACGGTGTTTTGCGTTCTCAGTCAGATTTTTCATTTGGCAAAAGGGAAAATAAATCATAAAAATATTCTTTTCATCATTCGTTTTTCTCTCACTTCGCATTTCGTACTTCGCTTCTTCACACTTTCTCTCTTTTTTACGTCCTTTACGAGTTCTGCTGTTTCCTCAAAATCTCCAATAATAAATGAATAACAATAAACTAATTGTCAAAACAGGAGAGTCACAACTTCGAAGGACAATTCACCGATTTTCTTGCAGCGACGTACGNATATATTATATATATATATATATATATATATATATATATATATATATATATATATATATATATAAAATACAATATAAAAAAGTTAAATGCCGGCGTCATCCCTACATTGCCAACCCAGAGTAAAGTATAATTAATCTTCCAATTATTGTTATTGTTATTCAAGTATGTATGTTTTATGTTGTATGAATGATTTATTATTTTATATTATTCTATATGTGTGTTGTATGTATGTAAATGATGGTCAGGTGGTAGAACAGATCTGATGGCTTCAGTCTCACCACGTATTACAGAAACTTCATTATATAATTATTATGTATTTTTATCTCAGTTAATGCTGCTATCGTTCTTCCACCCGGGAATAAACCACATTCCTAGGGTTGGATATAATCCATATAGCAGCTACTATACTTTTCTCAGAATATGGGCAGTTCCCAACAGTGCAGTGCTGTTTTTTTTTAAATTTCATTTAGATTTAGATTTCCTGGTATTTTCTGTATATATTGCACTATTGTTTTATTGATAGTTCCTAATGCCCCCAATACTACTGGTATGATGTCTGTTTTTGCTTTCCACATTCTATTTTAAAGTTTGTGTATTTAACTAATTTTTTCAGCTTCTCTTCGTGAGATGTTGATATCTTTGGGCACTCGATAATAATATTTATTATTATGATGATGATGATTATTATTATTATTATTGAAGAAATTAATGTCTTCGCTTCACATCTAAAAGAAGAGGGGAATGAGAATGTTTTCCGCGATTCCTCTCCGACACTCAAAATGTTCTACTTGCTTTCAAGATTTCTCACGAATTTGCCATCAACATTTCAAGTTTTTTCTACAAACGTCTTATTATTAACGTGTAAATATCTTGTGCAATAAAGTCCTCTCTGTAGTACGAGCAATTTCCGTGAAGGCGGCAAGGATAGCACAATACAATTTGCAGTTAATTGTGTGCGCTATGCTCTTTCGCTTTCTGACAGGGCAGAGGGAGACAGTGCAGCAACACATGCAAACACATACTCTCTCCATATACCCATCCACCCACCCACCCATCCATTCTCGTGTGCCTTGTATCCCGTGTCGCGACCTTGAGCTGTCGGGGCATAGCGTGCCTGGCTCTGATATCCCCGTTGGGAGCGGTTGGGGGTGGGGGGGTGGGGTGGAAATGGAGGTTAAAATCCAGGCATCGAGATCAGCAACCATCACTCTTTTTTCTTTTGCCCACCTCTCAAACACAGTAGAAGATTTTCACGGTTCACGGTTATCCCAATGTGATTCTTCACTTCGTGTTCTCTTAACAATATTAAACATTAATGGCTTTTACGGTGATATTATGAAGATTCACGCCGTTTTCGATGGTGAGATTTTGTGTGTGGTATCATCATCATCATCATCATCATCATCATATAAACAAATCACCCCGAGATTTTTCCAACCAAATCGCACAAAAGAAGTTTTAAAGTTCGTCATTCCAAGCTGCCTATTTCATATTTCACCTTTTCATCCTTTCCGAGACGATAACAGTATTTAAAAGAATATTACATCGCATTAATAGACTCGTATGTTTCACAACAATGTAACAATCGACTTCTCGATTCCAGACAAATGAAATCACAGAGTAATAAACGATGAACGAATCCGTGAGTCGAGGGGAAGAGGTCACGTGGATGCTGTGTACGGACTTTGGGTTGTGCAGCGGTAGCTCACCTGCGGCCCAAAGAAGATGCCCCGGGTTTGAGTGCCGCTCCGTCGCAATTTCACAAAATACCCTTCTCCTTCTTTTCCGACCCTCGAAGCAGATGGTTTATATCAAGTTATTCTACAAAAATCATTTAGACGCGCACTCTTTGTTTAGACTGTAAAACGTAAAGAAGGGATGAGCAGGAACTACAAAACCTCCCGTGCGAAGCTTCACCCTGTGACTCGTTGATGAAGAGAATTTATTAGAAACCACGGTTGTGTTAGGAGAGAGGTACGAAAAAGATTTTCGATAGTCTCGGATCGATTGGTGTCAATCGGTGACCGGGATCCGATTCCTCCGCAGGTCTCAACTTTATGTTTACGGGGACGGATGAAGGATTTATCAAAAGGAGACACACAACCTCTCCTACATTCAGAGAACGTCACGTGAAGAGGACGTTATAAATTCTTCACTTGAGGAGCTGAGTTCCCACTGCTTCACTGCCAAATATTCTGGGATTTACTTTGTGTCCAATTCTTCCTTCTTGAATGTGTATGGATTGCTACTACTATGATATTCGTCATCAACATCGTGACATTCGATGGTTTGTCAATTCAACAGCGTTGTTTTAGAATTATTTTTCAAACATTTTAAAGTATTAAAATACCTGTATATCATTTCTAATTGCAGTGCAGACAGAAAAAATAGTATCAATGTAAACAAAAAACGAATCCCAGTTTAATTATGTTATATTGAATGAAAATGGGAGACGGGACCGAGATTCGAACTCGGGACCTTGAGCTTAACGCGCTCATGCACATACCAAGCGTCACTCGGCCGTTCGCCTCTCGGCCCACTCTGTGTGTTTGTGATTGATTCCACAATTAGATAACACAGACCCTAAGCAAGTACTACCTAAGGGAGTCGCCTCATATGAGGAGTGTAGTCCTCATATGAGACCATTTCAGAGGGTGTCTGTGGGTCTCGCAAGTTGAATGTTGACGGTAGACTGAGCCGGGAGGCGAACGGGGTGATGCAGTTGATTGGCGTATGAGCACGTTAAGCTCAAGGTCCCGAGTTCGAATCTCGGTCATAATTAATGTAACTTGGCGGTGAGGTTCACCGCAATTTAAGAGATTTCTGTTTTTTTATTAATATAAAATAAATGAACCTAATCTTAAGATTAATCAACATTTTTACTTCAACTTAAATTACTACGTATTTTTTTATATAAGTCTGGATTTTCACAGCGGTCCATTTCCCTAGCGCATATAAAATGCCTTGCTCACATCGTTGTGTTGGCCACACAGCATTGCTCTTTGCTTTTACACAGATTCCACTTGTCACACAGAAGCTCAAAGGGTTCAGTCTCTTTGAGTCGTTCCTCTATTGTCTAACAGTGGTAGCGCTTCGACGTTAGTATGTTTATGGAGTCTTTCCTCGTGCTTCTTGGCAACTTCCTCAACTTCTTCCTTCACTGTCCTTCAATGCTGGAGCTCCCGATGAAGATCAGCATTGACAATGTTCCTCAGCACTCGGTTCTGGAACACTTGGATGGTTTTAACGTTGCATTCTTTGGTGAAGGCCCCCAACTGTAGATCGTAAGTCCAGACTGGTTTCAGAACTTGCTGATATACCGGTACCGTGTTTCTTATAGACAAATGGGAGTTCCCACCCACCTACGTACTTTTATATTTTTCTATTAGTTCTTGTGTTTTCTTTTTGACGTGCTCTTTCCATTTAACCTTCGCATCTAGATTTAGACCAAGGTATTTGGCTGTTTTTCTATTTGGAATTGTGATGTTATTCAATACTATAGGATAGTAATGAGTTTTTTTGTTCGTGCAATTAACATGGGCAGATTTACTTTCGTTTAATTTTAAACGCCAGCGTTTAGTCCACGCGTATATGCGGTCCATTGCACCTTGGAGATAGGCAGTTGTTTCTTCGATGGTCTTTCCTACCCCTAATGCGGCCGTATCATCAGCAAATGTTGCTAGTTTCGTGTTCTATGCGTCTGGTATGTCACATGCATACAATAAGTAAAGATCCGGTCCAAGCACACTGCCTTGGGGTACTCCTGCATTTATTGTTTTTAGTACAGAATATTCATTTTCCTGTTTAACTCTGAAGGCCAGCTGTGATATATAAGATTTTAAGAGCTGCACATACTGTATAGGTAAGCATTTTCTTACTTTCATGATAAGTCCTTCATGCCAGACTTTAGTTATTCGATGTACTTGATCGACTGTGGCACGTGTTTGTTTCTGAATCCAAACTGGTGGAATCAGGAACACATCGTTTCTCCTCCATTATTTTCTTGATTCTCCTCAAAAGCAATTTTTTAAATAATTTAGATATTGTAGACAATAGAGATATGGTTCTATTTGATTTTATTCCGTTTACAGGTTTGCCTGGTTTGTGAATCATGATTACTTGTGCACTTTTCTAGAGAATAGGGACATGCTTTAATCTAAAAGTGGCATTTATCAACTGCATAAGTTTAGAAATACCTCTTCTCGGGAGTCTCTTCAGGATTTCTGCATTGATCAGATCGAATCCTGGGTCTCTCTTTAGGATTTAGGTCTTCTTTTGTTTCTTTAGCTACTTCTTTTAGTGTAATGAAACCTATTTCTTCGACGTCCTGTTCCATTTCTGGTTGATCCAGTATTTCCAGTTCTTATGTGTATTTCTATGTGAAGTTTCCATAGCTGAAGTCATGGGATGCAGGGCTAATCGTTTGGTGCTGCGTCTGGTTGTAGTAACTTGACGTTTCGGCTACCATGCTCCAGCCTTCTTCTGACAACCGCTTCAATTCAATCGAATTAAACAGCGGGAATATTTTAAAATCAATTTTGGCTACATGGCGGAAAATTTTTCCGGTTATCTGGGGAAAATTTCTTATGACATCTCAGAACTTATTTTTAACCACTATTGCATTTTGTCCGAATTTTGCTCAGATATTTTGGTCAAGATTCCAACTTCATTTCTCTGAGAGAACTGGGATTGACTTGTGTCAACCGCTGTTTGCGAAAAGAGCCATGTCATTCTGGAATCGTTCTATATAATTAATAAGATATATAAAAGATATTATGAAATTGAATCTCTTCAAATCCGCGATTACAAGCTACCTCCTGCACCAGTGCTTCTACAATGTAAAATAATTTATTGATTTTCATAAAAGTTAAATTCGTCTTGTACTTTATCACTCTATATTGCTGTAGTACTTTCATAGTAATTTTTTACAATTTCAAAACTATTTTCCAGCATGCTTCTGTCGTGTCTTATAATTCATATAAGTTTAGTTTTATATGTACTCAACCTTGGCTCAACGGTTGTGTTCATTAATTCTGTTTTCACNGTTTTCCTTCAGGTAGAGGAGGATTTTTTTAAATACAGACTCTTGTTAGGTTCTTTTGCCAACAGAGGGCGACGTCTATTGAAATATTAAATCTCAAATTTAGAGTTTTACTTAATAGTTACGAATCATAAACAATACTTTCCCAATAATGTACAGATTGATAATAATAATAATATGTACATCTGAAAGAACTTTTTCGTGTCGTATTAAATATTAATTTGTAGGTATTGCATTAATATTATAACATGTAGCAAACTATTTTTATTCTCATCTTAGGAATTTGCAGAAATGTTATGTTTACATATCCACCTTTGGGCAATTGATGGGATGGTCCCTTGCTTGATTAGCTTATTGTCCTCCACATGGTTTGAAACTGCTTGTTTGACAATAATTTTTTTTTTTTAATTTACGTGTTTTAATGCGACGTCTGGTGGAGTTCGAGGTAACTAGTTTGCAGAAACACAATACAAGGGTTCCATATCGTGAATTTAAATAAATATATCTATTTACTGAGATAACAATTCGTTCGTTTATATGAAATTTGGAACCAACAAATTGACAAATATTGTTCATAGCTAGAGACATAATCCTAGGTTTTGGTTCGTCAACAACACTCGTGCACGCAATAGTCCGCCATTTTGCCTTCAAGCATTGTTAAGCTCCGCCTATAGGTGAAATCCCATCAGAAGAAGAGAGACGAATTGTACAACTTGAAGAGTGAAATTGTGAAAAGTCGACGGAGGTGAAGTATAGGTGACATAGATGTACTTTAATGTATATGTGAATCGAAGAAAGTGTATTTTTCCAACACTTAAGACAAAGGACTAACAATCGATAGGAGATAACAAGTGAGTCAAGACGGAACGAAAATGATTGGAGGTATTTTGTGTCTCTAATAAAAAGCACAATGAGCAGACAATCAATTTTCATTTTCTTGTCTCTTCAGACGAACGAGTGAATCATTTGTAAACGACTTTCTTAGCTGTACAAATATTGACTTGCTCTTTTTATGGGTCAAGAATAGCAATATTCCGTTATTAAAATTACCATTATTGATCACTCTCTTACAATGATTGCTATAGAGTAGGTTTTGTTCCGTGTGATGCTCCATTGACGAATCAATCAAGAACTTCTAAGAGGTTCATGTACTTTGGTAATCACGAATAGGACGAAATCAGTTGAAGTAGATAATAGTTCGAAATTGCGTGTCGATCACGAAGAGGCCAATTAGATTCCTTATTCTCCGGAAGTAACCAAGGGACCAACCCAGCTATACGCATGAAAGAACCCAAATGACAACCATAGAAAACCATACAACGTTAGGATGCGACGAAGATCTTTGTTTGGCTGCATTTAAGTAATCGGAGAAATTGGGAACTGAATTTTCTTAGTATTTTCTAGAGACGAATGCGTATCTATCTAATGCGGTTGAGATGTTTGTGTTAATACTTTTACTTAGCACGTTAAACCTCCATTACATGAAACAATTCGAAAAAAGATGTATGGAACTGTGTGGGGCTCCAAAAATCGCCGCGCATCATGTTTTATATTCTTGATGTGAATTTCTCAAAAAGTGAACTTGGAAACAAAACCGTTTCAATACTATAATTAGCTGATTATTAACAATTCTGTTTGAACAACCTTGTAAGTAGACTAATTTTTTTATTAGTCCCTTAGGGTTTTTCTCCGTTTTTCCTTCGGGTAGAGGCGGATTTCTTATACAGGTTCTCTAGGCTTTGTCTAGGGGCGTGTTTATTGTAACAATAAATCGTGAATTTAGTGTTTTTTCAACTCTTATGATTTTTAAACACTATACTCAGAATAATCTATAGTTCGATAATAACTTGTACATGTAAATTTACAAACATATTTGCGTTAAATTACAAACATATTGACATTATATATGTATTATAACTCGTAGCTAACTTTTCATGTTATCTAGGAATTTTGGCTGAAATTTCTGAATCCGCCTCTGCCTTAGGGCCCTTGACCGGAATTGATGGAATACATCCCTTGCTTGCTTCCGGAGAGTAAATTAGTTTATTGTCCTCCACGTGGTTTATACGCAGTTTGTACTGTTTTTTGACAATAAATTTATTATTATTATTATTATTATTATTATTTCCAAACACAAAGTAACCTCAGTCATCGTTCGACGAGTTCTAATTAAAATCACGTAACGATGAATGACATTCGCTTTAATTAAATCTTATAATAATTACCGCAAAGGCAAAATCAACATTAGAGTATGTAGATGTGAAAGTGAGATCCCAGCATTATCCTCCGTGTTTGTAACTTTGCGAGAGGAGCAGACAATTAAATCATCGGATGACAGGAAATCAACTTTAGCAACCGACGCCCAAGCGACGCCCAAGCGACGGACCCATTTTCCTCACGTGGCCGCAACATGGCGTCATGCAACATGGCGTCATGCGTGCATTTTCATCATGTATCTTTTTAATTAAAAAAACTAATTGCATCTGGTCAGACAACAGCTTTTTATTAGAACATGTCACAAGTAGACGTGGGTCTCTAAGAAACACACGAAGCACATTAAAACGTATTAAAAACGTATACACCACGTTTCGGTGCTACTTTTGTAGTTTTTTATCTTCAAGTGAAACATCTTTTATCTCCTCGGAGCGAATAGTGCTCAAAAGTCAAGAATGTCAACCAGAGAATGTCAACTAAACTCTAACATCGAAATTAGTGGAGGGATCGAATACAAAAGAGTAAACACAAAGAAAAATATTTACAAATAAGAGAATAGAAACTAAGACATGTTCGAGTTGTATATGAAAATACATATTAAATAATAATAATATCATTTCCCGAACCTAGAGTATATGAGGAAGGCTAAAATCCAATCTTTGGTGTCCTTTAGCGAAGCCCTGGGGTTGGAACAAACCTAACTGTACTAAGGGATACAAAGGGTCTTTCAGACCTACGTAATTAAGGGTACATCTGGTGCTTTTTATGTATAACATCTTGAGCATCGTTCTATAGGAATTCAAGATTCTGTGGTCAAAAGACGGACAGTGAGTGGTGGAAGAGATATCTTTCTATTAGATGTGAAAATGAGGATGCTACAATTATGCATTTTGCATTAGTACGACATGTAGAATTGTTGTAATATTACTTTAAAACACTTTCCATTCCAAATGACACGACGCATCGAGGCACGACACAGACGCCCCGAGAGCCAAATGATTTGGAAAAGGTGTGAAATTTTGTTGTAATTATTATAGAAACAGAGATTTAAATAGCGTCTGGAATAAGAACGAGACGAAAATAAAAAGACCATATCTATACATCTCACAAAAACGCACATGATGCGTGAGCGTGCATGGGAATCTGAAGAAACTCTTTTTGAATCGGTTTCGAAATCCATGAGCCGACGGCGGATCTGTTGGAGGGCTACAGTCCCACCCCCACCCACCCATTGGACCTGAACTCTTAACACACAAAATTGAAGTTGATAAATGGCACACTTTGTAAAAGTATTACCAGATTAATTATTGTTATTAGTTATAATTGTTATTAATAATATATTAATAGTATAATATAATTGTTATTGGTATTAATAAGACCAGATCAATAAAGTTAATAATACCATATTAATTACGTAAATAAATAAGTGATATTGTTATTAATAATACGATATTGTTAATTATTTATTATTTTTTTGATGCATTTTTAAGGTAATATTTACAAAAATTGTGTTGTAAAACCACAATTTTTAAAGAAAAATCCTTCTTGATTGTGGTCTTCGTCTATCGCCAAAAGCGCTGACCATCCGGACGTTGTTGCACGATGTTGTGAGGAATTGACGAATGACAACATGAGACGTCGGCTCCCGTCAACATCACGAACGTCAGCACGTCGACAGAGATGTCGAAATCCCATTCACACATCGGTCGCCGTGGGAATTTTAATATGGGAGAGGGACCCACGAAGAAGGATATTTTGATTTGTGTCATTCATGAACCGTGCAATGTTATTATTACACATTTTATAAGTACTCCAATAAAACATTTCCATCATTAATTCATTATACTATAATAAAGTTCCATTATTCGAACATCAAAATTATTTGTTTTCTTTCATTTAGAATTTCAGTTTTTGGATTATATTTCTATTGTAAAATTTATCTAGGTAATTTTCTATTAGATAAATTGCTCGGAATCTTGCTGGAGTGCGAGTGGACTAGAATCGGTGAAATATCGCAGCTCATGTTGGATTGGAAATCTAGAAAACCAAAGTAAGTCATAGGTTTTTCCTGTGAAGTCGTTTCGTAAACAAGTTGGTCACGTTGCTTTCAATGGGTTTCTTTGAAAAGTTTTGAAAGAAAGAAAAAAAGAAGGTCCTCTCGTATTTCTATCTTGTCTTTTGGGAGGGGCAGGTGTGCCTTGGCCTTTGGATCCGCCAATGCCGGCCGCGGAAGTCTATGACGTCACATTCAGGTTTGGTTTCGCGCGGAAACAGTGAACAATCGAAAGACAAGATGGCCGCTTTAAGGAAATTACAGTAAGAACATGTTACTCTGTTTACTTAAGCAGATTTCAGATATTTCGGTTATTAAATTCTACCCACGCTAGTACTACTTTAAAGTATACCACCCCGCCTCCTGTATGAGAATAGAGAGAGAGAGCAAAAGAGCAAAAGACTCACTTTTCTTGTCCGGCGCCGAAGGCTGCTCCGCAGAGGGTGGGGGTAGAGTTTTGGCTTTTCCGCTGCTCTTCACAGGAGACTTTGGCGCGCTGCCTTTGGTTGGCGACCCTGCCCTCTTGGCGGGAGACTTCTTGGGGGAGCCCACGTCGCCGTTTGTGGTCGGTTCCTGTGAAACACACGACAACACAGTCATGATTCTTTGCTTCGAGAAAATTGAAAGAAAAAACACGAACTGTAATGCACAGCGTTTATTTTATGTTAGTTTTTGTATAAATTACTTTATTATTCTTAACGTGGTCATAGACAGTTTGTAATAGCTTTCCAGACAATACATTATTTATTAATTTATTGTCAGTCTAATTCGTTTCGTGTTGCTTTATCACTTGTGCACTGTATAATCAACGCGTTTACTTCGCCATCGTTCATAAGAGTCCAATGATATTTGTACCTCGCGTTATGGTGGCAGGACATTCGAATTTCTCTCAACTTAAATCCATCGCCAACCTCGGCTATCCATTGAATTCTCTTTGCTCTTGTGGCTGTTGCTATTCTGTTCTTCCTTCTGCATCGAGCATGTGGAACGAACACTACCTTCAGTTTTAGTTTGTAGTGTTATCAAATTGTGTTTAATTACAGCAAATAGTCGCATTTGTGACTACAATTATAATTTATTTTGATATAATTTGAATTAGTAGCTTCAATTGGCAATTCGTGTTACGTAGCCATATTGCAGAAATCACATGACTTGGAGTCACATAACCTCACTCAAATACGAGAGAGAGGAAGAAAGTTCTCCTCTTAACTTTTATTTGACTCACAGCGCAAACAATAAGAAATTAAACTCTGTAGAAATCATAGTTACATATAACTAATGATGAAATAAAATACAGTAAATGAATTTCGTATTATAAAATAATTTACATTTTGAAAATATTAAACGAATCTACTTGAAAATTGGATGACATTTTAGATAAAGAAACGAATTTTACTCTAGAAATTTATCATATTTTTCTCACTCTAAAATATTCTATCTGATTTCGAAGTAAATTCGTCTAATATTTTCAAAATTGTTTTCTAACATGCAATTCACATTACAGTATTTTATTTTTTTCCATTCGTTTTATATTGTTTCTATAGGATACAATTTTTCTTATTTTTGTAGCTCTGAAGATGGCACCACTAAGCGGTCGAAAAAGCTTTTTGTGCATCAAAATAATTCAGAAAGAGACGTTCTCCTTATTTATCAACGAAAACACTTTCAACATACTACAGTCACTTAATATGAAAGTCGTGTGTTGCGGTTCGGGAGGGTGGATCTGATTGTGTGTGAGACTAATATTCACATGAACAAATTTTTAAATAGATCACTTGTTTTACATTTGCATGTGAAACTTCTAAAAAAAATAGATTGATTATTGCAGTCCAAGAATAAAATTTAGTGTAATTTAGCTCTTTTAAATTGTGTTTCATAATTGGATAGAAAAGGAAACAAATAATTCTCAATATGTCGAAATGATAATTATGAATGAGCGATTTATAAAATTTAAAAAAAGGTTTTGTTACATTTTTTGGCGCCCAGAAAAAAATTTTGTTCGAAGTTGAAATATATAATTTGAATTCAATATTCTTATATTTATTGAAACAGATATGAAATATAGAATAACTTGCAATTCTAAATTTTGTGAATTAATCAAAATATTATGCTTATTTGACCCAAGTAAAATAAAATTATTGCAAAATAAACACTCACGTTTCCTTGCGTAGTCTCGTCAACTCCACTGTCATGGTCACCCTCTGGAAATTGATAAAACACCAAATGACTTGAGTCTACGAACGAACATTGATTCGTCATCTCTCTATATTACAACATAACAAATCTATAACTAATGTAGACATAGGAATGTAACGTTAAGGCCATTTTAATGTACACACATAGAAAATTGTACAAAAAATTTAAATAAACACTTGTACATGTTCATGGGAATAAAGAGACATGAAGTAAACGAGCACTTACCGCGAGGAGCTTTTGAGCAGCATCTTGGAAAAAATTGATAACAGATTTGAAGTACAATCCTCAGTGCTTCAGAGGAAAATGTACTTCTAGATCAAAATAACTCAGAATAAACAATATATGTACAAAATGTAAGATATGAAAATAGTACATTACGTGTAAGAAAAATAAACCCAAAAGACGATATAAAAACGCACTTTTATTCTTAAAACTCTTCAAATGATACATTCCATCAAGTTCATTTTATCTACACGAATTTTCAAAACACACACAAATTGGTAAAAGTGTGGTGAGAAGTCACTTTAGAAATCCCATTAAGTTGACAACTTGTCTCATAAATTTTGATGAGTTTGTGTTTTAAATTTACATGTACATTTATTTGACTTTTGAATTCCTTGGATTCCGTCTTAGAATCTCCGAATGATTAATATTCTGTTATTTTTATTCGAAATTATTCCACGTCTCTTAAAAAATGCGATTCCGGTAAAGGGACTTGAAAAACAAAATAAACTTTTTACTCTCCACATTTTATTCCTTAAAAGATATTTTGTTCTCTAAATAAATCAACTTTGGATTATTGAAAACACAATTCGAGGAGGAATGGAGACCATAAAATACTAAAATAACCTCCTTTAATTTCGGGACATTTTCTAAAAATTTGAAGGAAGAAGCGGGATACACAGACTTTTTATTGTTAAAAATTAAAATTAATAATGGGATAACAAGTTGTCTAAATGGATACTGTTTAAGATTGTGACTTCACCACATTTAAAATTTATTCCTTCTCTGGTAGCTCACTGGCTAGCATGCTTGCTTGCCACTGAGTCACTCATCAGTATCCCAATTCATATCAGGCGTGACAGTTAAAGAAAGCGAATATCTTCTTCTTCTATCCACCTTCTACTACTCTAGTGTCACTATAACTAACTACTGCTGCTACTACTAACACCTCCACTTAGGCCAAGTTGTTGGTAAACCCACCTGCTAACCAACCATCCCCCACCACAGACATCCTCCTTCACCCCCGGTAGATAAACTTCGATCGATCGATCGATCGCTACATTTCCCATTTTACAAAAATAGTGCAATCAAAAAAATAATGTTTTCTTGCCGATGAAATTTAGCTGTTTGTGTCATTTTGTGATTTTGTTCCCTTCTAAATATAACAAAGGAATTTATATAGATAAGAGACGTGATTTCGCACCTGACGTTGTGTCGCCTGCTCTGTTGGCGCTGGGCTTCTTAGGAGTCATGCGTCGTCGCGTCGCCGTTGGGGTAGAAGAAGCGCGTTCCTCTTCCTTCACTCTCACTTTGCCCTTCCCCATAGATCGCTGCTGTTCCACTTCTCCGTTCACTTTCTTATTCTTCTCCTCCTCCTCCTCCTTCACTCCTCGTCCTCCTCCTTCGTCCTTATCCTCAGTCTTCTCTTCTTGCTCCGCTTCCACTTTAGTGTCCGCTGCAGGGGGAGAGCCAGGGGGTCGTGGGGATGGGGAAGGCGACGGAGTGGCCGTGGGTGGGGAAGGGCTGGTGTGCCCTTGGCGCGAAGGCGCTGGCGAGGCTCCTCCTAAGCTGGCGCTGGCCGACGAGCCCTTGGAGGGCGCTAGGGCGCCGCCAACGCGAGAGGCGGGTCGGGACGATGCATCCGAGGGCGCAGGTGAAGGGCTGGTGCGCACCCCTACCTCCGAAGGGGCGGGTGACGGTGTTGAGCCCACGCTCTGGGTCTGAGCTGCACCCCCTTCGCTCACTGTACTCACGGGAGACGTCCCTTCTCGCATGAGCTCCGGTTCGGATTCTTTGCTGATGTCGGACGCTAGACTCACTTTCTCGGCGGCGAGGTCCTGCGTAGGAGGGACAGGGGAAGGAGAAGGATCCTTGGGTGGCGCTGCTGCTGCTGCTGCTGCTGCTGCTGCTTTCTCTTGTTCTTCACTCTTGGGTCTGGGGGATGAAGCTTCTTTCTCAGCAGATGCAGCTGACTGAGCAGACGGAGTGGGACTCCTCTGTGGGGTTCCTTGAATGGAAGCTGCGGCTGACGTTTTCTCTGGAGTACTGTATTTCGAAGCTCCAGTATCTGGAGAAGGAGACACTTTCGATGCGCCGCTGTCTGGAGTAGGAGCGGGCTGGGGGCTTGATTCTGGAGTTGGTGACGGTCGTTTGCTGTCTTTGCCCACACTTCCTGTCAACGAAGTTTTAGATGGAGAATCTGTTACAGATCCTGCCAAAGACGATTCCTTCGTTGCATCTCGACTCGCTTCGCTCTTCACGGACACTTTGGCAGGAGAGTCTTTGGGGGTTGCGTTCACAGAAGAGACTTGAGACTCTGCTTCCGAGGGTGAATTTTCCTTGGGGGTTGATTTCGCTTCAGAAGGAGTGGGAGACGCAGCTTTCGAGGAGAGGGGTGCAGGGGTGGAGGAGGTTATGGAAGGGCCTGGTGATGCGACAGGGGCAGGAGAGGAGGGGGATGGAGATGCAAGGGTAGCTGATAAATTTGCAGGGGAAGGTGTCTTACTGTTGCTTATCACCACGTCATCATCGTCATCTTCTCCTCCTCCATCTCCTTCTGGACGCACTCCATTCACTTTTACATGGACGCTGGAGGCGGCAGACGCTGGAGCAGCCGGACTTGGAGACTTGGAAGTGACGGAGCCTCCATCTTTCTCAGAGTTGGTGTTGGAACTGTGTGCATCTTCCGTGACACCGTTCTGTAAGCTCTTGACAGGAGTCATTTTGTTGTTGTTGGCTGCTGCTGCTGATGCTTGTGTTGTAGATCCAACCACAACTGACGATGCGTCTGAAGAGGCGCTCAGTGGGGGTTTGGACGCCGAGCCGCTCACCGCCGATGGTGGGGGTGGTTGAGGAACAACGCGAGTGGGAGTCGGGGGTGCTGGAGAAGACATCCCGGAGGATTTTGCGGGGGTGGAAGGAGCCGGGGACGGGGCTCGAGAGGATTTCGAAGGCGTAGAAGGAACTGGAGGTGTCCTCACTGGACTGGCTGGTACTGGCGTGGAGGACGCAGGCGTAGACCTCGGAGGAGTAGAGGGTTGCGATCCCGCGTGGGGAGGGGGTGCTGGAGACGGGGAGCGAGAGGGGGGTCTTCCGGCAGAGTCAGTGTATAAACCGGAACGTGACGGTGGTCGTCCCACGACCACATCGGATGACGAGTCACTGGTGGCGCTAGGAGCCGCACTGGGAGCGATGCTAGCGGCGCTGGGTGGACGCGGAGGCTCCTGAGGGCCGGCGCCAGCGCCAGACGGTTGCTGTTGTAGCTGCTCCATCCTATACGCGGATGGGCGTTCGAACGAGTTCTGTCGACTTCTTATGACTGGCGAAGATTGTTGAGGGATTTGTGGCTGAACGTCGCCTGGTTGCACTCTGTTCTTTAACAACCCCCAAACAGGATTCGGACGACGCGCGTTGGAGGGTGGCGAAGGGGGTGGATACTTCGCAGGAACGGCTTCCGGTGGCGGGGGACCCCCTACACTGAAGCCCCGACTGGGTCCTCTTCGTTGTTGTTGTTGGGGCCTAGAGCCCTCTGCTCCCATTCCCCCATTCAGGGTCTGAGGGTAAGCATCGCGCACTTCGCCACTCGGGGGTGGTGTAGGTGGTAGTTGTGTGCGTGGGGGTGGGCCGGAGGTGGGACGGGGGTAGTAATTCTGTCCTTGAGGTCCTAGTGGTGCTTGAGGAGCTGGGGGACCTCTGATCAGTGGCTGATTCAATTGCTGCTGCGCCGGTGCTCGGACGAGAACAGGTCTTTGTTGGCTGCTGGAAGGTCCCAAAGGCACAGGGGTTTGTCCATACGGTCTTTGCTGCTGCTGGTATTGTTGGTACTGCGGTTGCTGCTGTTGCTGGTATTGTGATTGCTGATACTGTTGTTGATATTGCTGCTGTTGCTGTGGGTATTGCTGTTGAGAAGGGAATTGTGGACGACTGTCGATGCGTCGAAGCTGCGGTGGTGGTGGTGGAGGTTGCTGCTGCTGCTGTTGAGGCGGAGGGCGAACGCCTCCGAGGGCTGGACGCTGCGACGGAAAGGGTTGCTGCTGCTGCTGTGATTGAGGCAAGATGACTCCTTCGAGGCGACGCGCAGGAGCGAAGCCTTGAGGAGCAGCAGCAGCTGGGGCGCTGACCACCCGAACCTGCGTCGCCATAATCAACAAACACTGTATTACTACTCTCCCCCTCCCCCCTCTCCCTCCCTCTCTCCCCTTCCCTCCCTCTCTCTCCCTCCCTCCCTCTCTCCACGTCTCTCAACCCATTCATTACGGCAGACATTTCCTCATCACAACTCTGTCCTGAATGTCCTGCGTTCTGGCAAAACCCCTCTCTGGAGACGGGAACTGGTCTTTTCATTTCAAAGTTAGATTACGTCAACAATAAACGACAAAGTATTGAATGTTAATTAATTATTATTGTTTATTATTTTATCACAAAATAAAACATAACATAAATTCAACTTAAAAAAATTTATAATTTTAAATTACAAAACATTATACATAATTATATAAGTATCCAGAAATATTGGAAAGGAGATGGATAAACCCAAAATTCAAACGATACCACTTGTACAACTGAAACGGTAAAATGCATCGTTAACACTTCGGACTCTAGAGAACGGTTGAGAATTACACCCGAAATTCCGTTGCAAAAACTACCTC
>NNCF01126569.1:179759-198120 GCA_002313205.1 Laupala kohalensis | reverse complement strand
CTGAGAAGAGTCTGAGAAGGTGGAAGAGCCATGACAGGATAAACCCGTCGTGCGTAATGAATGGGTTAAGCACTATTTTTATTGAGTGTAAATAAAAGAGCTCAAACCTGATAAAAATATAAATTGCAATTTCAACAACAATCAGTTTCTCACACTTTCACAATATTTAAGGAAAATAACTTAACTATAAAAATATCCTTCGATACGGGAAGACAATAATAGATTTCGCGAGAATAAAAATGTGCAAAGAATTGATAACCATATATAACAGTCAATCTAGTTTCTTTAATGTTTAAAATGCTTTATTATACAATCTCTCATAGCTGTACTCGTAAACGACGCTGATTTGTTCATTGTATTCTAATTTTGTATCAAAATACAAAATCATGAAAAATATGGTTTCAGCATCAGACAAAACAGGTGTGTACACTTTCATTCTATCCGTTCACATTTTCGTTCATTAGTTCATTCATGTATTGAGAACTACTATGATGTTTACAAACGTAAAATTTTGTTATTTGAATCTCTTTTTACAATTTCTAGGTAATCAACCTATTATTGCAACACTTCATGTTCCCATGGTCCTACTATTGATGTTCCCCATCACAAGAAAATGTTGCGAATAATTTCCATAAGGAAACTCAAGTTTACTTCTCAGAGCTAGAACTGCGCCAGTTTTTTCTGCAATGAACGGCGGATTGACTTCACGAACTTTGTATGCGATTCTTTTCCAATAAAGTATATCAGACACTCCGGAAGGTACCGAATAGCCGACATACTTGTTCTACAATTATTCTCTTATTTCTGTTTCCAGAAAAGATATGAAGGAAGTTTTTAAAATCACATCAACTTCTACATGGTTAGCAAAAAAGAAAACCAGCTGACTCCACAATCGTACATAGTAAATTTTTATTTCTCTTTTCTACGGGTCCTAAGTCGGAGAACGTGGAGCCTAGAGATCTGCGAATAGAACTTCGGTTCCTGCGATTTCTATTTCTTTTTGGTTTTCCACATTTGCTCACCTTTGCTGGGATCGTGTACCTCGCTTTCTCTTTGGAGATATGAGGGAAGTACAGAAGCGATTCTCTGTCTGGGAACCAGAAGAGTCTTTTGCTTGTGAACAGGGGAAAATCTACTCCTTCGAAATTGTTCTACGCTCGACAGAATTCCGTTCGTTGCCCGAATCTCTTGGCGAGAAACGATTCTTACAGAACACACTCGTGTCACCGTACGAATATTCAAAAACCAAAACGAAATCCCAGTTTCACTCCTCTTCCCCTTTGCCCTTTACTTAAACCTGGCTACACCTCTTTCCGACTCGGTCATGACTTTCCATGCCAAATCCAGAGATTTAATTTAAAAAATTTTCACGACCATCTCAGATTTTGATAAAATTTTTGTAGAAGGGAGGTAGCCAGGATACAGATTAAGAAAAACACCAAGTATTAATTAACTCGTAAAGTTTCGATCCGTTCGGAAGAAACAACAATGTAAGGTTGAAGCAAAGAGCTCTTTATCTCCATTAGAGGAAAAAAGCTTCCAGAGCAAATTCAAAAGTTTTGTTTAAACTTTACATTGTTGTTTCTTCCGAACGGATCGAAACTTTACGAGTTAATTAATACTTGGTGTTTTTCTTAATCTGTATCCTGGCTACCTCCCTTCTACAAAAATTTTATCAAAATCTGAGACGGTGAAGTGTAGATCCTGTGTTGATTTGACGTAATGGAATGACCCGACTCTGAAAGAAACTCGGATGTTTCGCAGCGTCGTCATTCGATCCTCTTCTCCACGCACCGTCTCTTCCCTCCCTTTCCAGCCCCACCCCTCGTCGCCGCTGCCGGTGCCTGGGTCGCCGTGCCTACCACCGCACAGCACTGAAGGGCCGACTGACGACTCCGTGTCTTTTTTTTATTTTTATGGAGCACAGACCCATCACCCTCCAACCCCTACACTTGGCTCTGTGACGGAAGGGGTTAGAGGGTGGAGAAGACACGGCGAGTGCTGGAATATATCCGTCCGAGAGTCGTGATTTGTGGCGGAGGCGTTTCGCACACTCAGAGACAGAGAAAGAGAATTCGAGGGATGTGGAGGGATATCGAATCGCAGCTGCACTCTATATGCACACTTTGCTTCTAAGAGAAATTCAACTTCAGAAGAAGAAGAAAATACGCGGATTGTAACAGCTGTTCTCTTGACTATATAGTCAGATAAACTGTCTTGATGTTGGTACAGTGTAGCTTGATTTGTGCACAGTGTAGCCAACGCATTCACTTCGCCATCGTCCACAAGAGTAATGAATGCTATTTGGACCACGCGTTTCGTTGGCAGGACATTCGAATTTCTGAAAACTTAAATCTATCGCCAACCTCAGCCATCAATTCGCGTGGCGCTATTCTTCTGTTCTTTTCTTTCTTTCTGCATCGAGCGTCGTGGAAAACGAGTCATTAACTTGCTTTTTTTTTACTGCAAATAGTCCCTTTTGGCACTTCTACTTGGATTCACATGTATTTGGATATTACTTCAATTCGTAGATGTTGGGAATTCGAGTTAGACATTTTGCCATATTGGATAATTTTCGGTTGCAAAGTTACATGACTTGGATTATACTTAGTTACAATCTATTCACAAAGATTTCGCTGACTCCTCAGTGACAAGTACTTGTCGTTAACACGCGGAGTATCTTCTCACTTGTCAGTAGCAAGTATTTGCGGATAGTGCAGTCTTTTTCTTTTTATTCTGCGTTACATCATAGCAAGTTTGGTAGATTTAAAACGTTAATTTTTAAATAGTTTATGGGAGATATATTCCACATAAAAAGTGATTGGTTTTTTTTACGTCAGACTTAAAGGGATCTCATCTCCATCAGTCGAATGAGAGAGAGAGAGAATTCATTCGCGTAGGGAATATTTTGTTCAAATTTTTTTTTTCCATTAAACAATTATGTTGTTCTTCCTATTTTAAACGCTTTAAATAATTTCTTTAAAAATCAATTTTGTAGGTAATATTTTGATAAATTGTAGTAAACTACATCAAAGTTGATTGAGAAATGTCCAATTCATCAAAGTAAGACACTTGGAACAAACTTAAAATCAAAAAAAAAAAAAAGAAACACGTGTCAACGCCATCAAACGTGAAGTCATCGGATGTGAACTTTTGTAAAACGATGTATCAATAAAAAATGCTTCAAATTTTAAAAAAAGCATGAAGCTCCATTATAAATATTTTTCCAAACATGTATAGGTTATACACTACATACGAGACATACAAGACGAAAGAGACACATTTATAGTTCAGGATTATTTTGTTCTCCCTTCTCAGCTTAGAATCCATGTTAACTTCCATTTATTCTCACATGGGGAAAATATAATATTATAAATCCTTGACATGTGCTCTACAATGTGAGAGGTATGAACCTCATTGAAACTCGACTCCAGTACAGAATTATTACTATAAATCGCCAAATAATTAAATCAAAGATAGAATTATATTTATATAAACTGATATAAAAACAAAATACCAAAGACAAGACTTGAAATTTAATTATTTCTGAAGCTTATAATGAATAAAATATACAAGAGCACGATTTTCTGTGTAAAGTTTACTTCATTCTTATGTAATACCAGAAATTAAAACCTACTTTTACAGCTGTTTACTTACAGTTAATTGTGATTTCAAGATACGCTTTCATTCTGAAATTCTGTATTCAATCGAGGACTCTTTTGGCAGCAGATTCAGTATTTAATGGCTTTTTATTAAGTAACAAAGAAAGTGACCTCATGCGATGAATTCGTTCCTTGCGAACGTATCTTACCTGTGGTAAACAATCAACCAACACAAACCGTGTGAAATCTATGAACTTGTGATGATTTCTGAACTGCATAGTATTTCTCCCTTTTCAGCTTGTACGAAAATAAAATCTAGTGGATACGAAAAATACCTCTTCTTACATATTTTTATCTTTATTTTACATATTTTTTATGATTACAAAAAAAAATTCTGAAATTTAAATGAATATTTTGGGGTTAGAAGTTCGTCTTATTATACTAGTTTCAAAAAGAAATAGTACCGTGGGGAAAGCACTGAAAACAATTTTACGAACGTCATCCCAGTTCCAAATCTAATTTCTCTCCATAAACACTTACAACACATTATTATTTATGAGGCACTTCATCCCTCGCTTACCCCGTCCGGTGGAGCAGCCATTTTGACGCCAGTCGCCATATTGGGCATATTGACGGTGATGTCGCCAGCACGGCCGTTAACCATTGGCTGTCCCATCCGCACAGTCTGTTGTTGAGACGCCATCTTGACGTTGTCTCACGAAGAACGCCGGGATCTTTCTTTATATGAATTGCTGTTATGTGTGGTTTATAGCGAATTCTACTTTTAGATTTCTGATAAGCTACTTCTATTTGTTATAACCTAATGTTTTAAGAAAAATGTTTTAAAATTATATCACTGCGAAAAAACAAATAAAACCGAGTTTTAATTGAGAGGTCACAGTGAGAAGGCTGTGAAGTGCGTTGTGATTCACTCACTTGTTCGTTATGTACATACAACTACATATCTGACGTAAGTGATGTCACATATCTACTGATTCCTACTACACTGTGAACGATCTGAAAACTTCAATTCAACCCTAAGTTACTCACAAAATAAAAATATAATTCTTATTCAAAATAAAGAGCCAGTGCTACGAAAATATTTTTAAAAATAGAGTGTTTTANTTTTTTTTTTTTTTTTTTTTTGAAATCTAGTGAATATGTGATTTGCAAATTCATGTCATTTAAAATCAATTTCCATACAAAGATTTCTCTTCTTTTCAACGAAATCTGCAGCTCATGGAACTTCAATGGAGGTCGCTCTTTTCAAGACCATCGCTCCATCGTATGCTAAACACGCGAGAAGTTAATATTCTACTACAAGTAACGTCCATTATACAAAATCAAAACAATTTAATACTTTCGAACATTTCGCGGACGGATGCAAAATAAATGGTATCTGTCCATCAAAAAAGTCGGTAGTATTAAATTATTAACTTATTTTGTTAAGTTAATATCTCTTCAAAAAGTTTAGTCGGACGTAATCGACTGTTCTCACGTTTCTCATCCATTTCGTTCGTTTTATTATGGACAAGAAGTAAAAGCGCGAATATCATTTCGTCCCAGTATTTGTTTTTTTGTTCTTTTACAATACTTTTACCACAAACTTAACATAAGTATTACTTGTCCTCCACAGTTGTTACACCAATATTACTGTACTGATATAATTAGCTCGAAAAAAGTAACTCCCTGGTAAAACACACTTACTCTTCCAGTCTCTGATGTGAAGTCTCTGATGTGAAGTCTCTGATGCAAAGCCATTTACACCGCAGCAAAATGTTCAACTGGATCTGCTACGAAATGATTGGTTGTATCGAATAACGAAATTATCTCAATAAATAAATGCTCAATCTTATTTATTAAAAATAAAATGACATATAGCGGCGGCANATAAATAAATGCTCAATCTTATTTATAATAAAATGACATAGCGGCGGCACATGATCTCGTGCGCTACAGTAATTATCCTGTGACTTCTCATTCCGAGTGAGGAGCTTTTTACACCAATGAATACGGAATCTACTGTTTTTATTCGTAGAATTGCTCTAAGTGAATCTGAGGGAGGTAAAGGGCTACTTTAGTACCTGAATTTTTATGGGGGATGACGAAGTGATTGTAGTGAAAGCGAAGCAACGAGATGCAAAAGGAATTGAAGGAAAGCGCAAAGGGAATGAAGAAATGGTCTAGTGTTGCTTCACGCCAAAGGGCACACTTTTACACAAAAGGGCTGCTGCTGCTGCTGCTGCTGCTCTATCACGTGGTAAAAGTCTAACGTCACTCTTTTGGCCAAAGGTTAGAGGTTAGAGAAAGAAAGAAAACAATGGAATTATTACTCTTCATGCTTTCAGTCATTAATTTTCTCTTACATCTTTTCAGGTAACCGGACCTACGCCATTGAAGAAACTGAAATTATTTTTCTCCCTGAAACTATTTCCAAGTTTTAATGTCCTATATAAACTGACAAAAATTGTACAGTCCAGATTGTCCCATGAACTATTTTGTATAATATTTCCCTCAATGATTTTAAAAAGAAATTTCAATGATTGTGTATTTTCTTTGTTATTCAACTCCTCAATACACAATTCTTTCTCTAACATTTTTTACTTCAAGTTACATATTAATTTTATACATTTCAAGAAGATATTTTACACGAACCTTGACGATTTTTTATGTTACAGTCACATGATTCGGTATTTCTATATCATTCAAACGTCTAAATTCCGCGTTTTTTTTAATGTTTTTCTTTAAAATCGTGTTTTGGGGTTTTTTCCTGGATTTCTGGGGTTCGCATTTAAAGGATTTTGTGCAAAAATATAATTATGAGATAACTCAATATTTACGAGATAATTGAAATCATGGTCGTAAATTCCTTCCAAACGCAAAATGAACTCGTGATTTCCAAATTCCGATCTAAATTGAGTTCTACTTGATGGCAAATTCGTCGCTTCCAGGAAATGCAAAAAACCAAAAGTAAAGTCCTTCACATATCGAAACGCAGAATTTAATTACTTTTTTCACACCTATTTTTAATCATCGTGGCAGTTAGAAAGCTACAAGGAAAAGCAGCTCGAAGTGCCCGTTCTTGCGAACAACATGATTTGCTGCCTCACTGCAGGACACGAAAGCTGCGGGTTCCCGGTGTTTAACAGGATAACACGCTTAACTACTTCCCGCATTGTTCAGTTTTTAAATTGCGTCGCTCTCCACGCATGGGACACAACGCGCGCACAAGGTGTGAAATATGGCAAAATGGCAATAAAAATCATGTTAATAAATGGTAGTAAACTATGTGATCAATTTCATTGGTTCATCAATCATCATCATCATCCACCTGGCCCGGGTTTCTCTTCGGGTTAGTGGCGGATGTCATTTAATATTAATCTCAAATTTTGACAGTACATTATATCTACGATTCATTTTGGAATAATAATAATAATAATAATAATAATAAATTGATAACAGTGCTTTTTTTATTTATAAGTATCAAATCCACCACTGCCCTCGGACTTTCGATCGGAATTGATGGGATGGTCCCTTGCTTGCTTCCGGAGAGCAACTTAGTTTATTATCCCACACGAGGTCACATGACGCAGTTTGCAACTTTTGCTTTTATACAAATTTTTATGCAAAAGTTTATTCATTCATTTCCGTGTACTTTAACTTTTCGATAAAACTCTTGAACATCAAAGTCATGACGAAGAGAAAATGAATTGATTCGTTCATCGTCATTCGAGAAGTTTCGTATTTGTTTAAAAAGGCATATTACCTTTTTTCTATGCCAGCGTAACCCAACAAATCTATTTTTATCAAATTGGATTTTCTCTCCCTTTTAACGTTCTCTCTCTTTCCCTCGTTTCGTTCTAAAATAATTTCACAAAATAATTGCAAGAGACAAATGCTGCTTTTAAAAAAACTTTGAAAGAGAGAAAGAAGGACGCAAACCTTAATATTAATGTAATGGAAGGTTTCACGATGAATTTCAAATAAACGCGTATGTCACGCAAAGAAAACTAACGGGACACACACACTACTGTGTGTTCTTCAGGTGTTCTTCAGGGAGAGGAAGTCATTTCTTCTTACAGCACACTTTGCGAGTATTGAGAAAAAAAAGAAATTTGTTGTTCGTCGTGTTAATTTATGTTTTCAACGAAAGGAGTGAGCAACGAGATCGCTCGCTGTTGTTCTCTAGAGTAAAATACTCGAGATCTATTTACTTAGAAAATAGTACAAAATACTTTTGACTCTGAAGCATTCGTTTCTAGACGAACTCTATGAACATAAAATCCAAATGCTTCCATATACGTTTTACTTGTTTCAAAATGTATCTATTGTAACTATAGAAATGAAAATTGTGGATTTCCATGCATAGTGTGATGAGAGTTTTGTTTAATTAGAACCTCGACTTTTCTGAAAAAAGAAAAAGGATGGAATCGTTTTTTCCTTCCGGCAAACGACGTTCCACGAGGCGCCTGCGTTAATTCTGTCAGTTGAAACACGATTTTACAGAAGCCACGTACTTACGGATCTTAATAAAAATATTTTTTAAATAAATTTAATAAATTTATTGTCAAACAAACAGTACAAAGTGCGTATGACCACGTGGAGGACAATAAACTAATTTACTCTCCGGAAGCAAGCAAGGGACCAATTCCATCAATTCCGATCAAGGGCAATTCCTAAGGCAGAGGCGGATTCAAAAATTTCAGCAAAAGTTCCTAGATAAGATAAAAAGTTAGCTGCGAGTTATAATACATATATAATGTCAATATGTTTGTAATTTAACGCAAATATGTTTGTAAATTTACATGTACAAGTTATTATCGAACTATAGATTATTCTGAGTATAGTGTTTAAAAATCATAAGAGTTGAAAATACACTAAATTCACAATTTCTTGTTTCAATAAACGCGCCCCTAGACAAAGAACCTGTATAAGAAATCCGCCTCTACCCGAAGGAAAAACGGAGAAAATCCCGAGTCAGGATGATTTAAAAATTTCTAATGTAACCAGTTTATCCTTGCATAAAGGATTATTGATTCACCATTTGATAAATAATTAAGCAGGTGAATCAAACTATTTAAAAAATTTAGTGTACATAGAAGACAAGTTAGTGGAAAGTTAAAAACAACCTTTTGTCTAGAGGTCTATGTTCTCGTGAAAACAAATTTCTCTTGTTTATATCGCGTTTTCCTGAAACGAGAATCGAGTTTCGTTCTTTGCGAGACCTTTTTTACGCTCTGAATGATTTACTTCGGTCGCATTGATTTTCAGGGACTCGCTACGTATTTCCTGTTCAGTTAACAATGATACGACGAGGAACCGAGGAAATTTTTCTTCAAGGGTTCAAATTCAATATTCGGTGTAGATCAGCAACTGATCTCAACTTGCAAAAACAGCTCTCTACATAAATTAATTGTTTTAATTGTCTTTTAATTTGAATTATTTTTTTTCTCGGCGTTCTTTGTAGACAAATGATTTCCAAGTTCCAACGAGGTTTCGACTTGAAGTCTACTTCAGAGCAGTAGACATTTACAACTCTAATACACAGTCACATAACAAAAAATGAAATGGGAAGATATTTAGATTATGGATAAAGAAGCAAATTTTTAAAATAAAGACATCAACTTTCTCTGATAATCATTACAGCAGAAAGTTGAAGTACTTTCGTCTACAGAATGAGAGAGTGTTAATAGTTATTGTGAAGTTTGAGCACGTATCATGCATTTCATATCAACATTACAATGAAGTATTAAGTATTACAATCGAACGAAAAATTTAGATTAGTGATATTTGAAGTTAATTTTAAAACTCTACTACTATCAACGACCTTATTATGTAATGTAATTAAATAAGTAATTAAAAACTTACGACCTTTTAAGGACCAGTAATACTTTTATGTTTATTAATAACAGCTCTCAACGTTTCAACGTAGATTTACGCCGCCGCCGGGTGATCAAGTAATAACAAATTATAACAATAAACATAACAACAGGACAAATGAACATGATATGAACAAAAATATGTTTACAAAAAAAAAAGAAACACAAACATGTTGAATTGAATATACCAGATAGTTTTTTTTGTGTCTGTGCGTATTTATTCAAACTTCCTTGTGTATTTTTTTATAAATATAATTTCTGATATGCAACGTTTGTAATAATTCACTTAGTTGTCCAATAATAATGTATTTTCCCAATCCATCAAGAGATCCTTATTCATGCCATGTGAGGGAAGGTCGCAAGTTTTTAACTATTAATTTAATTATAAAATACGGAATATCTATTTTTAGTGACAAGTTACAGAGAAATGGTAAGAAAGAAATTGATGCAGTTTCGAATAACGACGACCACCAGAGTCATCTCTTCCTCATCCTCTTAAGGAGGCGACGCGTCCATTGACATTCACTTTCTAACTGATCATAATGATGATAATGATGATTTGTTTCCATCCATTTAATTTCAATATACAAAATAAATAATTTATCGTAGGAATAACTGACCACAGTTACCAGTAGTCTTTATATCTACTCAAAGAATCAACAAAGTAATCTTACCCAGTCATTACAATTAAATTTCTCTCCGTGGCGTTCGACATATTCAAATTCAATAAACAACAAGAACACTAACGTACAGCTATGATATAATTCTTTTAAAACTACATTACAATTGACAATTTATAGACGAAAGAACCAAAAACAAAGCAAAACATGAAGTTAACAAAATGAAATCTTTATATTTTTACCGTGTAAAATAACATAAACATATTAAATTCACTATTCACCCTCAAGAAATATTCAAAATCGTCAAGCTAAAGAAAAAAATTAAAAAGGTTAAATCTGGTAATGTAAATAGCCATTCTTTCAATTTTGTTGAAAAACTTTTATAACTCGAACCAAATGGTTTGGAAGAAAATTTAGCCATCAAAATCAGTAGAATACGTTGGAGATTCATCAAATAAGACACGAGTTAATTAAATGAACAAAATATTTCGGCCATTTTTATAATTTCTACTCAAAATATTTAGGAAAACGACGAACAGACTCTTGCCCAGAAATTTGTTTTCGTTCGTCAAGAGAAAATAATTCATACAAACTCCAACACCAGCAGTCCTTGTATCTTAAATTAGTCTAAATATTCTTCATACTGACTCAATCATGTAAATAAACAATTCCACATGATTCACCATTTCCTTCGAATATTCTACACGAACAAAATTTGTTGATCGCGCCGAACAAATACTCAATAAAGCAACATCGGTTTCGTGGAACGTGCTGCCCCCTCCCCCCGTCTCACTACGTACCAGACTAGGAACCACGAAGAGATTCTTGACCT
Organism: Laupala kohalensis; assembly: GCA_002313205.1. NCBI lineage: Eukaryota > Metazoa > Arthropoda > Insecta > Orthoptera > Trigonidiidae > Laupala > Laupala kohalensis. The sequence continues at coordinate 187,187 of NNCF01126569.1, read as the reverse complement.
AACAAAAAAATTGCTCCAAAGAAAGGAAATTAACTTTATAAATAAATTACGACCGCTGAGCTGTTAAAACAATGGCTATTTTGTTAGCTAATCTTTAGCCACATCTTGTTACAAATTTTTCAAAACGTGAATACGAAAAATGTTGATAGCCGAATAATTTATAATATAGAAATATTCGTCGTATATGCGTATATGACTGCTTCACAGGAAATTAATTTTTACATGAAAAAAGAAAAAATGATTTAAGTGCTTGGTAATTGTGGAGCGTTAGCAACATTACCAAGTGATTTAAGTGCTGAAGCTTCTCTTTTCATTAAAACGAATGATAAATTTGAAATATTTTGTATTGAAAAAATAAGGCGCATTCGTGAAAAGCTTTGTGCGTTCGGTGCGCAAGCAGGCTCATCGTGAAAAGAAACGGAAAATCTTAATTCGATTCCGTGCAGTGTGTGTGTGTGTATTTGTGAGGAAAGTGGTTGTTTCACAACATACATAACTCGTATCCAAAGAAACAGAATTTATTCGCTCCAGTTGAGGAAAGCGACCGATGCGTTTAATGAGACGCGATAAGAGACACAAGAATCCAAAGCAGAATATGAATCTTCAGTCACATGAACGAACTCTCACTGACGACGTGAAATACACGCGCACGCTTCTAGTAATCGGACACGACTCTTTGCGAGTGGCTCGGAAGTGAGTGCTGCGTGGCGCCTCCTATCAACCATCGACCGTNGCCCCCACCCCCTTCCAACAAACCACCTAGACACGCGATCGAACGAAGAGCGGGGGACGGAAACTACGGACGGCATCCATCGCTTTGAACTCACATGACACAGCGGCGGTTAGACACTCATTGACCGACCGACCGACCGGCCGACCACCTCTTCGTAGATTCAAAGCAAAAAAAAGGGGCCAGAAAAAAGATTGTAGCTTCTCACATGAATATGAAAAGCAAATTGTCCTTTTTCTTCTCTCCACCTCCTACCACTCTCCTACTAACACCACCAGGGTCAAGTCAGCTAACTAACAATACCACCCACCTTCTATCGCTCCTTGTAGATAAGCTTCAATAGTACTAAGCTACACTTCCCTATTTTCAAATACTACAATTTACATTCGACACAGGAGGATAGTCCATATCACTTCCATTTCACTTCACAAGGGAGATGGAATTCACTTCTTCACTTAGAACCTTCGATGCCGCCATACATCTAGTTAACAATAAGAAATTGCGAAATATTATCTATTCCTAACTTAAATTTAAACAAAACACATAAATTACGTATATTCTGTATCCGGATTGCTAATTTACGTGTATTTCAATTGCATAAAACACCAGAGATTTTTTTTTTAAAGAAGGATTTATAGAGATTTACGATACCGCTTGTATAAATTATGTAACAAAATGTGTCGAATCGTGATAAGAATTCATAATTTCATGTCTCTTCCCTACAACACCTTAATCGTCAAATAGAGACCAGTTAAGATAAACCGATTTTTCCATACTTCGTGACTCCCAATTTATTAGAAGTTTAATCCATTCTTTCAGAGTTTCTATTTCAGCACTTCCACAAGAATTTTTTATTACTAAAATATTTCATTGAAAGGATTTTAAAAATCAATTTGATCTCTCCTGATGATCCATTATGAAAAGAAAATCTTCGATTTAGACGTTGTAAACATAGTGATAGACAATGATCCTCTGTCCGCGATTAGAAATATCTATTTTCAAGACCATTAAGAGATGGAAAAGAAGAATATTGTTAATAATTTGTGAAATGTTTTGAGACCATCGCAAGATATTTTATTAGAAATTTTTTGTAGTCGTTGGGTTTCAAAATGGGAGAAACGTAGCATTCGGAATTACAGCAATTTAAGAGATTTCTCTCTAGTTTGCGAACACGATATTTGAGTAAATAACTGTACAAACTTGTTCTATTTAAAAGGAAAATTTTGGAAATTCTATCCATCGATTCGTGTTATTACAACTTCTACTCCTCTTTTTTATCTCATTTTCCGAATGTTGCCAACGTCCCCGTCATCCAAGGGATTCCATGTTCTACAATTCCACGTCGAACACAATTACGCGGAAAAACATTAATGAAATTGCTTCGAGTCTCAACGACGAACTCCCTCAATATGCAACTCGGGACGAATTGTTTATTAGACGTTGTAGAAATTCGTTTTTATTTGAACCCAAATTAGACAACGACAGACGACGAGGATCGTTCGTTGCCTTAATTTCTCTCGTCGCCTCGTCTCATCCTCTTGTCCAGAGCGAAAAGTAGAGGAGTTTGCAAAAGAAAGAAGATTGAAGAGTTAAAATAGAACTCTGCAGAGTGAACCGAAGTTGAATGTGTCAGTCATCCAAAAGCCGAACACGAGCGAAGAGTCTTCCTTCTTTTAATTCGTTCTTTTGAGTCTTTTAACCGAACGAGTGAATGTAAAGGGAGTCTCGAAAGTTTCACCATAATTTTGGATGCTTTTTTTGTGTGTATCTTATTTCATCAAACTCCTTCGAATAAAAACGAAGGGACAAGTAGAAATTTAATTTGAAAATTCAATTTCAATTGATCTGCGTGAAGGGAATAGCTCAAATTTAACTCAAGTAAAAGTTGTATTGCTTAAACGTGAACATCACGACTACGAAATCCACAAAATGTGTGAATTATTGTTTCGTGATACTTGGAATCATCTCTTAATACGAGGGATCGACTCTTCCTTACTTTTAATGTAGGAGGGGAGAAGATGACAACTCTATTGAAACAAAACCACCAATCAACGAACGTTGTTCAAATATCTCGAAACGAAGCATATTCTTCGGCAAATCCTTGATGTTTGTCTGTAAAGGTCACTGAAGCCCTTTCCTCGGAAATTACTAAAATAGCCAATAACTTTTCTCTGAACTTCGTTATCCATAAGGATAGTTGTTTTTATCTATTTTCTTCTTCTGTTCTGCTTTACTATACTCTGCTGTACCTCTGAATTCTTTTCCAATCATTTTTCGTCTGATCTCTGCTTTTTGTGAGATGGGAAGTGGTGGTAACTAGTCCAGTCGCTGGTTCCTCCTAAAAAATCGCATCGAAGAAAGAAAAACAGAACAAAAGAGAGAGAACACGTCGAAGGCGGAAAATGTTCGAAGTTCCACGAATCGCAAAAAAACACAAAAATTGTTCCTCGTTTCACTTCCGCATTCTCTCTTCAATATATTTCCTTTTCGTTCTTGCTATTACTTTTCGCCAAATATTCTTATCCACAGCGGTGATGTAGAGGTAATGGTTTCGTAACCACACTATAATCCATGAAACACGGAATAGGAATTATAATAATGTGAGTCCTTATTAGGACTCACATTACAAATCTACTTCACTTTACAAATCTCTCTGATTTGAATAATGTAATTTGGTAATCTTGGATTCATCAATGTATTCTTGAGTTAAGTTACATTGGAAAATATATTGTCATAAAGGCATTAGCAAACTGCGTTTGATCATGTAGGGGATAATGAACTAATTTACTCTCCGGAAACAACTAAGGGACCATCCCATCAATTCCGATCAAGGGCTCTGAAGGCAGAGGAGAATCTATCATGTCATGGCCTCCGAGGCACAATCCTGATGTGAACCCCCAAAATAAAGAGTTAGCTGCTTGTTATATCAACAGAATATAAACAATTTTATCCTCAATATAATGTAAAGGAAAATGTATATATGAAAAAGCGAACTGTTTAAAGTAATGCTAATAAGAACAAAAGTATAAATAAATAAGGATAATACCGTCACCCGAAGGACCCACAGTAAACGTTAAAAATCCAAACACAAAGCGAAGGGACGAGTCCTTCTCATCGCGAAAGAAATAAGACCCTCCAGCAGCTGAACAACTTCGTTCGAGATTTCCACACTCACAAGAGACGTAAAGCGAAGATTTCGAACCGAAAAGAAATGTGAATATTCTCAACGAAGCTAAAATCCTCAGAGGTTGTTAATGAAAATGTGGTTGTGAATACTTTAAGCGAAATAACGATTAAGTTTTTACAAATACTTTTACTAAAGTAACAAGCCATTTACTAAAGAAGATTAAAAGGAATGTTTTATGCATCGTTGCATCATTTCAGGAAACAAGAATCGTGTGTAAAGCCACTACGGGTATTATTTTCATGATGATTCCATCACGGAGGAGTTATTGCCATAATCATTAAATGTGAGCTCTTAAACTAAAAGAAAGTGTGACATATGTTATGTAAATATTTTTTTCTAAAAAAAAACCCAACTACAATCATTACTGAAGAGACCAAAAACTGCATTAAACTGTTTCATTAACTTCTTCGTTCAGCGTGTTTTCTTTTTTACGTTTACTTCTTTTGTGAGCGAAGAATTATGGCGCATTCAAAACAATCCACTTCTCTCGGGATCTTCGCGCAATTTATTCTCCACTCACAGTTTACAGAAGCCAATGCTCGGTCTTTTTCTGCCCACCCGTACTTCAGTCCTTCTATCTTACTTTCCTGCATTTCCTCAGCAATTTCTCTTTTGCTCCTCTACATAATTCTCGAAGAGTCTAATTATAGGACGCTATGTAAACGTGCTCCCTCGCAATAACCCACGTTATCGGAAACCGTTCCGAAAATGAAGTTTCGCTCGAATCCCTAAAAGAGAACACGTCCTTCGATGATTCGTCGCTTCAATTGAGAACACAGAAACAAGGACGTTACGAGATTCATACCTCACGCGGCGTTCAAAAAGAAAAAAAAAATTCATCAAAAATGATGTTCACAGGGAAATGGCAGCGGTATCACGAGTCTCAAAACAACGCGACCCTTGTGAAAGAATCAAACGAGAATCTAAAATTATTAGAAAGTTTTAAAATCACAAAATAATTGCCCTCATCCAATATTTAAAAAATCAGTATAATTAATTATTCATTAATGAGAATTACTTCGGTAAATATTTACAAGTTTCGCGAACAGTTGACAGCTTCTACAATTGTTTTCAGTATTATTATTATTGTTATTATTATTATTGTACTTGTTTTAAAACAATATGAATAATAACGAAGAAAGTACATGACTTAATTTGTGTGTGTATCAGTTAGAATATTCAGGAACTCACTTGACTTATTTGAAATGCATAGCAGCATGTACAAAGATGGCAGCCGAGAACAATTGTAATATGAAAAAGTGAAATATCTTTCGAAAATGTCCGGTGACCAAAATAGATAAAATTGGTGTAAAAAATACTACGGAAATGTTTCTACAAATCAAAGTAATTTCCCGTCCCTTTCTTGTTTTCTCCATAAAGACGCAATGTAATTATAATAGCAATTATTTCATTTAAATGACCGGCGAGGTATATTTCTCAAGTTTAAATAGCAATAAACACATGTTAGTTAGTTTTTGTCGATTTCGGATAATCTTGCGATGTAATTCTGAACCCACGTAATGGGCTGTAGATGGAGCAGAGCGTGTGCTATTGGGGTCCCTTACGAAGCGCGCTGCGCCGTGCGACGCGGGACGTCGGGGGTCGCGGTCGATGCACGCCGCTGACCTGGATCCGTCTCGTCTCCCTCTCAAACGCACGAGAATGGACGAATACAGATGACTTTGTGACGACGGTTCATTCGCATTCCCAGCATTCCATCAAGATCCAAGAAGTCACAATTCTATATACAAGTCACTCGAAGTTTGTTCCCTCATATGGAGTTAACACCACCAACTGTGGTGAGGTAATAAAGTGTAGCATTGCGAAGGTATAACGAGTGAAGATTTTAACTGGGGATTTCCTCATTCACTTTCGACCAACTCTACAACTCTATTACTCCTATTACGGCATAAAATATTCGTGTCATTTAAATTTACGTCACTAATACAATGAATATTGTAGCTCCGATGAAATATTGTAGTGAGTAGTGGCGTTTTCCACTTGCTGCAGCTGCTGAATGCGCACTGTTGCGTCCCGAGTGCAAAAATGTTATTCCGTGACGCAGAGAACTTGCACCAGGAATGTGGTTCTTCCATTCGCAGTCTGCACGCTCTGAGAGCGGAAGAGTCCAGGGACTGCACTGGGCATAGTGGAGGTCAGGTTAGTCTGTGAATAACGCATCCATGATTGTCTTTGCTGAGATGAAGAGCAAGAGTTGAATGTCAAATTAACCCTCTCCGAAAGAGAAAAAATATTAAGATGGTGGATTTCGTTCTGTTAATCCGACGATATAATAATGAACAGGTAGTAATTGCATTATACTCACAAGAATACGAAAAGACTTTTCGTCGATATATTAGTAATTGTTTATATTCAATCATTGTTAACTTTTGCTTCTAACAATGGTCATGCCCAAATGGTGCATCTTGCGTGCAGCAAAGATGTTCCATTCGGTTGCTGCTCTTCTTCCAAAGGAGTGGAGGAACTCGCAATGCGGACCAATGACGTCTTTGTCCGGTGAGCGCTTAGCGGTTACTTGGTGCAAAAAATGGAAAACGCGAGAAATGTAAAAGCATTCGAATATTGTAAATTTATTTATCTCAAATAATGTAAAAATTCGAAACTTGTGGTAAGAAAGAACATCATTACTTCCTTATCGTGGTGGCCTGTATTGTCACTGTATCCGACAGTTCGTCGCATTGGGGTCGACGGTAGAGGGAGGGGCAGACGCCTGAGACGGGATCGAAGTGACGGTGGCCGCATCGGATCAGAGTAGCTCCTGTCGCTCAAACGGACCCAGAATGTGTTCACCTTTGTACGTCATATATTACACAAACAACAAAATTACAATGAACAAGAATGCACAAATGTAGAGTGTAACAAAAAAAGTTTCAAATCCGTATCTTTGAGATTAAGTCAACATTTCGTAAAAAAATGAAATCATCATATTTTTTCTTTTCCAAAGACATAAAATGAATTCAGAGTCGCGGTACAGTTTTCAAATAAATTTTTTTGAAAACTTTTTTTGTAAACTGAGGGAGACTAACGCGCATAGTTCACATTCATTTCAATTTTCTCGAAAACCAACATGACGGACATTCTACCAAAGAGATCCAAATTAATATGAAAAAAATGTACATAATTTAAAGAAATTTTAAAAAAATGTGAAATGTAACTGCATCTCCGTATACATATAAAGGTATCTTATAATGAATATGTTGTTTATGTACATAATTTAGATACGTTGTGTAAATGTTTTAAGGAAGTTCGAAACATTGTAGTAATTTGGTATTACGTTGTCTGGAAGAAGTGTTGTTAATTTAATTATGAGTGTGTTATTGATTGGAACCTGTTATGGTATCTGCTTATGTTTTAAAATAGCTCTGATGAGGTGCTCAACAAAACCTCGAAACGTAGGCAAATCTGTAGGCAAACCTCGCAACGTAGGCAAAACCCATCCTTGCCCGGGGTTTTTCCACCCTGGCCCGGGTTTTTCCTATCCTAGCCCGGG
>NNCF01126569.1:142065-153658 GCA_002313205.1 Laupala kohalensis | reverse complement strand
CCCCCCCAAGACCCAACCCTCACGCAGCTCTCGCCCAGCGACCGAAGAGCGATCTGGCGGCGAGCGACGGCGTCAGCGCGTCTGTTTTTCTCCTTTATCCCTTTTGCACAAAGTGAGACGAAACTCTAAAATCCCGTTCCCCAAACCATCCACCTTCATCATCGTTATGTCTACGTCGAGGACCATTAACTAATAAACACAGTGCGTCCGCGATGATGTTTTCTTTTCTCTTGAGTTAAGTTACATGACTGTGAGTATGTAGTAATGAGTTGCACTAAATGTAAATGTTAATGACAAATGTTGATACGACGAAAACGGAGGATTCCTCGTGTTCCACACAATACTCTTCCGAAGCGCTAGCAACGTTCGTCCCGTCAGCTCAGAGGCACGTCACACTGCGTCTTGGCTTCGTGATTCCAGACGCGTCTGGGAAGAAACAGACAAATAATCTCCTTCTTAGAAAAATGGTACGGCAGATGCGTAATGCTCCATTGTATAATATAATGTACTATTCATAACTCATCTCATGTCCTGTTTAAATAACTAATGATATAGCTATTTGTATATTTTATAAATATGATAGATTTGCTACATAAAAGTGAACATTCATATTTACAGACGCAATATACTCGTAGATTCGATTCGATTTGAGCGACTCGGCTCCTCTCGTCTCTTTCTTATTCTGAAATAACCACTCTAAAATATAAATCATTATTCCTATAAAAAGCTCACAACTGATTGGTCCCCCTGAATTTACTAGGAGCCAGGTATGATTTAAAGCTACGGTGTCCAAGAGGAATTTTGTGACGCAAATCAGGAACACTTTCTTATTCGTCGGGACAAAATGAAGATGAACAAAATGCTGTAATATACAACAATACAAACTGTTCATTCATTTTTTCATATTTTTGACAAATTAAAAAAAAACAGTTTTATGAAATTTTGTTCCATTCTTTATACCCATTCTGCATAACACCTTCATCTCTCCGTCATAGAATTAATCCTCTGAGTGAATATGTTTTGCCGCTATTTCCTGCTTCATTCCTGATTCGCTGATTGCTGCCCGTCGAGTCGTTTATGTTACTAAATCTGTTATTATAGTTAATAACAGTGTAATACAACAATCTCACAAGAATAACTTTTAAGCTTCTTTCTCACAGATACGTTGAGAGGGTGTTATCAAAAGAGCAAATACTTTCTCACTTGTGCACCACAACAAATTAATGAAAGAATAACACAGTTGTCAGAAAATTCGGGCACTTTCTTTTAGATTGAGAATTATTTCTGAATTTGGTAGAAACGTAGATCACACTTTTCATTTTTAAGCATTTGATTTGATTCTACTAATTGAACTAACTTCTGCTCAGAATTTCAGAAAAAGTCGAAGATTTGATTTGTTTTGTTGAGGGCCGCGTTAAGTGTAAGAGATGTAAAATTCTGATCTCCATTGAATTGACGCATTTCGTTTTCTTATTATTTTTCAGCGAAACAAAAAAGGATAATGGACCCCAGTGAACTTCAGGTTTATAAGAATTATATTCATTAAGTTTCAAGTATCATTGAGACAGTATAGTTTTTTACTCCATTCAACATGAAAACACTAAAAATGTCAACTAATTGAACTAGTTTGACCTCGCATATGACGATTTATTTCATTTTCTGTTAAAGGAAACTGTGATGAAAACCACCACATAATTCAGTATTTGCTATTTTGCGGCAGTAATTGGATAATCAATTCAAAATCTTCAACCCCGATTTCTGACGCACGCAATTTGGATTCTTCCATTAGCCATTGGCTCGATTCGTTCGAAGATAAAAGTCTGTTCCATTATGATAAATCACGCACTGAAAATACAAGAAATCTTTCCTCATCTATACTCTATCAAAACACTCATATATTCACTCATACATATGAAGAGAAATAATAGGTACATGTCGGCGGAAATAACGACATAGAACTGAAATAATTTGCTCTAAATAAATTTTAATATACATAACATAAATTTTTGGAAAAATAGCTCACTAATAGGTTACAAATATTTATCTTCTGAACGAACTACTTTAATACTGAAACTTGTGTATAGAATATTTCTAAAAAATACACACATTTAAACTATATATTCTCATGAATAAAATACAGTTTAAGAAACAACAAAGACATTTACATACTGCAAAGTAGCGCAAAGTTGTCTCAAGCACTCTTTATAATGTTAAATAGGAATATACCGTTTTACATGTGTTGAAGGCTCGAATAAACATAACTATGATGAGATTTACTTCTGGTTCTGACACTGAATGTAGTGCAATACTTCTCAAACTACCAGAAAGCAACAGAAATGTGGAAAACTGAGATTAAAATATTACACAAACTAATACACTGTACGAATATAACGATTTGTTTGTAACACATTCGGGTATAGTGAAGACATAACACTATAAACAGTGGATGATTTCTAGACGTTTTGAGTGAACTACATATATCACATTAAGTAAACAACAATTATATGAAGTACACAATTCCATCAAACAAACACTCACTGATGTAAATACAAAAAAAAATGAAGACATATTGATGGAAACAGAAATTTTTATTATTACAATTTCATGGGGTCCACACGAGAAGTACACGCAGGATGTACATAACACGTGAAATTACAGTAAGATTTTAACCCATACAATCATTCTAAATGTTTCTCCCGTTGAAAATCGTTTTATAGCTAAATATTTAATGAAAAGATAACACGTGTTTTTTAATATGGTTATAAAAAGTAGGGTTTCCCTAACATTTTTGTCGGAGTTTAAGAGAAGTAGAAATTAACACACAAACGAAACAGAGGATGCGCGAACTTATTTCGAGTTCTTCGCTCGGATCAAAAGAATTCTTCTCAAGTTATTATTGTTGTTATTTCTTCCGTACTTTCGTGAACTTAATTTCCACACATATTGTTTAATAACATAAAATGTATAAATAATTTTTGCTAACAAAACTAAACTCTTCGCTCCACCTGTTTCTAGTCATTCCTCGCAAAAAACATAATTGCAGATTACTCAACTTTAAAACATACAAGATTTAAGAGAAAAAGTCATTTACACGGCATCTAAAAGACTTAAAATATGCTGAAAGAGAAATGATAATTAAAATTGCCTTAACGTTTTGCACATTATCTGGATTTTTTAAATTATTAAGAAATGTTTCACGACTAAGAATTAAAATTTAAACGAAAGTGCTCTAAGCAGATTTACTTTTCAATAATAAAAAATATACGCACATTGGAAACGTATTTTTTATTTATATGACATTTCCACATTTAAAAAATTCCACTCTCAGTCACACATCTCAGTCGCCTCTCAAATATACTCTTAGCAATAATTCACAGTTCACTTACAAAGTACAAGTAAGAAGAAGAAGAATTTTTCGTTAACCCAAATCGTAAATTAAGAGTAATATTTTTAATTACGTTGTCTGTACGTGATATGAAATTTGAAAATTTGGCGACCAAATTTCTCCTGGAACTCTTACCGGGAACTTTGTAAGACTTTTCTGCTACCAAGATTTGAGGCGGAACTTACCACGTCAGCGAAATTGCACGACTGGCATACCTGCAACAACAGAGAAGGAGGATGTAAATTTTTTTTTTTTTTTCATGAAAAAATAACTTTGTAAAGTGGAATACTTGAATGAGAATATTTGTAATTTCGTTGTTTAAAGAAATAAACTCCTTTTAGTGTTTTGTGTATTATTTAGACACTCAATGCACATTCTGTAATCCGTTGTCTGTATCCAACGCTGCAGAGATTTCCATCGCACAAAAACGTATTCGAAATTCTCTCTTATTGTTTAGTATTCACTGAACCGAATTCATGAAATAAATGAATTCAAATCACACAAAATCACTTTAGAGGGAAGTAAATTATTATTTACATTCGTAAAACGAACAATTCAGCGAAGTAATTTCATTATCAATGAAACTTCATTTTCTGAAATTGATTTTACATCCATTGCCATCGATGTTCATTAGCTAATGCTGGAAAATGATTTTATTTTCATGGCGACGTGTATCGTACGCTTTAGTTTTGTTGTATTAACATTTCACATCTGCTTAATGAATGATACTTTGGAGGACATTCACTGTTCTACATTTTCAATACTTAATTTAAATATTATTTACGAGGATTTTGCTTGCGAGTCCTTATTCAATATCTAAAAAATTCGAATTGTAATGTCAATTTATATTTTTTTTACATTCTTCATTGTATCCGATATTCACAAAAATATCTTTATTTACAAAAAAAAAACAAAAAAACAAGGAATATCGAAATCCGAAAACTTAAGTTTCGTCGCACTTGTTTCATAGACATTTTGAGAAGAGCATCATTTGCACATCGTTTAGTTCTAATACGTGCCGCACGCAAACGCACGAACAACTGTATAATGCTTTCGGATGTTTCGTGTTAACTCAATCACAAACATCTTCACATTGAAATAGAAAAACGACAAAAGTTTTACTTTGACTCACAACCGTCAGTTTAACAGACACAAATATTACTCTGAGCGTAGTTTGAAAATTTTCATACACGTCTTCGATCTGATTCTCATATTAGTTTGTAGATAAGTAGAAATCTAACCAAAACTATAGAAGCATTTCATCCACGCGATCCCGCGCCGGGTAAAGGCAAAAATATCATTCATCTTAAGATAATTATTTTTTAAATACATCAAATTAGTTGATAATAACCGACGGGGTTAGGATTTTACAAATCCCACTAATTATTGACGTTTGAAAAGTAATATTTTGCAAAAATTACTGACACAAATGCTACTGTACAAAGTAGTTTTATCTTTATTATTTAGCTTATGAAAAACGTAATCAGTTACTTTGTTTTATGTCATCATAGAAGGTAAAGAATCGTGGATGTATAAATAAATTAATAAAATTTCCTGGGTTTGTCACGTGAAAATATTCATATCTCAGGATCATATTTTCGGAGCCATCGCCGTCATCATCAGAGATTCTTTAATAATCTGAAATTTCTGGAAGGTTCCTCATGAATGAATGCATCGTATTTATTTGTAACACACATCAATGTGACAAACAATTCTTCTTCGTATATTTATTTCAATAAAAAAAATTAATTCGAAATTCATGAAACCTGTTTCAATTTGAATTCGTCGAGTCTTGTGCCCCTGAAACCACACGCAGATCGCAGTGCAGCGGCGTTTTGCGGGTTGATGACACGTGCATCTGCCAGGGGCTCAGTTCACTCGAAGATTCAGCATCCTTCAATACATGATGAAGTCGAAAATAAGTGGAACTTCGTTAAACGAAAAAGGATAAAGTTGTAAACGATCATTATATTCATAGTGAGTCCTGTGTAGGAGACTTAAATTTCTTTAAAATAAAAGTTTGGTGAAGTCTGTATTCACTTTCATCAACAAATGGGTCCAGTGACAAATAATTCTGAGAAATTTATTTTACATAATTGCTTCTTATTCATGTCCCTTTGTACTTAATAATATAGAAAATTGGATAAAATTGTGTTACTTTCGTGTCCTTTACATAAAGAAAACATTGTGAACAATATTTGATTATTTCGAATAAACAAATTTATGGCTTAGGACCTTACGACGGACAAATACCATTAATTTTGTATTTTTAAGAAAAACGTTTCGCCTCTGAGTTTGAGTCGCCGTCAGGTGTTATAACAAATTAAAGAAAGAAAAACAGCAACAGAACAATTCAACGTAAATATAAACATATACGTTTACAAAAAAAAGCAGAAATCACTGAAACATTTTATAATATTATTTTGTAAATACCCGATATCTTTCCTCTGTGCGTGCGCGTAGATTCAAACTCCCTTACAATGTGAAGTTACAACACTTAAATTTTTAACGTTAAAGCAGAAACACAAACACTTGATTATGTCGTACTGTATATATTATAACACGTTTGTGTTTCTCCTTTTTTGTAAACATATTTTGTGTTTACATTTCTGTTTACAACGTGTTCATTTGTCCTGTTGTTATGTTTATTGATCACCTGACGACGGCGTAAATCCACGTCGAAACGTAGTGAATAACGTAGTGAAAATTAAAAATATTATTCAAAGTCCATCGAAGCTGGTAAGTTTTGAATGATTTACTTAAATTTTTCTTTGGACAAAGACGTTAATTATCGTACGAGTGTTTCGAGTCGCCCTTCCTGAGGGTGCAGAGTGAGCACATGTGGCGACGGAATCACTACCCACGAGGTGACGTAAATCTGTTGCAATTAAGATATTTCACGCGTGAAACAGAAGGAGGTGGTGTGTAATGCGTGTGACGTGGGCGTGTGGCGACGGCGGCGGCGGCGGTGGGGGGAGGGGGGAGGGGGTTGTCTGCACATCGATTGGCAGAGACCGAGCGAAAGGTTAGTCCGCCTCCTCGTTCCTTTGTTCCACTCACGTGAGAGCGGTTACGTTCAATCTAATTGAACGAGGAAAAACTAACTACAATACTTAAGTACCTCATCCTGGCGAGGATTTTCCTCCGGATTTCCTTCGGGTAGGGATGAACTTTTTTTTTTTTACACAGACTCGCTAGGCTCTTGTGTAGGGGCGTCATCTATTAAAGTAATAAACCCCGAATTTAGTTCTGTTTCATAGTTATGATTTTTTAACGATACTTTGAATAATAATCTATAGATTGATGATAATACGTATTTGTGAAATGACTTTTTTGTGTTTTAAAATACAAATTTGTTGGTATTATGTTTAATTTTCTTTAACACGTATCGAACTATCTTCATCTTTATCGAACGTGTGACGTAATGTAAAATCCGTCTCTCCCCCTTCGAGAGAGTAAAAAAAATCAGTTAAAATTGTCCTCCTCCTCGTTCGCCTTTTTATTGTAACTTTATTATTGTTATGCAAATGCGTCTTTTATATATTTATAACGCTGTCACGTCTTCTACTCACGCGCTCATCATCAGTATGTTTTTACTCCAATACATTGGTTTCGTTTCTTCCTTCTCAACATTTTTTAGTTCCAAAGACGTTTCAAAAAGACAAAAAAACAAACAATTTAACATTATCCGTTTCAAGCAATTGCACTACTTACGTCCATGTTTAAAATACTGAATTATAAATACCAACTTTGAAATGTTGTGATTCTACGAAACTATCACAATACATATTGCCAAACGTTCGTCTTAAGGACGTTAAACAAATTTAATAATTTGAAGCGCAATCTCAGCGTCCAAATTGGTTTCGATGCTTTTTTATATAATTTTTTCTTCTTCTTTTAGTCTCATGAAAAACGAGATCGATCATTTTGATCAAAATGAACGGAAACCAAGTGAAACAACCTTCTAAAATTTTGAGGTTATGAATTATAGAATGAAGAAAACGAAATAATTCAGTTCGCGTCGTTCATTCCTCCTCTTCCGCATTCAATTGAGAAGTATACATGAGGACATAATTACACATAAACGTAATTTCAGTGATGTAAAAAATGAAAGTGTTTTATTTACACACCTTGTTTATTCGCTGATGACAAAGAATTGAATTCGCGTGGAAGCGCATCGCGAGAACACTCTCCTTTAGTATTCTCCTCTCCTCTGTCGTGTGCGCAATCTTCTCCAGCAGAGACACAGAGCCTCGGGAAAGGAAACCGTGCACTGTGTGTGTGTGTGTGTATTAGTTTATTATATAATAGTCGCAGTATATTACTTTGTTGTCCTCAACTCGGTCATAGGCAATTTGTAAGAGATGAAATTATTAATTTCTTTCTGTTTTTCTTTACTGTCACTCTAATTGGCTTCATGTTGGTACGGAGTTGTATACAGTGTAGCCAACACTTGTATCCTTTAAGAGAAATGATATTTGTACCTCGCGTTTTGTTGCCAGGTTGACATTCGAATTTTTCAAAACTTCGCCAATATCGACCATCTATTCAATTAACGTGTTCTTGTGACGCTATTCCGTTGTATCTGGAACGAATATTAACTTCTGTCTTAATTTGTTGTATTATCAAATTATATTACTTTATATAAAATAGTAGCTCTTGCGACTATTACCATTAATATTTATTCGGATATCACATAAATTCGTAGATGTTGGCAATTCGCATAAGGCATTTGCCATATTGCATCATTTTCCGTTGCAAAGTTACATCGCTTCAAGTATACATGAGCTCGGAATGGATGAGTGCGGGCGGCCGATTGAAATCAATGAAGTCCTGGGATTTCTACAGATGCCTCCACTCCAAACGGAACCATTCACAACTGATTTAAAATGAGAACCAATGGAAGCGTGTGTTGAACATTTCGAAAGGAATTGTCACATGTGCTTGTATAATTATTATTCGCCATCAGTCTATTCAAATTAATTTTTGCTTAATAGATGTTTTAAAAGTTTTATATGATATGAGAAACGTGCCTTCGTATATCATTAATGACGTGCTCACATTTTAATGAATATCAACGTCTTATGTTTGTTTCATTCCTCTTGGATTCGTTAGTAAACCAATCATTATCTTTATCTAGGATCAGTCTTCAATAGTCACGAATAAAAAAATGAATCCGTAAAAAAAAAAATTTAAAAAATTTTATTGTAAGATAAAACAGAGAAACACACTTCAAACAAAATGGTCGTATATCTACATCATTTGTTGTTTGAAGTTCAAATAACTTAGTTGTTGGAAAACGAATAGCTAATAATTTTAAGTTACTAATGAAGAAAATTCATTAGGCTACCGAGGGAATATTTTTTACAATTATTTGGAATTTCTTTTAAGATGTCTTTCCATTTTCACATTTCAACCAGATTAAAGCGCAGTCATGGGTTTTAACTCTGAATCATTTATGAAACACTATCACGTACTGACGTCACGAAGTCCGCAGTCAGCTCACAAAAAGCAACAGCTCTTCCAATGTTGTTACCAAGGAGACTGTTCCCCCCCTCCCCAAACAAGAAAAGAAAAAACACACCATCGCACTTCGCGCGTCGATATACTGTACTTCTGACGGATTCTGACAGAAGAAGAAATCGAAAGATAAAGAAAGTCGTTCACGAATGTTTGTTTTAAGAAGACATCCAGATTGTCATTTACATTATTTATCCTGAAACACGTCACCCAGTTTTGCTTCGGGTAGCCTGAGAAATGTCGTTGGTGTGATTAAAACTTTCGCGTTCATTCAAAAATCACGTAATTCCACTCTCTTGCTTTGAGGTTAAACTTTAAGAACATCAATATTATACTTGACTAAATATAAATATACCTCCGTATCTAGAAACAGATTCAGCCTTGTTTCGCAGAATATTGAATTTGAAGTAATATGAAGCAAAAATTCGGATGAAAACCTTTCAGATTCTGAACCGATGAGAATTCTTCCTTGTGATCAGCGATTCTCGTCCTGTTCCCGTTCTCTTTCACTTTTCAGGCGAGAAAAAGTCAGTTTGTACAACGAACCGCATATTTTCACGTCTTTCACCACTTTAAAACATACAGAAAATTTTGGAAAATATTTTTTAAATATTTTACGATATCTTCGTACAGAATCCGATAGATATTTCAAGTAGTTCGTAAAATATAATCAAATTAATACATCAAGACGCTAGCAGGAACGAAGAACTTCCGAAAACTTTTTTATTATCAGTCATCTTCATTAGGTGTAATAGTATTATTTTTCGCAATACTTGAAATATTTTTTAACTTTTATTCATAATTTCAAAAAGGTTTTAAAAATCTCCATTAAATTTATTTCGTTTATTATTCAACACGTCGTCATTTAGTTTTCTCTTTGAACGGAATTTTCTCTTGAATATTTAATCAAAGAGTAAAGAGTAAATATTATAAATATTGCAAAATCGTGATCCAAATTTCTGTGTATAAAAAACTTTTGTCCCTCGTTCAACGGAATTGTTTACGTATATAAAATTCAATTCTTGTTATAAACAATTCGAATCACCATGAATAAACCTTTCTTTTCAAATTAGTTACGATTCCGAACTCAGTCGAACGCAATATCTTTATGAACCCTCTGCGTGTTCCCCTGAGCGTCTCGTGTACGAAGGGAGGAAGGGAGGGAGGAAGAGCCAATCGACGACATTTCAAAGGGAAGCCGGTGTACGCGTCACCAGATCCCTCTGCGAACAACATGACGAAGCTACCGGCGGTGGCTTCACGAATTATAAATGAATGCGCAGACGGGTTCATTAAGGGCTAAGGGCTGCTCAAGGGAGAGCATCCATATGAGAACGCAAGCAAAAATTCATCTCTTTCTCCAAGGAAAAAAACAACGAACCAATACATAACTCAAAATAACAACAACATTTTATTCGTCAAATAAAAATAACATTACGATGATCTACGATATTCTATTCCAAAGTAGAATCACTTTTGATCTAACATATTCGTAATCTATTTCATCACAAGTCGTCCCGTTTTAAATTTCTTTGTATCGTTTGGTGAAGAGTGGAATGACACATGAGACGCGTTAAAGATGTCAATACAACCTCCGTGGCTACGGTGTCAGCGTGGTCGCTCGTCACGATGTCATCCCGGGTTCCATTTGTAGCGTTTTTCATTCGCGTGTCTCAGTGATGTATGAAAAGTACGCAGTAGACGCTGTTCCTCCGCTCTCGGTAAAATTCACGAAGGGCCCAGTGAGTAAACTCGCACAAAAACTGAAACGTTTTACCGGCGCTCAGCGGTGGAAACGAGATCGATTGAAGACAGTGGTCGCATTGATGTCGCTGCCCCGCATCCTTCTAAACGATGGATATGAGGACGGTGATTATTTCGATGCGGTGCAAGTTGACAGATTCACAGAGGATTCGAATCTGGGACCGAAGGCAACGCACTCGCGCCACATACAAGCGAAGAGTAGCGATATTACGTCCATTAGATCATCATATGGGTAAAAGTGTAAATTCGTTCATTGTCCCTCGCGCGGTTTCTACAGCTTTTTTTCACAACAAATGTATTTACTTAAGTCATTTAANTATATTATATATATATATATATATATATATATATATATATATATATATATATATATATATATATATATATATATATATAGTTAAAAGTATCCTCTCGCGTATGAGTCTAGACACTTTAGGAAAACTATCAAATTATGTTGTACTGTAGTCAATTCAGACTATTGATAATCTGGAGACATTCAAAGAACAACTAAGTTTAACGAGAATTACAATAGTTCGTGTAAGTAGAAGATATAAATGAACCTAATTATCGTAATATTACTATCTCTGACGCGAGTCAAGTCCATCGCAGATTTTAGCTAATAATAATAATAATAATAAATTTATTGTCAAAAAAACCGTACAAATTGCGTATCACCACGTGGAGGACAATAAACTAATTTACTCTCCGGAAGCAAGCAAGGGACGTATTCCATCAATTCCGATCAAGGGCCCTAAGGCAGAGGCTAAGGATTCAAAAAAATTCAGTAAAAGTTCCTAGATAAGATAAAAAGTTAGCTGCGAGTTATAATACATATATAATGTCAATATGTTTGTAATTTAACGCAAATATGTTTGTAAATTTACATGTACAAGTTATTATCGAACTATAGATTATTCTGAGTAT
>NNCF01126569.1:100738-140854 GCA_002313205.1 Laupala kohalensis | reverse complement strand
GGTCACACGCAGTTTGGAATAAAGTTTATTATATTCAAAAGCAACGCAACAGATGTTGGGGGTCAATTACATACCAGCACATTCACCATTGTGATACTTCAATAGGAAGAAAAGATACGGCAATGTCTACTGTACACAAGGGTTACGTGCTAGAAATGCGAAACGCTCGTTGTAGCCCGAGAGAAGCGTTCAGAAACCACTAGTTTCACGAAAGAAAGAAAGTCCCGCCTCTTTGCAATCACTGCCAACCACTTCTCAGGGAAAGAGAATAAACAAGAATTTATGGGTTTCGGAGTTCGGTAGACGAAAGCTAATATGAACTTTGGTCCAACAAATTCAGTGATGATGCATCGTATCGTTTTATCTGCTGGATTCTTTCACGGAAAATACTTTATATCAGTGTTGTCCAACGAAGAGTAATAGTATTGAAATCAGAATTAATATTTGATGCGTCCTTCGCTGAGAGAAAATAACCTCGTCATACATTTCAAAATGAAAATATTTTATAATAATACTTTATATTAAAAATACCATTTTCGCTCTTGACTCTTAACACAAACTATACAAAGGAGGTTCTCGAGGAAATGTCAAACTTCCGAAATTAATTTACATTTTCATGAAGCGAAATTTCGACAAATTGTCTTCCTTTAGACTTGTACTTCAATGTTAAATACCTCTCATATTTAACACACACAGCTCCCTACTCTACACATTTGCTCACATCTATTCCTTTTTTCCACAACGTCACAAGCAAAATCCTTTTTTTTCTTAAGCATTTTCCTTAAATTTTACCTCCACGTGAAACGTGGGCTGCAAACGATGATGATGTAAATTAATTTAAGAAGTTTGACCTTTACTCAAGATGTATAAAAAAATCTCTTTTGTACATAAAAATACTTTTAAAATATACTTCTTAATTTTTTCAGCTTAAAATAACAAATTTGTTGATGAGAATGAAAATATCGCGATACAAATAAATAAATAAATGCGGCTCATGCGTTTTTCGAAAATCGTCCAGCGACTCGTAGAAGTTGGACATAAATTTTTCCACTTTAAATAGAAACATGAAAATTAATATCCTTCCTCAACTGTTACTATACTTCTGAGAGCGCAGTTATCTCTTGGAGGAGACTTGGACTCTAAATGAATGAATTCATTGTAATGAGAGGATTCTCTTGAAACCCGAAATATTCTCAGAATTTGCTCGTATTCATAAATTAAGCGTCTCATATTCTGTACGTTGATTCACACTTATGAAAATTTAAGTCCTGAAAGATTCCTATATTGCGAGACAAAACAGTTACAGCTGAGAACTGGAAATTTTGTGATGTTGATACAGTATTGTAGAGGTTTCCTACGCCAAGATCTAACAATATTCCGATTTTAAAGGGGTAAATTGAAACATTACCTAGGATTTTGTTCTTCACCTTTGTATATTTTTATTGCGTGAAAGGGGAATGAAAAATCAAACATATTTTTTCATCCACGTTCTCTGACCCCTCTGTCTTCACTCCTACCATGAAAAAGGAATATGGAAGATTGTTTGACTTCCACGCAGTGCGTATTATATTTGCGAATTAGAAGCGAAATGAATGACAGTTGTTTACGTGTAGTCATGGATACAGACTCCACGCATTGACCGGGTGAAAGGAAGTGATGCGCGTTGCTTGCTGCAGGTCTTTTTCATCTGCGTCCGCTCGACGAGGCGCCCGTTTTCCCCAAATGTCACGACACTCGACTGCAAATTGTCACCAAAAATAGATCGGATTAACCTTCAAAACTCAAAGGTATTTCAGCTCAATATCTGTATTGCTGCTCATATATGAATTCAAATTAAATAATGGAAATGATCCGAAAAATACAAAAATGGTTTCTAGAGCTGCGTTAAAAAATTCCTCGGTATCCATAAACAATGATATACTTGAATTTTTTTTTCTTCAATTATAAAGCAGTTCTGGTACATAACATTCTTTATTCGTAGTAAATACGTCATACAATTTCGTTCACAATGGCCTGTGGTCATTATTCCCTTTAACTGCGGAGTGTAGATAGCAATTGTTTCATCATATGTTATGTCATCTGTTTGAGGCCAACAAAGAGTTTGAGTCTGTTTCCATCGAGGAAAGATGTAGAGCGTTAAGATCATCTAGCTGATTACCCGGCTTAGACTAATAAAAAATAAAATCTATCTATATAGTAAGATCAAAATACTTTACTTGCTGTTTTTTAAAAACCATATCCTAATTTTACAATTTCATAATAATAGACATTTAGTACAAAAACGACTGTACACACTAAACAATCTTGGGGGAGCCACACCGGCATAATTTTCACTNTATATATATATAATATAAATTAGAATATTGTCCACCACGTGGTCATACAACTTTTTTTACAATAAAATTTATTATTATTATTATTTAAAAAATTTGTATGAAGACAAACGTTGGGTTCTTTCAATATTAATATATCACTATCACACGATTTCGGATTGGGAACACAAACATCTCACATTTGTTAAACTTTTATTTGTGTGCGAATGTACAGCAGATCTCACTGTGAGACACCAGGTAAAATACTGCAGTGATGTTTCCCATCATAGAAAGTGCCACGGACAGAAATCAAACGTAGGTCGAGACCTTATAAACAACCGTCAACCCTCGACAACACATTATCTTACCTAAGATAGGCAAAATTATATTTTAATTTCTAATATTTTAGAATTTAAAGTTGCGAATTGTGGAAAACTTCATTATCTTGTGATTAATGGTTAATGGCCTCAGTTGNCTAATATTTTAGAATTTAAAGTTGCGAATTGTGGAAAACTTCATTATCTTGTGATTAATGGTTAATGGCCTCAGTTGCCCCACAAAAAAAAGTGTCTCATTTTTCTTTAGAGTACATCACATTTATTTATAATCAAATAATTGGAAAGATAAATCACTTTTCAACAAGATTTTCATCATTGCCGTGCAAAAATTATATTCGTGGTTCCCGGTGCAACATTTTATACGCCGTAGGATCTTCTCATCACTTTTCCTTCGACGCGCGGACGTGAAATAACAATTCACGCTGAGGACATTTACAACGCACTCTGCATTTTGTGGTGATATCAAAAGCTATTACCGTTTCTCATTCTCTCTCTCTCTTTCTAATAATGATAATAATAATAACGTATTAATCTGCAAAGTGAGCAAAATGTGCTCGGTGGCAGAAAGAAAAGAATACGTCATAAAAGTATACATGATACGATAATAATAAGTTAAATACATAAATTCGACGCCCAAATATCAATTAAATACACGCGCGCACACAATATAAAATGGTTACAAATTTAGTACAAAAGGAAGAAACGAGAAAGAAATTAAAGAAATAAATTATCTACATGAGGCTCATGTGTATATTCACATACGTACTTGAACACATCTTCGCCCACAAACAGATACAGACAGAGACGAACTCATACGTAGTACAAAAGCAGGTTTCAATATGAGTATCAACATGTGTCATTGCTCCTCCTATAACTCCCGTAAAAATAAAACGTAGTTGCTATAATGTAATTAAAAGAAATTAATAACTATAAAAAATAAAACAACGATGCACAGTTCCCATCACTACTACTGTCACCCACTCCACTATGGTGAGCGTTTCCCATCTATCCCCTCAGACGCCATTAACCTCACTGCACTTTCACATGTGCTTCTCTTATTTCGAAGAGTAAATGCTCTCGAAGATTTCTCCTTTATAAAATACTGAAATGTATCGGGTTCTTCATAACCTATGCAAGATTAGTACTTTTTATATTAAATAATTGATGTAAATTAATATCTTCCCAAACCACATATATCGTTGTGACAGAGGTCTCGAAGAGTTTTCCAAAATTTTAAAACAGTTAAAAATTGCTCTAGANGTATAAGAGACAGCAATTACACTTTACTTGCTTTGTAACCCTTCCAATTTTTGCGCTGATTTTGTACCCGAAAAGGTCCAGTTTTGCTCATAAACGATAATTATAGGAAAACACACTTAATTTCAAGAAGTTATTATTTTAAAATTCAATATTCTTTTAAACACTAATTTAAGTGAGAAATCTTTGTACTCTATTTCCCATTCAAGAAGAATTATCTGTACATCAAACATCTCCTTCATTTAAATGTAAGATGAATATTTTGCATAAAACCGAGGGACTTTTTAGCTTTCAGCGCAACGCGGAAGCGCCTCGTGACCGCCAGAGGCGCTGCGGTCTCGCTGTGGATTTTGAACGTCGTGAGAACAGAGAGGAGTCGCGGTGCGAAGCTCGTGTTTCCCAAAGGTCATGGAACAGAGACAGTGGCTTCATGAACTTTTCATTCACCCACTTTTGCAGCGGAAGCAAATTCGGAACACGCCACGCTCTTTGGCATAATTTATCTTTTCGCAAATTCCTCCTACAAGCTGACAATTTCCGCCAGAGATCGCATCCAGGTAAAGCTGCTTTCGTGTGCTACACAAGTGCGCGAAACGCGAATTGTTCTGCAAAAAGATCATTTCAATAGAATTTTCACTTCCATTCAGAAAGCAAACTTTGGCATCGAAATAAAGAAATGGATAATTCAATAATGTTTCAAAATTTTAATTCGCTTCTTAAGTTTTCTCTATGAAAAATATGAATTAACGAGACCTTAAACATGAATTAACGAGACCGAAATTTTTACCTTAGCGTCTCATTACAACCCCATGTTGACAACTCGGGTCGAGCAAACTTTAGATTAGCTCTCTCTCTCTCTCTCTCTGCATATTTATAATTTATTATAGAATATCACGTTATCATTCCAACTTGTGAACGGAAGTTTCCTTTAGAACAAGAAGAAGAAGAGAAGAAGATTTTTCTTTTTGAACAACAAACCGAGTAAAGCCCCAAAGTTACTTCGTTGAAGTAGGTTTTACTCTCGCAGTCAACTCACAGAAGAGTTCATCACGGTAACACAATCATATCGGTTACATTTTTCAAAGAAATAAACAGAATTACATTTATTTATTTATTTTGTTTTCAACTTTGAAACAAAATGCTTCGGCCATTTCAACAAGAAAATTCTAATAATTTTCATGACCGAGTTGTAAAATATTGTTATAAAAAATAGAACAATTCTTCATCAAATAATGTTTTACTTTCATTTTTACTATGAAGTACTCTCGTTTCAAGTTAATTTTTCTCATAACAGTTATCTCATAACTTTTCAGGCGTACTTTTAAATTATTCGATCATTTTTCACACTTTTACCAAAACTGATGTCTATGTCTTTAATCGATGTATTTCTAAACATTATATTTTTCATTATAAATTGTTGTTCTTTCTTCTTCGAAAGGTCCTTTTCATACCGTTTTTCAGCATTTCTCTGAATAATGACATTTTAAGACAAGACTTTCATTTCCGTTCGAATCCTCACCAAAATATCTATCTAATAAGTGGAGCTCCTCTTTCACTTTTCCCTTCTCCTACTGATTAATTTTTTCCAAATTTCTCGTAGAAAACTGTTCTTTCCACTTTTCGCTATCTATACTTCCTTCCAACCGATATTTTGATTCTTCTCGAAACAGAATTTAAGATCAAAAAAACTTCATTTGAAAAAGTAGTTTCAAACTGCGTGTGACCAAGTGGGGGGTAATAAACTCCGGAAACAAGTCCAATCAAGGGCACAAGGGCTGCAGGGGCAGATTGAATATTTATAAAAGAAATTATTTAATAAATACGTACTTTTACCAATTTATTATTATTATTCCAAAATGAATGAAACATTTTTAGATATTACGTGCAGTAAGAATTTTAGATTAATAACAACTAAAGTGTTAAATGACATTCCCTTCCGCCTATGGAAAATCCGGAGAAAAACCCGGGCCAGGATGAAAGAGGCTACAGAGATAATGTACACAAGTGTGCTGCGTACTGTTCGAAAGCAACAGCAACGATCACACGAATTAAGATCATTAACTTACGTCATCCGAAATCGTATTTATTAGGAAATTAAAACTTTCACAGACTTCTTTTATTAAAATTTTCTTTCAATCTTCACTCTAATACTCGTGCGAAACTTATTTATTTTAATTCGTCATTTATTTTCATAGCAACGGTCTGCGTATTGTCTACTGGAATGCTCTCATATAATATATTTCCCGTGGAGAAGACAGTTTTGCTCTTCACATTACTTCACGACCAAATAGGAAACATTGAATCANACTATGATAAATGTGGAGAATTAAGAGTTTCATGTGTCTCCTCAAAAATTCCTTAAATCAGACGCCGAATAGGAGTCACAACACGAGTGCAGCAGAAAGTTCTTTTCCTTTTTTATTTTTGAATTTTTTTTTATAAGAAGAGTTTGGCTCTCGATAGCCTCTTACGTCATAGCACGAAAGAGCCTTGAAGCGAGTACTCTCGACTTGGCTCATTTTGATTGTGTCCCTGCAACCAGAGGCCCTTGATTGATTTCAATAGATTGTTTCTATTCAAGCAGCCACTATATTCTTGAATTTAGAATCAAATAATTAACACATTGATCTTAATATTCTGACGTCAAGTGATGAATTGTAATTTTGGTATTCCATTTCTTTAATGGCGTAATCAAATTACGAAAATTATCGGTGTTTCACTTTTAGGAGCGGATGCGAGATTCATTGTTAATTTCATTTTCATCTGTCGGAAACTTTCAATTGTTTCCTTCTGTTCTTTTTTTGGGGGGTGGAGTGGGGGTAAAGCAGAGGCGCATTCTACGATGTGTTTCCTTTGTGTATAATTCGTTATGACTAACTTATTAACTAAATAAAAATAATTATTTTTTACATATATCATAATTGAGGTGAATTATTCATTAATATTTCATTTTTTAATTTAATTAAATAAGATTCTTACTATATTGCGGAATCTGCTGCTAATACGGATATTCACATAGTATCATTAAAAAGAATTATTATGTGGGCGTTTTAAAGTATGTGGTGACGCACCGGCGCGTTCCCTTCATGGAGATATAAAACAAGAAGTGAAATAAAATAATAAACCTAATAAAACGTATTAAAAACAAAGAACGGACAAAGACGAATAAAATAAGTTTAGGTTTCTCTTGAGGTAAAAAGCCACGATGTCAAATACCCCCACACATATTTCACTAGATCCCACTAAACAGTTTATTAATAAACATACTAATTTAATTAAACTTGTTGCACGAAATTTTCATAAAAAAAGGATATCCATTTATTTTAAAAGTACTCGCCGACGAGTATCTTCTTCACAAATCTAATTTCCTTCGCAGTTACAACGAAAAGTCGTAGGTTATGCAATTTGTTATGCTCATTTGTATGAAGAGAAGGATTGCATTTCACGGAATATTGTTCCTGGAATAATATCGTAAATTATCCATTTCTTCTTCCTTTTCTTTTTCGCAACAGATTTATGGAAACTTTCCTCTTCCATCTTCATATCCCAAATCGTCATCGTCTGTCCTCGTTCACCGCACGAGAAGGATTCATGTTGCTATTAACTGTTCTTATCATTTAATTCGATTTATGTGAATCTAGGACTTTTATTTTATCCCGATTGCACATCTTGAAGATCAACCTCGATTGCACATCCGGGTTTTTTCTTTCTCTACCGAAGACGTTATCAGGCAAATGTCGAGGTTCGTTATCGTGTGTGTGTGTGATGTAAGTCACATTTCCTTATATTTTCATAGGTTTGCGCACATAAATTATTTTCACGATGATCGCTACTCGATTCAATTAACCTCCTTAATTTTTTGAACGTGTGAATTATTTGAACACGTTCTGACAGTTTAATTTCACTTTCAAATTTTCCCATTATTAGGTTTTTCATAACTGTCTTTGTTTTACTTGGCTTTTGCAATAAAAGTGTTTCAAATAGTAACTAATTCTCATTCCGCTATTTTAGTTTCCCTTCTTTCTTTCATTCGGTATTTCAACCGCGTGAAGGGAAAGGGGAGTTCTCTTCCACCCTCAAGTGCTTTCGTTTCGAATTTGTACGATAATCTCTTAATTCATTCCAGAGTAAATTAGTTAAATTATAATTTAACCTCGACACAAACAATTATTACGAGAGTTTCGATACTCTTTGGGTTATTCCCATAGAGTTAAATATATGGAAACCGTCTCTGCTGCATATTGTCCGTGAGACCGAAGATGCTGAGAGATGGCGCTCTCTCTCTCTCTCTCTCTCTCTGCGCCGCCGCACGTCCCCTCGGAAGGAGGGAGGGAGGGAGGGAGGGAAGGGGTGAGACTTGTGAGCAGCGGCCAGCAGTCGCTGAGGATATGATCGATCCATGCTATGCAACTATTTAAGAGAGTTTCGATACTTTTCGCGTCATTCCCTTAATTGGCGGTCCATATTGATTTTACATTATTTATCGGACACACGATAAAGAAAAGTTGCCTTCTACACGAGAGATGTGTGTACACTTCCTGGACACAGTTATTACAACTCATTAATTCCATTGAAATATATTGCATATATTTTAAACAACATTAAGGAACAACGTTGTGTTATTTTGAGCATTTTGAGATTTGATGTAATACTGACTAACAGTTTTATTCCAAGATTCTACACAATGCGAAGCAATCATTTCTTGTTGTGGTTATTTATTTCTATTTCCAAACCATTGTATGATAACTATGTGAGAATTATTAGAAGATTGCCTATATCTTCTAAAATCTGGATCAAATGCAACTAGTTGATCTTTAAATTTAGTTATGTTACTAACTGTTAGCTAACGTTAAATATAAGCCGTTTGCGTTAACCAATCCACCATTTTTTGTTGTATACTATTCACTGCGGCGCATCATGAACACGGTGAAATACAGTAATCATTTTAACGCTGATAATAACTGTGAATTTATTAACAGTTTAAGTAAATAATTCGAGACGAACAAAACACATTCCGTGATTAAATGCTTTTTTAGAATTATTCTGAATGATTCGTGTAATTTGATTTTTTAATGGACGTTAATTGTAGTAGAATTCACGAACAGTTTAATCCTAATCGAACCCGGGACTCGTAGTTTGATCGCACGGCAGAAAAATATGCATAACGACCCTTAACACGTAGGTACGTGAAAAACCGGTTATTAAGTGCACACAGCATTGCGTGCCGCCTGGTTCTCTTATCTCCTATTTGGGGTTCGATGTGTCTCTTAGGTCTAGGTCTAGGTCTAGGTCTAGGCCCTCTGGGGTGGAGTAGTTCGCGATCGAAGCAGGAGTCTCGGGTTCGATTCCCTGACGGAAAGTCATCAGATATCTTCTCCACGCGTGGAAAGGGACCACGGACGAAATATATAATTTAGGTTTAATTTTGGTAAAATCCTGCAATTCCATTACCGTACATCGTGTTCTCCATCACTCTTGACAGCAGCAGCAGCAGCAGCAGCAGCAGCAACAGCAGCGTGTGTCTATTTCGGATCCGATGCATGACCCCTGCTCCTTTGCACCTACCCGCCTCTGCGTCGTGTCAGCCATTACACCCACCATTCGCGCACGCGCTTTCCCCATCACTCGTCCTCAACCCCCACCCCTCACCTCAACACGAGACAGATTGAGGCTGGACTCTGCGGAACAGAATACATTATGCATCCGTCATAAGGGGATCAGTGTCGAAGCTTCCACACACCCTCTTCGCATTTGAAAATAGAACGTAAATAAGTAAATAAATTTATTGTCAAAAAAAAGCTAAAGCCTTTACACACGAGGAGGACAATAAACGTATTTACTCTCCGGAAGCAAAAGCGAGGAACAATCACATCCCATCAAGGGCCGATCAAGGGCTGAGGATTTAACATTTCAGCTTCACTTTACTCCTTAGGGAACACACACACAAAAAAAAGATACTTCGCAAATACGTATCATTATTATCGAAAGACATGTTATTCGATATATTGTTTATAAATAGTATCTACTAAAATAACTCTAATTTCGAGTTTAAAGACTGTCGCTCTTACGAAAGAGCCTGCATATAAAGCCCGCCTCTACTCGAAGGAAAACCGGAGAAAAACCCGGTCCACAAGAGGTCAGTTATTCAGAGAAGCAGAGTCCTAAACAAACAGAAGATTGAATAATCCCTATCCTTACTAATAATTACATGTTAATATGCTTGGTTTAGTGTCTTGACGTCTAAATTATTTACATTCGGTAGAGAGAGACGTCCATTCCAAATGCAAAAGATTCGTGCGCTTCACGTTACTCGTCTCGATTTCCGCCCTCCGCGCTCGCACTCTCTGCACATCGAAATGATTCTGTTCTGTTGTGTTTGGGAGCGAATCTGATCTCATAAACGTGTAGGAGTAGTTTTTTACTTTTTTAATATTAGAATTTACTTTTTTAATGGATGCCAAAGACCACATATTTCGTATTTCCTCAAAGGCTTACTTGACCAGAGTCGCACCAGCCGGAGAGTCGGATACAATGCGCTTCGTGTATTTTGTATATAGAGCTCGATTTTTACGACGTTTGTGTCAGAAAGTGAAAAAGCATCCACAAGCAAATGAGTGATAAGTGTTTGCGCGAAATATTAACTACAGAAAATCACCAATTTCGTGTTACAGAAATGTAAGTTCTGTGCGTTGTTGCGGCTGAGCATTGAAAACGACATACTCCAACACACTCATTATGGGGATTGAAAAGAGAAAATTTTGTACCGAAATGAGAAATTCGCGTGACCCACGCCGCGGGAGTCGAGTTCATTATCATATAATTAGTTTAACGACGCGACATTTCAGTCATGAAGAAGCCGTTGATTTTGAAGCCGTTGTAGAAAGAAAAGTGAGAGCAAATCCTGTCTCCTCCCGGAACAACAAGTAAACAAATTGTACTCCATAAATTTATATTACCGTAGTTTGCCAATAGAACGTTATGATTACAACAAAATGTTACTTATCATACTTTCCGTTAGCAAAATCTACATACACTTTTTAAAAAACGCTGTCCTCGTAAAAACATGCTTCAACTCACACAAATCTAATTCTTCGGGATTCTAATTGATTAAAAACAAAATGAATACTAACGAAGAAAAAACATGATTTAATTTGAATTCATCAGTTAATGATATACTACAACAATATTTAGGACCTCATTGGATTCGTTTGAAATACACGAGAGCCCAGCGCGACTGTTTCCTGATTTATGCATCTCAGTTGAGCAAAAGTTAAATAGGTTTCGCAAATGTCCTAAGGTGACCTGTACATGAAACAGACGTACAAATACTACAAAGGAAAATTTACTACAAATCGAAGTAAACTTCCATTTTAGTTTCCCCGATTGAAAAAATGTGTTCTCTGCATAAAACGCAATGAATTTCAACATAATAGTTGTAATTTCATTTAAATGGCGGGTGATGTATATTTTTTTCAAGTTGAAATCGCAATTAATACATGTTACCCTGTTTATTTAAGATATTGTATTACGGCAGTACCACGTGTCCTCGGTGCGAGACCTAAGCTCCTTTTCGGAACAGTCTGCATTGTGTTTTTTCCGCTCTCTCTTCCATAATCAATGACGATTTGAAGCGTTCTCTCTTCTGTCTCGCGAAGCAGAATCCGATGCGACGCCTTCATTTTTTAAACAAGAGCCGCACAGCGAGCGCAGCATCCGTCGGTTGCTATGGAGACCGGAGACCGGGGATCGATAGAGGCCCACGCGTCCCTCGGTTCGACGACCGGCCGCCCGCCGGAACAGCAGAAGCGCATTACGCGAAACACGACGATCCGTCGATTAACCGCCTTCGAACTGCGCATCCGGATAAATAAACGAATCAGCAGTTTTGACTTATTCAACACGATCATTTATCTAGGTTGTGTAATGAACGTAAATATGAACCGATCGGAGACCAGACCTAATATCTTTAAACTGAACGAAACCTAAAGACAGGGTTCATGGAATCTACTGTGGCGTTATTGCTCGGAGGATAAAGGGAATCGAGAAGAAATCCAGCACATTTATATCACATCAATGCACAAATGCTTACACCTGACGGACTATTAAACAATAATGATTTTTAATATAAACAAAATTACAATAAACTTGTGGTTCGCCACACGTTCGCCGTTCTATTTTTATTCTCGTCCAAACCACCCAACTCATTCTGCGACTTTCCCTTTGATGTCAAAAATTCCGACGACATATTGACAAACGCAACCAGAGGGTCGAATACCGAAACGGCGTTTGTAGATGATCCGTTTTCCAAATTTCTTCTCTACGAAGTGTTCCGTAAGAGAAATACCAAACCAGACGGAAAATCTCAATGGTTTTCATTTCACAACTAAAGGAACAACGTGTTTATTCTTTTGTAGTTTGTTTGTATGTTTTTCTCATCTCTCGCACATGACACGTGATCCAGGAACGAACTCTTCAATTTGAAAAACGCGTTGGTGGGTAAATAAGAACAATTCTGAAAAATAAATTTTGGGATTTTTACAAAATATAAAACGAACGAATCAATGAAGAGAAACGACACATTCAGAAAAAAAAAGACGACACAGTTGAAAGAGGAGAAAAGATTTCGAATTAGCGTCAGCACAAGAAGAGTGTTTTTGGCAATTTTCTCGCATATAAAGTAAAACTATAACCGTAAAAGATTTGTCTACGAAAGTTCCTAAATTTATGGAAATTAGTTTTGGAAAAATAACAAGAGAACATATTAGCAGTTTATTTATTTATTATTTATGTTGTACGAGAACCAATCGTAAAAATTTATCTTCATAAAGTTTTGAATACGACAGATGAATAAAAGACTTCAAATATAATGAGGAAAATACTCATAAGAGTAATTAAAATATATGGAAATATTTGCATTTTTTAAAGCGTTTGTTACAATTAGCCCCTAGCTCCCTCCCCTGCTGAAAGATGTTTTCTTAAAAGTGAACCATGATTCATGGCTCAATTTCCTCAAAGGCCATTAGCATCCATGTTCATCACTATTTGCCCGTCGCTTAAGAAAAAATGGATTTGAAGGATGAAAGCTACTCATGGAAGGTCCTTTGCAGGTCAGACGAATTTGCCACAAAACGACTCTACACCGAGTGAAGCTTTTCCCTTTTATTTTCAGGGAATTTTACTTGCATCTTGTCTTATTGCCTTCTACTTCTACTGTGATTTTCTGTTTTTGTCTCATTTTATTCCCCTTCCTGTAATTAATATACTTGTTTAATCATTTATTAATCTTTCATATGCTTCTTCTCTTTCAGCTTCATAATCTTAAACAATTATAAAACACGTCTTTATTAAAAATAAAACTACAATACTTTTGTAAAGCACTGACGATACCGGTCATTTGACCACAATTTCTTTTCTTCTACAATCTGAACAACATGTCTACTTAATTATTTAAATTGAAATAAAAAGTACTTTAATTATATCATATTTAAGTATTATTTTAATTACTGTTTTGTGTATAGTTAATAACAGCATTTTATAAATTACCAGAAACATTCAGATAATTTTGGAGTATGTTATTTTTTCAAAAGAATAACATACACCAGGAAGTGAAACACACCATTTTAATTCATATTTATTTTAAAATGTTTATACTCCCATGAAATAATTTAAGTCCAGATTTTTTACCCATTCAATTTTATTTGCCACTTAACTTTCCCTCGCAATTGAACCTTTTTTTAATAACTCTAATCAAAGATTTCTCAAAAATCCCTTCGATAGAGTTCGCTGCAATTTACGTACGAGTTTTCTTTATGAATTGAATGTAATGAATGTGTCACAGAATCCAGGGATTCGTTTAGTTCCTCATCTAATAATTAGAGAACCATAATTAACATTGGGTTTCAATCGGTCAACCTAAAACATCATAAGTAACTTTTCCTGTGTATTAAGATTATTTTTCTTGGGGTCACGTGTTCCACTGAAGCACAGTCGTAAATAAGTTTTATTTTTACGGCCTCGAGTTTCGATGTGTAGCGGATAAACTAACTCTCGCATTCCTTATCATTCGATTGTCGCTATTTGTGGAACTATAATAGTGACAAACAGGCACATCACTTAGTTGTTGACAAATTAGATGCTATGAAGAACCAAATATAAAGTATCTAAAATGATGTGCATTGGTTGTGTCGCATTACATGCGTAAATATGTTACATTATTTTTTTTTATATTCACGTTCACCAAAAATATTCACGCATGTCACACGCAAATGTAAGAGAGAGATTCTACTCACTCTACGTACTATCTCAATTTTCAACATTTAACTGCGATGTTCTATGCTCAACTATATGTTAGTATATGAGCAAACTTTTAATAACATAATGGGAAAGTATGAGTTGTATGAAACAACAAATACTCTCGAGCATGTTCAGAGCTCAACGTCAATATGTTGAATAAAGTAAACCAAAGAGAATTTTCCACGGAAACACGTCACACGTCACACGTCACACGTCACACGTCAGCGGCGCGAAGTGCAGAAGAACTTCTGTGAGTCGTGTAAAGAGAAACAAGCAAACAAAAACAAGCAAACAAGTAAACGAAAACAGGCAAACAACAACAAACAAAAACAAACAAAAACAAGCAAACAAAAACAAGCAAACAAAAACAAGCAAACAAAAACAAGCAAACAAAAACAAACAAACAAAAACAAACAAACAAACAAAACAAACATCGCGACGACGCATGCACCCTTTCAAATGAACAAGGAAGGTAAGATAACATACAGGAGTAAATCATCAAAATTATACTACTAACTTTGATACATGTAAAGAGAAATTGGAAACAAGGATAATGGAAATAACAAACGTGAAAAAAGAATTAGAACCTGTAATTCACGAAATTTCTTCCCTCAAAATAGCGAAGCTAGTGTAGTATAGATCGATGGCTTCCCTTCCACCGGAGTCGTCGTGACGTCATCTCAGATCCAATAACAAAGGACGACGACAATCCTTCATTTGTGGAGCTTCTTCCCTTCGGCCGAGGAAGTTCTCTCGAGTCTCTCTGTTTGTTTAGACATATCCATGAAGATGCAGCGTATGAACAACGAGCGAGGTCTTTGGCATCGAAAGGGCTCTTTTCCCCACTGCGGACACGCCCGAATACTTTCTTTCAAATCTGCGCTCACAAGTGACGAATCTAAAACATGCACACATTATCATCGATCTAATCACTATTAAACGATAATTTCTCGTATTTATTTTTAAATATTTAACATTTTTAATCGAGACATTTACAAGTACGGTTACTCGTTTTTTGTGTCCTTTTCAAAAATTGTTAAAATTATAATAAGAAAGAAATTCAAAAATTTTCGCATTTGGATGATTTTTTCATTTTTTAAAAGCTAACATCCCCTATAATACAAATGCGCAACGCACACGTGTCTCTCCTCACGACTAAACCTCCGAACCGTGATGAAATTTGACAAGGAAATACTTCAGGTGCCCAGGGTGAACATGGGCCAACTTATTTTTAAAAATGTGTGATAGAAAAGAAAGAAACAGTTTTTGCCAATAAATATGGATAAAATCGGGAAAATGTGTTATATTTTCTTTCGCTGCCTAAATGGTTAGAGATAGGTGACATATTGTCTGCCTCAAAAAGTTCTACAAAACATTCCGCAACAGCATTTCTCTCTCTACAAAGGTCAACCTTTGTTATTTATAAAACGTTACTTAAAATTGAAGTGTTAGAATATTACAATTTCAACGAGTAATTTAAGAAGAAGAAAATCAATCATCATCAAATTTAAGGGATTATTTGTTTTGCGCATTTAACAAATATATAAAAACTTCTCTGTGTCGTAACATTCGGAAATATATTTTAGAGTTTACGAGAATTTTAATGAAATGGCGCAGCGTCAACGCAAGTGAAATTTCTACCGGCGCGGCTTCCGCGAGATGGTGTACTCTGTACACAGAGTTAAGATTTGTATTGAATTTAGTGTTGAATTTCAAAAATGATGATGCTGTACATGTTTTTAAAAACCAGTAAGTAGAAGTGTTTTGATCTTTCAATATAGTTAGATAAATTTTTTTTCCCTGAGTAAGAGAAATCTGGGATAACGCCACGTAATGAGTTAGTTATAATATAAACTCGTCATTATTGTTTTCGTTTAGCGTATTCCCCTAAGAGCTTTGGCCATGAGAACAGCGCTCCTTTTTGCAAAATCGATCCTACCAAAATGTTCACTCTCTGCAGAGCCGCTCATGAGCTTTTGAAAAGGGTGAAAATTAAGGTACTGATATGAACACTGTACAATCTTTTTCACTCAATGATGCAATTAGAACTCAATGCAATGAATTAGAGCTCAATGCAATGAAGTAGAGCTCAATGCAATAAGCTAGAACTCAATGCAATGAATTAGAGCTCAATGCAATGAATTAGAGCTCAATGCAATGATGCAGAGTCTGACGCACTCGAAGATAAACATTGAGAGACACGTGAGAAACGTGGTGCGCACTTGCGTCACGTGTCGTGAGCAAAAGGAAAAGAATTTGCACGGGTAGGATCGTTTATATATACATAGGAGCGTCAAAGGCAACAACGAATTTTACTTTTAGGTGCAGGACACGTACACGAAACATTTCTAATTATATTTGTGCTAAGAAATTAATTATACTTATTGTCACTGTTCCTTGATTTCTTTTACAGCTTTTACTGCTAATCCAATTGAACCCATCGAGAACTTCTCTACATTCATATTATAGAGTCACTGCTCTACAGAGTCACTCTGCCGAGACACGTCCGAGAAAGGACAATACATGACTCGTGTTCCAGGAAGGGAATGTTTCGACAAAATTATGAAGCAAAAGTCAGGTTAAAATCGGGGAAGTTTTTGCAGTTATTCAACACATTTGTTAGGAAGGGCATCGAAAAGTTTATTATTGAGATACAAAGCGTGTATATAAGAAAAGTATTGAGCACGACAGCCTGTCTATCAGTCGCGGCTCCATTTCAAATGTATTTTTGATCAACTGGAAATCGTTAACAGGATCATTTACATTAGTCATTTGATTTCATGACTTCGAAAATAAAACTAATTTTTAAAAAAATGCATATTTTGTATATTCTATGTCACTTGTTGGAGAGCACAAAATAGATTGTTAAATTATGCAATTATCTATTTGTCTATTAGAATACAGCACGTAAATTTTGCCATTACCCATTCCCGAATTCAGGACTTTTAAATCTCGTGTTATTTTGACATAAGCAAATATATAGACACGACTACGAAATTAGCGCGTGACATCGTTTGACCAAGATTTTAAGGTTTATTGTATCTCGTTAATAGTAAGTAGATGATGATCTCAATCAACTTGTAGGTAGCACTCGTCTAGCAGAGCGAATCCCTTTTGATGTGAACTAAAAGTTAAAGTAGCAATAAAGAAATGTCCATCGAAATGACATTTGCAGACAGAAGGGAATATTCCAGCGCCAAGCGCGCGCTCCCATTCCATAGTTCGATATCCTCAGCAGCAACCGTTTCGCTTCGGCGGGGAGGGGGTGGAGGGGGTTGATTGACCTTGACCTTCGAAGGAATGCCACAAGAATCGTCCTTCGGGGAAAAAATAAAAGGTGTTTTAAAGCTATTTTATTTTGCACTTTCAGAGCTCAAATTATTTCTTCTACTTAACATATGACACGCTACAAATAAATTACTGCATAAAGAAATAATTGTATTCACGTAAGTAATCAATAATGATCAATGAATGTAAAAACTAAAATTTCTTACCAAGAGTCTTTTACTTGTAAATAATTTGTCGTATTCTCCTTCACTTAAGCCTTTTTCCCACTTAATGTGGGGTCGGCGAATGGGGATGGATATATATGATATATATTATGCTTCGTTTTTTGAATACTCGGGTGCCGGATGCCCTTCCTGCCGCACCAGAGGTTAGGCACTACGCCACGGGTCGTCCAAATAATTTGTTGTATTATTTTTAGAAATAAACTTTTTCCATTTTTCCTGCAAAATTGATTATGTCATACAATACTATAACTATAAGATTCACAGTATTCCTGCCTTCACTACTCAAGAAAATATGTTAATAATATAAAATGCATTCGACCTCATGAATATGTTGCGCGTAGAAGGTTTCTTAACAATTTTCAGAATTCTAAGAAAATAGTCCATTGTTAGCCTTTATAATCTTTTTCGCGTCGATATGTTGCTATTTCAATACAATGTCACAGCGCTTTCAGTTGATGTGATGAAACTACGTCACTCACAAATAACTTGCATCCCACTGCATCGTCTATAGTAATTTAAGTACATAATTCAAAAATAATAGTATTCGAAACGGAAAATACATTTCATGGAAATAACCTTAACATTGATGTGATAAAACAACCTCGCAGCAGCAGCTTCCAACAATCACCAACGAAAAATGTCAGTGAGAAACTTTTCCACTCTGCTGTCACTGGTATTTATTCAAAAAACTCTGTAAAATCCTTCTTTGNAACTTTTCCACTCTGCTGTCACTGGTATTTATTCAAAAAACTCTGTAAAATCCTTCTTTGTGCCCTTTTTTTTGAGGAAAAGTTTCTACTAACACGTAGCCACTGCAGAAATTAAAAAAGTATTTTTAAAATTTCCTATTTAGAATAAAAGCAGCATATCTCTTAAACGTATAATCGAGGCAAAGGGGTTGCCTTAGAGCGATGGAACGGTCTCCCCTAGGGCGCGTGTTAGCGTGGTCGAAGGAGGGAGGGGCAATAGACCAAGGGTCGGTGGTGGGTGCTGGCCGGTGTCGGTGTCTCGTAGTTATTTTTGCGGGGGTCGAAAAAAAATTAAATAACTCAACAAAAATAATTGACCAGACACGCTGTCAAAATGTAAATGGAAGGGGCAGATGGGTAATTACTTATCAGAAATTCGGGAGGAAGGTTTTCTGCTCTTCACGAACATGTGAAGGATCGTAGGAAAAGATGTGGAAAGTTGTCTACGAAAAGAATGGAGGTCTGTTGGGAGATTCCCTCGTCAGAAGGAATCTGCATTAGCACACGGCTGACGAGCGACGACGTGGGACGAAGGGACGAAGGAGAGGGAGAGAGAGAGAGAGAGAGAGAGAGAGAGAAAGAGAAAGAAGGAATCGGGGATTGACTCACGTGTCGAGTCGTGTGGCTCACGTGTTAACAATAACAAGATGAGTGACGGAGGGCAAAAATAATGGAACGGGGTAGAAGTCTGCGTAAAAGAAATTTTGGGGTTTGGGATGAAAGGAGGATGAAAGGGTTACAATGGACAGACGCTTTGAAAATAAAGTGTTATTGCGAGAACGAATGGAAATGAAATCGGCTTTCCAAAACTAAATATATTGCCTTGTGAAATGATTTGGGTTGTGGATCTGGGAAGTGTCATAAAGGGGACTTGGATGGGAAAATACTTCAGTTCGAACACAAGTGGCAAACACACTAACAAACATCGCTGTTCGTCCTAAATGAAAATACGTCACGGCATGCCAAGCCAATCAGAAGTCAGTCATGTGATGATAAGGTTGTCGAGTTATTGGCTGCAAAGACTGACTGACGTCAGTGGAGACAGTTCCTCAGTTTTAGGGCCCCGAAGTGGGGATAAGATTACTTAAACAAGGAGCAATGACGCTGAAAGCTGCTTAATGTTCTTGGTTTTGAGATGTTCATGTTCTTAGAGTCTTAGATGCTTAGATTCTGATATTTTTACTTGCTCAGATAGAGGTTTTGCTTACTTCATTACTGATAGTCATTATGACTCATTCGATGTACGATGATAAGAGATGTTCATTTTCATTTCGAGTCGTTAAAATCATCTGACTTAGTACTTGAGTCAGTGGGCGGCTGGATGATGCTCGAAGAGATTCCGGTGATCGCTCCATTTTATATTATTTTGCATACGCCGTGATCAGTTTGATCAACTACCAGTTTTTCTGTTGGCCGGTACGCAACGAACCAGTTAATTTGGGTTCAATACAGTCGTTCGATTTTAATTAGTTCGGCGCGAGTGACGTTCGTCTTGTTGTGAAAGAAACGATGAACTATTTGGTTAAAAGATTAAAAGATTAAATGAACGGTACGAGAGCCATATTGCGTCAAGTTGAGCCGGGTGACGACGTGAGTGACATCTCACATTCCGCGCTGAGGTCTACAAGCGAGCGTACGAAGGACGCCGTCTGAGAGGGACTGTTCTGAATGGACGCGGGAACCGAAAGGCGACGACGCATGTCAATGACCCTGCGAGTCCACGCTTCCTGTTCTGCCAATAAGATAACTGCATGAATTGATGCGTACAGTCCTCTGTCAGCATTATCAAATGCTAATGACTCATGACGACTTACGTGTGATAAGCTAAAGACTTTTGTGGCGCAACATATCTGTCATAAATAATTATGTTAATTAGAAAGTGGGTTTTCTATGCAAAATGTGTAGATTCGCATGATAATCACTAACTTGAACTTTCGATAAATTAATTTGTTGCCTAAAGTTATCAAAAGGGAGTATATATTGTGTGTGTTATTGAGATTTGTACATTTTGGGAAAAATTTTGATATGGGAATGTGTAAGTGTTATATTTTGGAGGACAGTGCTTTACGAGGATTATGGAATATATTTTTCGTTTGAATAAATAATTAAACCAAAATGCACGTGTTGTGTTTCCTTTATGAAGGATATGTTTCATATATTTCATGAAAATAAAATGAGCCGAACCCCGATTTTTTTTTTGTTTATTGGGTTTTGGGGTTATTCAAACATTTCAGTGTAAGCTGCCTAAAAGAGCTAGGTAAGTAGTGTTGTTATTAATTAATTGAAAGACCCAAAGTAAATTCCATTACAATTGACGCCGCAACGCGGAGCCTAGCAATGTCTCTCTAAATTTATATTACTATATATAGCGTGTACTAAGAAACAGAAGACCAAGAACAGTGACGGAATGCAACCCACCATACAAAGTTAAGTCACGCTTAAAAGAGAAATATGTGCGTTTCCATCATGACAAATTACCGTCCGCAATCCATCCCCAAAAATTTTTGTCGAATAACTGTCATCATTACAAAACTTCGTGTGCAGTCTATATGCAGGTTGAGGAATAAGCGGTGAATAATTCCACGAGTGATTTGTGATCCCTTGATGTGTTGTGTGTACGTACAGAAATCGCTTTCTGTGTCTGCAGCAGGATGGAGGATGGAGCACAGAGAAGGAAGGAGGTTAGCGGTGGGATCGATAGTCGCCAACAGGTGCTTTTGCTTTGCTTTCTTCCCTCCTTCCTTTCCCCCTCTCTCCCTCTCTCTCCCACCTCCACATGGCCACTTGCAGTTG
Organism: Laupala kohalensis; assembly: GCA_002313205.1. Taxonomy (NCBI): domain Eukaryota; kingdom Metazoa; phylum Arthropoda; class Insecta; order Orthoptera; family Trigonidiidae; genus Laupala; species Laupala kohalensis. The sequence goes on along the minus strand of NNCF01126569.1, from coordinate 119,600 downwards.
CCTCCTCCAGGAAAGAAGGTAGAGGTGCCGCAATTAGCGTAGGGGATTATTCGGAAAGGAAGAAGAGGTGGCGCAGTTCCTTATTCTACAACGAATGCGAAGGAAAACACAATTTATCAAAAAAGTATATTATTATTAGTATTATTATTATTATTGTACATTACACTATGTTACGTGTTCTATATTGTTTCCTCATAAATTGTCTCCCGGGAAGTGCTGTTTGGGTCTGAGTTCCTGCCTCCAGAGAGCATTAACATCGGATAACCAAATGTAAAAGAAAATTCGTTATTTTAACGCTGCCACCACGTGATCCGAGCATAAAGGGCCAACACGTACATCCACCCTCAACCTCAACAGAGTCCGAAGGAGGAGGGGGGAAAATAAACAGAGAAAAACAGTGGCGGACCAAAATTTTCTCAGAGTCTTCGCTGCTGAGCGGTAGAGCGCGGGTTCAAACTCTGCTCTCAGATGAAGAACTAGAGGAGGTTTTTCTTAACTACTCCAGATAAATGCCAGTTTGATAGGATACGCTCCCCGGCAACCCAATACCCTCTCCCAAGTCCAACGGTCAGGTGGAGGGGTCTCAATCGCCAAAGGACACAAAATAAATAAGAAACAACAGAGACGGTCCTCATCTTTTTAATGCTCTTCATAAAAATAGTTCATAAAAAAAAGAAAAGTGCAGAGACGTATTTTTTGTCAGCGCATTTTTATTCGTGTAAGTCATTGCATCGCTTTTTACATCATTAAAAAAAGGTTAATCATCTAGTTTCTTAATTAGAGAAATATAAATAATTGCAATGAATATATTACATATACGTAGTTCATAATAAGGTAAAACGATTTCCATATGAACTGAATCATTCAGATAATTTTAATAATAAACAATTTCTTCCTTTTATTTATCAGTTGAGAGTCAGTTCTTGTGCTTTTTGTACTTTGTGAGATCACGTGTAGAACAATAATGTAATTTTCTTTTCCGAGAGCGAAAGGAAGCGATCATCTCAAGGGCGATTCCCACGAAGGCAGAGGCGGAGTATAAAATAGGTAGCTGCGCGATATAATATCAACAAAATACCATTAAAATTTGTATTTAATAAAAAAACAAAAAAGGCATTTCACAATTACGTATTATTATCATGCATTATTCGGAAAATATTGTTTCTAAATGGTAACTATTAAAATAGCATTAAATTTGAGAGAATACATAAAAGCTTTTCTTTTCTTTTCTTTTCTTCAAAATTTCAATTCGAATCTGTTTATTCTACGATTTGAAAGATTCCGTATTAGTTCAAAGTAAAATATCCATTCCAGCAGCAAATGAAAATAATCATGATAAAAAGGCATCCTACCGTCCAGGAATATTAGCAATATTTTAAAGGTGAAGGGTCGTACACAGGCACGTTGATCTATTTTGTTAAATTTATCAACTCAAATTTGTTTGTAAATGCACAAATATTCACACATCCTCACTCCACAAGCATATTACATATCTTCCTTCAAAAATCATTTTTCATTATATTCTTGGAATTTTTTCAAACAATTCGAATTTTAGTTCGAATCTACTTTGTGACTCAAAAGCAAAGAATAAGCCTAAAAGTATAAGTTGAAAAATATTAGCTGAATCCATTTCCACCCGGTTCTCATTCGAACGTAAACTGTTCTCAAGAGCGAATCCGTGCGCCGGACGTCCGGTTTAATGGAACGCGCCTAAACGATGACGTTGTAGATGAGCCCCCATTACATCCTCTACGCTAAAGCTCTACGCAAAGGGAAACAGGTTTCGTTTTGCTTTCTGCAGAAAAAAGCTGCTTTCGCTTCCACACATCCAGCGAGGTTTCTTCCTGTTTGGGTTTCGGTCTTCAATATTTACGCGTACGAGCCAAGGATATATTACTTTATGTTCATTTGAATGCTGGCGCATTTACATACATGTAAGTATTGAAATAATAAGATTTTAAAAATAATCTCGATATTAAAAAATGTCATTTATATCCTTTATATAAGACACGATGAGGTCATTCCCATATCACACCACGCAATTCTCGTTTTTTTTAAAATTTCCCCTCACCCTTGCATCATGACCCCGCTCGTGTTAATAAAGTGCAAGGACGTTTTGCGAGTTAGTCAAAGACCGCTTTACACAAATTTTCCTCTGTTTAATATTGATATTTGTAGAATAGTTTATCCAAGATATCTCATATATATGCTTTCCTAGAAAATCAGTCAGTATTTTGGAAGAAACCTTGAAATGAGGAAATTTTGTTCATTATAAAGGAAAGTTTTAAATGCACGGATCTTTGATGGCCAGTCTATAAGTGGTGTTTGCATTCGTAATGATTATTTGTATCGAGAAAATTTAATCGTATTATCCTCAGTGCAAAAGCTTCTACCAGTTCTGTCGCCAACCCCCGAATTTTGCGTTACGAACGAACAAGGAACACAAAAAAAATAAAAAATAAAGAGCGGACAATCTGCCTTCTCGCAAACTGTTGACGCATCCACAAAATTATACAAAATTTAAAATTTAAAGACATTCTCGGTGATAGTCACCAGCAGCTCATGAACCTAAGGTTTTGGAGATTTCTGCTCTAATCTTCACAAAAGTTGTTTGAAGCTTCAATCGAACGCTTCCCGCAAAAGAGAAAAGCAAAAAGAGAGAAAAGTGTTTTTTTAGCCGCGAGGGGAGTAAATGGGGCGCAAGAGAAGTTTTGCTTCCTACATTACATTCCAATCGGGGACCGGGGGGGGGGGTTCTCTTGCATTGAGGCCAAGAGACAAAAACACTTTACTTCACTGGAAATTTCATATCCATGGAAATAAACTAATCAATTAGTATACGCTTCAATGAAAAGGAATTTGTTTACCCAGCCATAGAAATAGATGACTCTGAAATTGGCGAATACAATAAACAGTCGAAACATTGGTAAAATGACATAATTTTCTATTTATTTGTCTCTTCACCTAAATGCAAGAAAATCCCCAAATCTAATCCTCAGTAATTATTATAACCGATAACCTTTCAAGTATGTATTATTGAAACTGTTTTCCTGTTCGTTTGAGATTCGCGCAAATGGTGGCACTCAATGGGATTTCTACAAACAAACTGAAAAGAATCCTACATCCACTTTGTCCAAGCACCTTGCTCCTAGACATTCGTCCTAAATTGCACGAGTGACAATCCTCCAAGCAGTGGACAGAGATTGTGGAGGATTATGAAAATAATTGTTTGGAGTTTTCCGTCGTTCAGAAATTCATCCATTCCTACTAGATGCGAATCCGTAAATTTTACGGATTTATTGCGATTAACCTTCACTACGCTAAGCGGGGAACACTATCGATACAAACACTATCGATACAAACACCACGCAGAGAGGAGCTTTATTTAACAGAAACAGTCTTTACAAAGTTCTATTGACGATTTCACAATTTTCGCTTCAAAAGTGCAATCTCATTACAATCAGCTGTAGAATATTACTATCATATATAACATGTAAATAGTCATAACTTAATAATTTCTTATATAATTTTATCTCGAGTAGTTATTTCTATATGATATTATTTGTTTATTCATGATTATATAGTACTGTTATTAGTGTTTTCATTCCATGTTTCGGCACAAAGCCACCATTCTGATTCGGATTTCGCTGCGTTTTACACAATCGCCTAAAAGATATTTACACCTAAAAGATGGTCCCTAGTTTTGCTTCCCAACCTTAAATGTAAATACAAGGTGAGAATTGGGATTGTATTTTAAAATGTAAAGATTTTTTTAAATCGTTCCGACCTCATGGTCTGAGTCTTGCCAAAATAATAACATTTTATTATTATTATTAATTATTATTAATTATTATTATTATTATTAAAAATATTAAATGTATGATTAATGATTTGGTGAAATATATGATGTCTGTTTAATAGGGTCGGGTATTTGATTGTGTATATGCACTTTATCATGCTGAATTATTATTACATCTGTCGAAACGGGTAAAATAATTTAAATCTGAGCTGTGGAGCATTTCTTTTCTCAAAAGATGTCGAAGATTCCTTTCATCTGATCCTTTGAGTGTCCGAGGAGAGAGAGAGAGACTCGTGACCTCTACAACCCAAATGCGACCGACAAATCGATTCCNTCCGAGGAGAGAGAGAGAGAGAGACTCGTGACCTCTACAACCCAAATGCGACCGACAAATCGATTCCCGATTCAACGATGGCAGCGTAGCGTTTCGTCAGCTAGAGCTATCTAGCGGCGAATGCTAGAACTCTTTCAAGTCCTCTCCACCAGATGGCTCTGCTCTAGAGCAACGAACTAAACGATGTGCAATCCAGAAGCTTCTTTTTCAAATTAATCACTTCCTATTTATTATTTCTGAAAGAGTTCTACAAGTTGGACATTATTTCCTTTCTTATAATTTTTTATGCTTAATACGTTAATAATTCTTCATTAAAAATCAATGTATTAAAAACTTCTTCATTCCNAACATGGAAAGATGTTTACAATTGCCAAAACACCGACGACAAATTCAATGTATTTATCTCAATATTCCTAAAACATTACACCTCTAGCTTTCCCATAAAACGCAAGTTAATTAACACAAAGAAATACAATAGATGGATCACACAAAGGATATTTCTACAAAAAACAAACGCCGTTTATATTATCTTTCAAAACTTTATAACCAACCAGCCGAATTCCATGACTATTTTCTTAAATATAAGACTATTCTTCGAAGAGTAGTCTATGCAGCTAAAGTTATGGAAAACGACAGGCAGATACTAAAATCGAACAACCGGATGAGAACCTTGTGGAATATTGTTAAATATTGCACGTCAACTTCTGAAAATCACAAAGAAAATATTTCTCTACTAAACGATGGCAAAATCTTATAAAATCCTCAGTACATCTCAAATTTGTTTAATTCTTACTTCTCGGAAGTTGGTAAAATAACGAACTCAATATATCCAAATCAATGTCCTCCAATTATATCCACCCACATACCCAATTCTATGTTCACTTCCGAAACTAACGCCAGTGAAGTCATGGGAATCATCAGCTCCTTAAAAAACAAATTTTCAACAGGCGTAGATGATATACCTGAGTTTATTGTTAAATTTTCGTCCCACGCTATATTAAATCCACTCGTAAATATTTTTATTGGTTCTTTATCGGAAGGGGTGNAACCTTTACACAAGAAAGGTAACAAACTTAATATTGGAAATTACCGACCAATATCTCTACTACCCACTTTCTCAAAAATCCTAGAAAAATTATTCTATAAGCGTCTTCTAGATTTTTTATCAAAAAATAACATTCTCTCGGACGACCAACACGGTTTTAGGAAATCCTTTTCCACTATAAGCGCCATATTTTCTTTCTTAAACGATGTTACCACATCCCTTGACCGTGGAGAAAATCCTCAGCGCATTTTTCTTGACGTATCCAAAGCATTCGATGTCATCGATCACGGAATTCTCCTTTCCAAATAGCATTCTTTAGGCATTCGTGGACTTCCACATCAATGGCTAACTTCTTATTTAAAAGATAGATATCAACAGGTCGAAATATCCTATATTAAAAATTAAATACTTCAGCGTTGTCTTTCAGAAACGAAGCCACTTACATGCGGAATACCCCTAGGTTCAATTCTCGGTCCTAGACTCTTTTTATTGCATGTGAACGACATATCATCCACATCAGATTGCAAAATGGTTCTTTTTGCTGATGACACTAATTTACTATGTAAACACGCCAGTGCTCAAAAACGTTTTGTCTAACCTTTCGACTTGATTCCATGCAAATCGTCTCATTGTAAACAGTGACAAAACAGTGTCTTTGTCATTTCACAATAGTAATACAAAATCTTTACCCCAGGTTTCTCTTTCTTGAAACGGAACACAATTAAAAACTGTTACAAATACTAAATTCTTAGGTCTCCATATTGAAGACAACCTCAAATGGAATTGTCACCTCATTGCTGTAGTACTTTTTAAATAACTTATAACAATTTCAAAAACTATTTCTTGCATGATTGTGTTGTCTTATGGCTAATATTAATTTAGTTTTATGTATAGTCAACTTTGGTACGGCTGTGTACATAAATTCTGTAGCCCCATCCTGGCCCGGGTTTTTCTCCGGTTTTCCTTCGGGTAGAGGCGGATTTCTTATACAGGTTCTCTAGGCTTTGTCTAGGGTCATGTTTATTGTAATAATAAATCGTTAATTTAGTGTTATTTCAATTCTTATGATTTTTAAATACTCAGATTAATCTATAGTTTGATAATAATTTGTACATGTACATTTTTTGCGTTAAATTACGAACATATTGACATTTTATCAGTATTATAACTCGTAGTTAACTTTTTACCTTATCCAGGAATTATTGCTGAAATTTTTGAATCCGCCTCTGCCTTAGGGCCCTTGATCGGAATTGATGGGATGGTCCCTTGTTTGCTTCTGGAGAATAAATTAGTTTACTGTCCTCCACGTAGTCATACGCAGTTTGTACTGCTTTTTTGACAATAAATTTATTATTATTATTATTATTTCAAGAGACAATTAATTTCAATATTTCAGAAGTTAGTTACAAGTAAAAGATTGTGAGAAGTTTGAGTACTCAGGTTAAACACTTCAGTTCAGACGCAATATTCGATCATCTTTGTGTCTCATTACATTCAAAGAAAGTTACTCAAAGACTAAACAATTATATCAGAAATTTTGGGAGAAAATTTGATTTTATGGCGGACAGGATTAAAGCATGACATAATCCCAAATATAGTATAATTAAAAATCACTTTTTACGACTGGGTTATTCCACCAACTAAGGTAAGATTGTTTTCGTGATGCAGTCAATGTTAAGAGTAAATTAAGTTCTAAGACATTTAATTCACTTGTAACTTTATAAAATTATATTCTCAATTCTTGACATTTTACCTCGGAAGAAAATGAATTGATTGGTTTTATAAATATAATACAAGAGTTATGTCGAGTTAAGAGGTCGCACACGTTTTACGTTAAAGTATTTTTTTTGGCATTTTCAACCCCTTCACCCCTCACATTTTATACACGACCTCTCTCTTCCACTGAGACGATAGAAGCTCTAAATAATTTTGGGGACAGTTTATGATTAAGATCTTTTTTTTTTGTAGTTTTTGCTTTTTGTTAAATCATGAGCTATAGTCGTCTATTTACTGAAGAAATTATCATTTACTCTATGCCACAAATTTATTTCCCCTCCCCCGCCCCCGATTACAAGACGAAGTATGGTACCTAAGGTTAGGTCAGGTTAGGTAAATAAATTTACAGTTTCATTATTAGAAGAAGAATATTTGACGTGCATGTATAACACGAACTGACATCTCGAGACCCTCATACGTAAGTATAATGAAGAATTTACAACATTTTACATCAATATTAATGATCAATTACTTTAAAATATTTAATGATTTTGTTTGTTGAATTCATCCGGTACATAAAAAGAAACTGACGTATTTTCAACTGGCGACATTTTCTACAGGTCTCGATCACAATAAAACCCATTTTAAAGACATAATGACAAACACACTCGCATTTGAATATTCAAAAAGCAAGTTCTTTGTTGCATTCCTTGAAACAAAAATTATTTTCTAAGAACGTTTCTGTGTAAAATTATATGCAGTATTACTATAAATAAATAAACTTTGTCAAAAGAACAAAAGTTGCAAACTTCGTCGTGTGACCAGTGACCACGTGAATAAACTGAATTTACTCTCCAAAGGAGAATCATCAAAGGGATTCAAAGGCAGACGCCGAGGATTTAATATTTATAAAATATATTGTTTAATACGTACGTTCTGTTATCCAATTTATTATTAGTCAAAAATGTATCATAGATATTACGCGTAGAACAAATTCGAGATTAATAATAACAAAAGGAATAAATGACATTTCTGTCTATGGAAAATCTACCACTGCGCAGAGAGGAAAACTGGAACAGCCTGCGCCAGGAGACGACGTACAAGGTTGCGTAAAGGAAGCAATAAAAAGGATGAAAAACAACACGCATGAAAAGGAATTGAATCAGTATATGAAGTACTCTGGTAACAATGGAGTAACAGAGTCTACGAAAAATTATCATTTACATCATCTGAAATCATATGGAAGACATTATTTATTAGGAATGGAAACTCTCATGAATTTCTTTTATTAAAATCAGTAAATTCTTTCACATTATAGAAGCAATCGAGTATTAGAAAACTCTTAACCGGGGATTTGAAAGGATTCTATGTATTAATATCTTCCATATTTCTTGGCAAGGAATAATATACGATTTGATCCGTTCTTCGTTTCGAAGGAAGAGAAAGGGCAATCGCCCCCGGGTTGCTTCTCAGGTAGCACATGCAACAAATGCAGGGAAGTCAATAAGGGTGATAGGAAATGGTGTACAAGAGTCGTATTAGAGAAGTATTTTCAGCTAGAAAAAAATTAATACGAAAGAATAGCTCCCAGAGTAGGAGGAATCCGTTAATAAATGGTGTGGTTCGGGATGATTCTGTTGTGTGTAGCGGAAATGAAAAATAAACTAAACAAATGCTTCATTGTAGAAAAGACAGGATATTAATTTTTTTAAATCCAGCTGATGTAAACGAGGAAGAGGTTCATTCAGGCCTCCACTGAAATTTTAGTTTTCAAAGTAGTGTAGCGTCGCGAGCTCTTTACGAAAAATAGAAACATTATTCGTCTTTAAGAGGTCGTAAGTTCTTGACTATTTAATTAATTACACGTCAAAGTACTATTAAATTTGACGAAGGAAAATCTTCGATTCTCAAAGGGTCACGGGGTTAAAATCTAGCGAAGGAAACATGTGTAGACGAACTATTCTTCTCTCTTATTACTAATAAATTTTTCCAAAAAAAAAAAAAAAATACAGAAAGTAGATCTTTAATGCCTCATTTGACAATTTTTTTTCAAACACCCACCCGCCATGAATTCCTCTATAAAACTAAAAAAATAATTATTCGTGATTTCTTTGGATACCTTTAAACTCAAAATAAGCTGTTTTTTATCACGATTCATTCGGTGACACAAACTTTAAAAAGAAACGATAAAACGGTATGCAACGGGTTACACGCATTGTACGCAAAATTACTCGCACACTTCTTGACATAAGAAAGGTTTGCAAGACACTACTCGATCCTTCTCGGGTCGCCCAGCGATCGAGTAAACTTTGCGCATCTAGTGGGGAATGTTCAAACTATTTTGCTTCTGCAAGTTTGGTTGAGTTGTACCTAGGTAGCGCTGAAGTCGCAGAAGGAAAGCGATCACTCGCATGCACTTCGTAAATAGTAGAATAGACTCTACGGAAGGCGCGAAATCAAACATCTTTAAATACGAAACGTGTGTATAAATGCATTAAATAATACCATGAAAAATTAAGAGGACAACAATATTTGGCTATGAAAAAAATGAATATCAAGTATTTGTTCAATTCTGAATTATTCGACAGTGAAAAATTTAGTCATGAGAGTAAGAAGAGAAAAATATGGAAGCTAGTGAGTCTTATGGCAATATTCAAGACATAACGCGGATGATTGAAAAGCTCATAATATGATGAAAGGAAAACGGAATAAGTGCAAGTAAGTTTGTACGAGCTATAGAACAGAAATATGAGTCGAATAACAAATATAACACAGACCAAACATTTCTTAACTTTCTACATCATTCATTTTCTTGTCAATTGCCCAGAAATAACTTTTAGTACTTAATGTAGTACCTGCAGAAATATGTTTATGTATGCTAACAACAATGCTGCATGTTATATTATTCATTATTTCTTAAAGACGAGGTAATGGAAACTATTATTTCTGAGAAACGTCACCTACCAAGCTTCATTTCAAACGTCTTAATTAAAAACCCAGTTGGTGAAAGTAGGGCAAATTTACCTTCTTGCACTTCATACAAGTCAGTTGTAGAAGTAATTTCTTATTACCACAAAACTGCCTCTTTTCGAGCAAGTGCTATGACAAGGAAATAAACACACTGTAAATTAAATTCCAACATAACATAAACAATTGAAGACTTTGTGTCATGTACAGTCGTAAGGGTTTAATTACTTTTTAAATTCAAATTTGAAAATTAATTTTTAAAATTAAAAAAAATGCCGTAAGGTAGTGACGGACTTTCCGCGGCCCAACGCAAGGCCATCACATGCATCAAATCGGTTCCATAATAGAGAATAAGAATTAAAAATAGAATGAATTGCATAAAAGTAAGTATGAATAAGTGATAATATCTATTATGTAAGTATATCGAGTGTTATGGATACCCAATGGAACAATATGAGGTATAGGCTGTGGCGAACGACATGTCTCTATGAGTGAGCGTAACAGGATTCTCACGAGCGAAATGTGCAGTATTCTTAGCTTTGTTCGTCTTCTCTCTGTTCTACGCAGTAGCAGAAATGAAATTAAAAACAACAACAAAAAACAATGATCCTTCATGGTACAAGAGTTCTACTATAGCGTTTATTCCACTCGAACCAGGAACACTTTTCAAACTCAGTTCTTCCCTCTCATCTCCGACACGAAAAAATGGCGAAAGGAAAACAGACAGAAAATTAGACTTTTCACTAAGAGGGCAATTATTCATCACATCAATAAATAATTACATACATTCGACTACTTATGGTTCCACCATCTCTAGCAGACGACGTCAAAGAGTACGGTGAGAGGATGAGAGGATGCCAGAAACATATCGTTTCGATGAGACATATATATTTAATAAATTTATTGTCAAAAAACAGTACAAACTGCGTATGACCACGTGGAGGACAATAAACTAATTTACTCTCCGGAAGCAAGCAAGGGACGTATTCCATCAATTCCGATCAAGGGCAATTCCTAAGGCAGAGGCTAAGGATTCAAAAATTTCAGTAAAAGTTCCTAGATAAGATAAAAAGTTAGCTGCGAGTTATAATACATATATAAAGTCAATATGTTTGTAAATTTACATGTACAAGTTATTATCGAACTATAGATTATTCTGAGTATAGTGTTTAAAAAATCATACGAGTTGAAAAAACACTAAATTCACGATGTATTGTTACAATAAACACGCCCCTAGACAAAGCCTAGAGAATCTATATAAGAACATACTTGAGTGTTTATACACTACAAGTAACTAAGTTGGGTAAAGTTATTCTGAAATTCATCTCTATCAATCGTTACTCAGTCCCCGAAAAAGTTCACTTCGTTATTCGTAGAAATCGTCAGATCGTTGAAAACTTAAATGTAAAATAAGACGCACCGCGATAGTTCATCGTGACGTGGGTGAAGTGTAGGTGTATGAAGGTGCGCTGGGTAGAGAAGGGGAAATAATAACATTAAGAAGAATTTGAAGAGGCGAGAGAATATCTTGTATAAGTTTTCTGGTTATGAATATTAACATATGGAAATTTTCACCCTAGAACACGATGAATATCTTTTCCCTTCACACAGAACTATTTTGTTTTCTTTTTCGTCAGATGTAATAGTTATATTGAAAGAAGAAAAAAAAACTATTGTACGCAGTAAAATGAAGAACAACATAATAATACTTTTTTCCTCTCTCTCTCTCTGTTTAGGTTTTGATGACTGCGAGGTCAGATCGCGAGTGCGACGGCGGGAGCAGGAGTTTTCGCGAGAGGGAAGAATTCGCCGAACGGAATATTTTTAAATTCGTGTCGCGTTGGCGAAGGGGGTTAAATCCCTATAACACTAGCGTGAATTCAATTGCACGGGGGCAATGGCCGCGTCGTTGGGGTCACTACGTTCTACGTGACCTCGAGGAATATTTATTCCTAAGTACTCGTCGTTGCGCTTAGTTATTCAAGAACGCAAAAGCATATGTCAGAACATTGAAGGGCATTCAACGGAAAAGGGCAGACATCTCTGAGTAATAAGAGAACGTCCGTTCCGACGATGCGAGATAAGACGAATGTCTGGCCCAGAGACACCCGCGCGCCCTCGGAATAAGGCTATATAGGAATAAATAAATTGATGAAAACTTGACGGATTTAGATTAAAATTTAAAAAAACTTTGCAACTGCTTTTTTGCAAGTAAACTGCGTGGGGGATAATAAACTAAGTTACTCTCCGGAAGCGAGCAAGGGACCATCCCATCAATTACGATCAAGGCCCCAGGGGAAGTGGCGGATTTAATGCTTATTCATTTTTCAAAATTAAAATACGTATTTAGTTATCAATTTATTATTATTACAAAATGAATCGTTGACGTAATGTTCACTAAAAATCCGGGATTAATAATAATAGAAGTATTAAATGACATTCCCTCGCGCCTCGATGGAAAATCCGCCGCTACCACAGTAGGAAAACCGGAGAGAAACCCGGGTAACATAAACGAAACGGATGTTTACAAAAATTCGTGTTTCGAAATTAGCTTAGAAGTTAAAAAACTCAAAGAAAATGTTAACTTCGTTTATTAACAGTTGTCGAATTAAAGTTTTGTGCCCATCTATGCAAATAACATTTATCACGCAGACTCATAACAGTTAAATATTTGATTTCACAGATTACGAAGTGAAGGTAAATACCTCAGCAGTGAGTGCTCTTTTGTTTAATTTGGCTGAAAACGTCGAGACAAACGAGTGTTGAAAAGACGAATGATTAAAAACATTTTATTATTTCTATTCGCATTGATATATTCCACGCCAACCGTTTCATATAAATAGGTTATTGTATATCAGCACAGGATATCATTGAAGAGTGCTACAAGATACATCAATACTACATCTTCCACTCATCGTTCTGAGTGTAGACTAAGAGCTGCATAGTATAAGGGCTATGATAGCCCTCATGTTCTACATAGGAGTAGCAATTTTGAAATGAAAGGATACAATCACATGTCAGGTGACTCTCGAGTGAGGAGAAGTAAACAAACAGAAGTAGAGTAGAACATATGACTGCAATGTGAAGCGGAGGAGGCGGATCGAGGCATCTGTGTGATCTGGCCGAGTGCCATGTGGGAGGGAGCGGGCGGTTGTTGCGCAAAGGAATGATGTCATCCAGTCATTGCTCGCCTCTGACGCCAGCGCTGCCGACGGCCGCACCCAGCACTAGTCTCTGTCAGCTTCCATTCCTTCTATTTATACGAAAGGGTCAAGGTGCAAGGAAGACTTTTATCCATTTCTTCTTAAAGAATCTTACCATAGCGCGAAATTTTCTTTCTACATATATTTTTGAGACTTTTTTTTGTGGGGGGGGGGGACCTTTATCCCTTTACCATTTTTTTATTCCTTTTCCTCATTTATACAAAAGACACGACGTGCGAGTTTTTTGTTCCATGGCTTTCGACTTTCGTCTCGTGAGTTCGCAATGGACATACTAACAGACAACGCATTTACTTTCAAAACACATTCGCAACAATTGAAAATATGCCGTTTCTCCTCCTCCGCTGCAGCTTGTGCTCTTTCACTCGAAGCGTCTACGGAAAAGAGATAAGTGATGATTTAATATACTCGTTTGCAACTCGATAAACTAGGAGAAAGATGATTTCTTGAATAATTGGAGAAATCCAGCATTTTTCCCCCCTTTTTACCTTCTTCTAGCACTTAACTCTAAATGAAAATTGAGAATTTAAAAATCCCAACCTCGCTTCTGAGGTTTTATAAGAAAGTCGCCTCTATCCCCCCCCCACCGCACGTACAAACGAAAGTAAATAAGTAAATGTTTCGGCAAAACGATACACAACAGAGGGAACGGAGAGAGAAATGAAGAAAGAAAGAAAAAAGGCAAAGAGGAATAGATGATGAGAAGTACGTTTATCAGCTCTGCTGCTGGAAGAATGAGATGCACATGACCTAACCGAGTTAAATGATAGAAGTGGAGAAGACGGGAGACGAGGGCGTGGGCGAAGGAGACGTAATTCGAATGGCGATTGCTGACATCAGACGAATGTGGAGAAGAGTACGATGATGATGATGGTGGAGAAAATCGCCTGCTCTGTTGCGGCGCCTGTAAGTGGGAAAGAAGACGACGGAGTCTGTGTGTGACCTCCTTCCATTTTGACTATCGATACGATCGACACAAGAAACATATTAACTTAGATATAATATCGATTCTATTCTGATAGTCTTGATATTGATTACTTCAAGGACACTACTATGCGAATATTATTATAGGCAATCAATTTTTTATCATGCCTTTGTGAAGGAAGACTCTAGACAAGGTGAACTTCTTTCACTGTTTTATTTTTACGAAAAAGTGATGTTTTTGTAAACGTTATTAATGATTTAAAAAAATTAAATTTTTGAACAATTTGAATCATTTCAAATAATATAACAGCGACCCCGAATGTGTTAGTGAATACTAATAAAGTATTACATTAAAAAATTGATTGTCTATAACAACATTCGCATAATTATTGTCCTTCAAGGAACAAATATATTTTCATTATTTAACGCAATATTTACTCCATCTCATTTTGATAGTAATAATCTTATCTGAAAAAAGTATATATTATATTTATTTTACGCAATTCAAATTCTCTTTACGACATTTTTTATGATCTAAGATATATTTTGGATAAATCATCTTTCATCTACTTCCGCATTACATACAAATAACTTATCTAAAAAAATTCTAGAAATTATACCTATAGAATCCAAATTCAGAAATCAGTTACTGGGAATGCTATGTGATGGTATCTGTTACATTTTTATTATNATGAATTCACACGTGGGGGCTAATTACGTCAAATACCCGAAGCGCACAGGCGTATTTTTTCACTTGTCCCAAAGAGAGAACTTCACTATTCTCCAGGTTTCTTATAAATCGCAAGAAATACCCACAAGAAACGTTATTACAATTCGTGTGACTTAGAAACATCCAGTAAAAAGTTATGGAATACTATTACATATGAGAAAATTCAATAAAATTACTTAATACCACTATAAAATTGAGAAACAGTAAAATAACGAAAGTATCATTTCGTTTCCTAATAGTTTAACGTTCATGTCCAGAATATTTCAATCTCGCCAATCCGCATTCCGCATTAAATGGAATCCACTTTACAATATCTGTGAAACAAGTAATAGATTGGTAAATCGATGTTTTTATCACTCATTTTTTATGATTTTCTCAGTGCCAATAACGTAAAACACAGGGTTAATTTTGTAACTTACGAATTGATTGACCAATATTCGAAGTTCATTGATTCATTGTTCAGTACCGTAACGAAGAAAACTAATGGCACATTTACGAATGTATTGTAAAAAATCAGTTACTAACTACGTATGACCATGTAGAGGCAATAAGCTAATTTAATCATCGGAAGTAAGCAAGAGAGCGCTTTGGATGGGATTTCACACGCATCACTTCGAAATTAATCTTCCAGTTCTTCTTATTCCATCGTTGAAGAACGAAACGAGAATCAACTGAAGGAAGGAAACAAAGAAGCAAAAACAAACAATTGCATGTTCGCACTCACTTGTTCCCAAGGTTTATAATAGTGGTAGCTTCGGTTTGTGCACTAATTGTAAAAGTGGAACATAAATACTGATCGCAGGAAGTGTTAAAATGCATGGAAGCTTATTGACGTGTTAGGGCTGCTCAGATTAACTGGGTATCCGAGTAGATTATGTTTCAGCTAGACTCTATATTGTATCACGCAGTTATGAAAATCCGACACTTGGTGATGATAACGATGGTGATTTGGTGAAAGTCGTGGTTAGGGTGTGGAGATATTAAGGAGGTGGCAGTTACAGAAGCGACGGCGATGACAAGACCAGAAAGCAACCGAATGGTGCTATTACTCAGACCGTAATTTCCTTGCGGCAGCTTTAAAGCGGTTGTAGGCGCGCAGAAGGGCCGCAACTTTGAGCAAATCACGAGCGTAGAATCTCATTGAAACTGTCGTTGAAACAAATTAAAACAATCCTGAGGTAAGGAAAATAGAGCCCTACATATTTACTCTGAAATTTTCTGCCACATTTCTTTGTCTATTACAATATTTTCCATTAGCATTATTTTTAAAGATATTACAAAAATTAGCTCTACGGAAGAAAAGACGTATGTACACACAATTTCAAAAATTGGCTGAATTACTTTTGTATATGTGAACATTTTCAAGGAGTTTTCCACGCACCTAAATAATTACTGTTAAGTGCCGGAATGAAAAACAAATCTAAGAACTATGGTTCAGAATGAAGGATACACCATTACTACACATAGCGATAAAAAAATATGTTTCGATATCATTCAATTCTACTTTGTACATAGTATTTTACAAATAATATTTTAATAAAATAATATATATTTCTTCTTCTTTTTTTTGTTAATTGCTGTTGTTCTTAGTTAATATCGTAAAACAGTCATGTAATCAAGATCTTAGTTTATTATCTCCTTAGAATTTTATCGAAAGACGAAACGTTGAGAGGGTATACTAACTATTTGCAATGGATAGACTACGTTGTATTAATTAACCTTACGATCCTTTTTCGTAAGAATGATTTATCTTAAATTAATAGCACTGGTAGTGTTGAGAGTCTGAATTCCCGAGACTCACATCGCATCATGTTTTCATAACTGTTGTTTAACATTTTGAATACATTATACACCCGAAAATATTTTCCTAAATTGAAAACTTCCAAAAAGGAATTGTATGCAATGGATTTTGATTTTTTTAATGTTCTATATATTTACTTAATATCATTTGAGATAGAAGTGTATGAAATCAAAGTTTGAGTTCATAGTCAATTTACCTCTCGTATTATCGAATAAAAAAATTAAATTTCTTGGCGTTTGTGACTACGAGAACTAAGAGTGAAGATTCATCGCTTTTACGGACCCCTAACCATTATTTGTTCTCTCCGTTAAATTATATTTTTTAATCATCGATAGCATTTTTTCCTGGAAGACGGCATCGAAGATATCCGTTTATTTAGAGCGCCTAGATCCTTACGCGCTTTTAAGTTAAGGCGACTGCGTAGGAGAGGTCTCCTTTGTCCACATATTAATTTTTCATAGCTCTTGCGCTATAAATACCTGCATTTCATTTGTCTCACTAATACAAACATGTCAGAAGTGACAGGTTGAAGCACGCCTGGATTTTTTTTTCACTGAAAGTGTGTATTGCATTGGGTACACTGATAATAATTTGAGTGAAACAAAAAAAATCAAGACCTGTCTCGACCTGTCACTTCTGACCATTCCCTTGTAAGACACGGTTGGCAACGCGAAGTTTCCCGTGATCTAGAAGATTCTCCAAGNGCGTCTGTTTTCATCGGATGTCACTTTTCGACATTGTTGACCTTCGCTACGATCAACAAAAGAGGAGTAATGACAAAACGAAGCCGCAAACCGCATTCAGTACGACTCGAGTCTTCGTTTCGCAGGAGAATCAGTTGTAGCTCGCCCTTAACCTCACTTCAGGCTTCGCGCTTGCGCCCTTCAAGCTACAATTGTTACCCTAATGTCCTTGAGAGGACGTGCGCAGTGATTGTGTTTCGTCAAACGTTCGCCAAGTGAACAATGTGTTTCGTTATACCTGTACAAGAACGGACCAAAATTGTGATAGTGAAAACTGCTAATAAAATCACACGTTAATCTTCTGAAGTCTGAGTATTTATCGCGGCAAAAAGTATTCGCACGTTCGATGCTTACGCAGTCATAAGCATCATTGTGCCGTGGAGAGTATTTGGGGCGAAGCGGCGCGCGATGAAATGACCCAGAAAGAGAGACGAGGCCTACTACCCCCACTCCACTCGCCTCACGTGGAGTACAACGAGAGAGGGACCTCGATTGCTGCTCTCTCTGTCTCTTCAACGAACTCCTCACTCCATATAGGCGTTGCATGTTTCACAAGGACTGCACGTTTTCAGAAGATTTAAAAGAACGAGAACTGGTCTCCATTACTCTGTGTTTACTACACTTAATAAATTCTAAAATCAAGAGACTGCCCCACTAAACTTTCCACTTACAATTCATAACAATAAGTTCATAGCACTAAAGACCCTATAATGAAATAAAAATATAAGAAAACAGAAAAACACTTCCAAATAGGAAATCATAATATATTATAATTCTCCAAGAGGTGACATTTAAATGATCAAGAGGTTTCATTATATTTTTCCTCACAACCATACAGAGAACAATACCCGCACATTCAAGTACAGATTGCAAGAATCACCTTCCAAATTCCAACCAAATGATTTGCAATTGCATCGTAGGCTGATCTAAAAACGCGTCAGCAAAAGATAAAACATATTTTCGTAATAAATTTTCGCTGTTTCTCGAAAACTGTGCGACGCACAAAAAACCTGTGTATGCAGAATTAACTCAACCATCAATATTCTTACACATTTTCAAAATTTTGAATTTTAAGAAACAGGAAGTGGAGCGCGCTGTGTAGAGGGGGACGAGTTGTCCGGAAAAGGGCTTCGATTTCCATTCGAAGTCAAATCTCAAGTTCAATTCAGATACATCAATTTCTTCGTGAGTTATCGGGGGAACAAAACTCTTAACATACACATACGATACCACCAATTTGAAAATACTCTCCTGGAGACCATTCGTAAAAAGATCCG
The DNA here is from genome assembly GCA_002313205.1 of Laupala kohalensis. Lineage (NCBI taxonomy): Eukaryota > Metazoa > Arthropoda > Insecta > Orthoptera > Trigonidiidae > Laupala > Laupala kohalensis. The sequence goes on along the minus strand of NNCF01126569.1, from coordinate 101,043 downwards.
ATGAGACTTCACAAATTTCTCTCGACCGATTACAATATTTTCTTTAAAAAATGTAAAGTAAAAAGGTCGGCATGGAAAAAGGGCATTTTGGAAATTGCTTCCGACCGCGTCAGCCTTCACTGTGACAGCGAATGTCACTGTAACCAGTGCACGAGAATAATTCTTCCTCACTTCTCAGTTTCACTAAATAATATTTCATTTTATATATTTAAACACGCAACAAAAAATTGTAAATTCATATTTAAATACAACAATCAAGATTTGTAGCATCGTAAGCTGAGCTACGACATATTTCAGAACTAAAA
>NNCF01126569.1:70654-99091 GCA_002313205.1 Laupala kohalensis | reverse complement strand
TGGTCGCTCTCACGCAGCGCATAATACCTTAAGAGGACCGAGAGGTTGTCCCACGGAGCGAAACAAAGTTTGGCTTCCGTCTTTCTCGTACGTCGACTTGGAAGGAGGAACTCGGTTCCCTTCTCTGAATGCTGCGCGTTAAAACACTATAAGAATAGGTATTCTCATGTCTCCATTTTGGTCCAAACTCGGCTCACGCGTTTTGTATCGACAACAACAACATTACTTCGGATTCTGTTTACAGAAGAAAGACGTAGAAGCGCTTTATACGAAATATTGAGTTAATAAACTACCATCATGTATTCACAAACACGATTAATTCAATATCTGGCATACAAAAACTGCTACTTTCATTACTACGTGCTGGAAAAAAGATCCGAAGTAATTATTTCATTTTGTTTTCGATGCATAGGTGGAGTGTGGACCAAAATGGCGGTACGGGAACAGCCTCACTGCGCACAATACCTTCCCCCCCCCCTCTTACTCCTCCAAGCGGATGTGCGAGAGAGAGGGCGATACCAAACAGTCATCTTCTGTCTCGTGTTATCATATGGAGAACCCCACAGTAGACACCGAGGAGTCTATGGAAATAAGAGTAGGAGCGAGTTCAATTCTTGAGTGAATATATCTTTCTTATTTCGTGGAAAACTGAATAACTGAAAACAACGATAGGAGTCGTCACGAAACGACAGATTGAACGAATCACAAAATAGATTTAAATATTTTCGTCAGATAACGATTTCGATCTGGTTTCAAACAAGAGAACCACAACTAACGAGTTCTGAGAAACAAAAATGAATAAAGTAAACGAAAATATTAATAAAAAAAATTACGATTCTGAAATGATTCTACTAAAAGAGGAAATAAATGGAGAAAAAAACCTCAAAGCTCCTTTATAATAAATGAGCGACGAAAATCCGCAAAAAAAAAAAACTTGATTAAATGGTAAAATCATGTGCAAAATATTAATGTTTGAATGAGTGATTTACAAAAGGACTGTAAATGGTAAATAAATGTTTGCTCCCATCATATATCGGAGAGACGTAAAACAGGTTTTGCATATGTAGCATTAATAACACTGTGCAACCTGACGAGTGATGGCACGGGATTCTCCGCGTGCGCTGACCCAGGGAAGTGAACGCCATTTTCTCGAAAAGGAATTCTTCGTTCCAATTATAAACATGAAGCATTGTTCTGAAGAGACAGAGAGAGATGCATGAAGAAGAGAGACTTGACGTGACCCCTGAGAACCACACGGCTTCTGAACATCCGAAGGAATGCGACAGATATAATGGATCGCAGTAGAACATCGCACTGTTTTTGCTCATCGTTCAATCTGGGAACCCGAGCTGCATCGACAGGTTGAGCGCAATTTACTACCATTGTCTACTGAAAAATGACGTTAATACACATTATTTAGTTATGATAGCGGGTGAAAGTTATAATAATATATCATTGTTCCTTCGTACTCCAACATTCGTTTTCTAAATGGTTGTAAGCTTCATTATTGAAGTAAAAGAAATTACTAATGACAAGAATTCAAATGATTGAGAACAGTGAGAAAATAGTATCACACTGAGAACTGCACTATTATGTAATTCGATTTATTTAGAAAGCATATTTTGTACGAGTTTTTTCTCTCTTCCTTTTGTTACCCTGGAATTGATTTTCCTGCGTCATTTGTTGTTAATTAATTTTCCTCGTCTCCAACACTTATTTCGAGGTGCATTCTTTTACTCGTCTTAATTTCATTTTGTTAATTAATTTTCTTCTTTCTTATAATTCTCATTTTGAACGTCACTTGCTCCCAAATGCACCCAAATCCACTTTATCTAATTTCACGTACTCTTCTCAAATTCCTTTTCGTGTCGTCGCTGGAAAAAAGTTCAAATTTACTTCCGTGTCTTATCGGTTTCTCGTCAGATTCACTGTTAACCAAATCCATTACTCTGTAACGGTATAAGAACCATAATATGCTCGTAAAATGCAGAAATCTCTTCCACTCTTCGGGAACGAGAAATGGTTTCTACTTAAGTAAATCAGAGTTGGAGTTTTGATTAATGATATTTCGCATAAAATGAAATGAAATAAAATAAAAGTATCATTTCTTCCAAAAGAAATTTAGAGATCAGTACAACTGCGAATAATTGTCTAATGCTTAAAGATAACATTTAGCTCCTCGTACGTAAAATAAGCGTATTCATTTTTTCATTGGCAGCATTATTACTATACTACAGTGGTTTGATAAATTATATTTTGGATTATTCCAATGCAAATATAAAAAGCTGTTTTTTTTACAATCTTTTTGCTCGGAAATGTGCACTGAGACGTAAAGAGAAGAAAGAAAAGCGAAACATCTGATAAAGGAGGGAAAAGGTGTCGAAAGAAAATAGACATTTTTTAAGCCACAATATTTCAAAGAGCTCATCCGGCAAGAAAGCGGCTCAACTCGCAGCTTCGATCCACATTCAGAAAAACGTATATTTTAAAGGCATAATATTTGTTTAGTGTATTCTTTATCATGTGAGGACTTTAGTAGCCTCTTTCACTGTTTATCTGATTGTTAATTTCAGTTGTGTTAATTTATTAGTATAACTTTTGTGATTTCTTGTAGATTCACTGATGACGGCGACCGTTTCGTGGAAAACGTGTTCTGCCAAGAGAATGTATCGGTGTCCGTGACGTCACGTGGAGCTCTCATTCACACGTATCGTCTCTTGAGCTTCTGTAGAGAGAGAGGAGTGCGGCGCAGGTCCTCCTTCGTCTTCTCAACTCGACTCAACTGACCGACGGACGCGACGCGACGCGACGTCTCTTGGTGGGAGGAGGGGAAGGGGAAGGTGGGGAATCGGTGGGAGATCGCGAGCGCCTCCCTCCCTCCCACATACGAGATGAAGGAAAAGCTAGCGAGGCATACATCTACCACACTCTCCCGCTGAACCTACGTGAATGAAATACACACTCGAAGAATAAAGAATATTCGAAGAGATTAACGGAAGCGAATAAAAAGCTCTCTCGTCTAAAAACGATTTATCTCGTGTTGACCATTCTATCACGAATACGCTACACAATAGAGAAACCAGTCTTTAATATCCACACGACTCAACAAATGCCGAAGAACATAAAAAGCAAAATGCACTACGTCATCGCAAGAAACGAACAAAATCTTTCTTTACGAGCGGAAGTGGGAGAGGAGGGCGCGTACCTTAGCGAGATATAACTATTGCTATTGCACGAGATTCCGGACCTAACCACAATACGTACATAACAGTAACATACAGAAATCTATTAACAATATAACGGGATAAGAAAGTTAATTAAAGTAACCAAAAAAAATAAAGTCAACCAAAGGATGAGACGTAACGAAAAAGTAATGAAAAATGTGACGCAAATATAATAAAAACTATTTTAAAAAGGAATTTAAAAAAACAAAGTAAAATATGCGACAATTAAAAAAGGAAATAATCAAAGATGAAAATAATTCATATGAAGCGAAGAAGTAAATTATTCACCGTCGTTAAAAATAAATTGTGTTATAAGTGTATGACACGTCGTAAGTAATAAAGTAATGGCGCATTTCCTAACCCTCAAGCGAAACAGCTCTTCTTCCCCACAGATAAAGTCTAAGAGCAAAAATGAACTTCTAAAGAAGAAAAACAACATTACTTCTACAAAGAAAAAATTCTTCGAACAGTTGGTGCGAATGCGTCTCTAGATATCACCGACATTCAAATTTAAACTTTTTTAAAAAATATAAAGTTAGTTAAGAAATTATCACACATAAACAATGAGATCATATTGGGTTTAAATTATGAATACGATTTTTGTAAAATCTTTTTTAATTTATTTAAATCCGCTTTAAAAATGTCTCAGTCGGCGATCGCCTGAACGAGTCTTAAGATTTGAATCCTAGTTCAGTGACACATTCCCACTGAAGCTAAACAAAGCAAGATGTACGATCAGAATCAAAGAAATAAATATATATTCTTTTGCGTATGTAAAGATTCCGGCCCATCTGTGCAGAGGGAGGACTCAAATGATGTCTGGTTGGGAGGAATTTGTGAGATGGAGTGTCGCAGACGAGAAAATCGAAAGCCAACGTGTTCAAGTGTTTGATCACGGGATTCGATGAGTTCCCTAACGTTCCTTAATAGTAGTTGATTATGTCTCCTCGTTTAACTTTCAAAGAATATTAATATTCTACAATTTTTTTCCAAATTACGTTATTTTATTCAATAATCAAAGAAGAAAACTTAGTTTCTCTATCAGAATAGTTTATTGCAAAAAAACATTTTCAGCCGACTGACTACAGTCAGTGCAATTTCAGTCGTCACGTGACTGCATTCGCAAACTAAGGATTCCGGTTTTCATTTACTTAAAAGATACAAAAAGTATTTATACGCTTTTTATTGTTTCTTATTAATCGAAATTGAATTATTTTCATCTTTGCACGGGTGAGTACATTTTGTATGCGCTTCCCCATTCCGGCCGAGTGTTCCTCCGGTTTTCCTCTCAACGAAATTGACGAGATGGTCCCTTGCTTCCTTCCGCACAGTTAATACACTTATTTTCCCAAAACTGTCCACGCGCAGTTTTTAACTGCCCTTCGGCAATAAATTATTTACTTCAAGCGTCCTTCTGTATCCTGTGTGTGGATAAGTGGAAATTAAGATAATCCAGAAAATATGGGAGATGAGCCAATTATTCATCTAGCCAATTATTTTATGATTATAAGATGACCAGAAATATTGACAAAACATTAGGCGTCGAAGTAATTGTTTGTCTCCCTGACGAACGTAATTAATTCTCGAAATAATTATTCAGTTTCCATCCAATGACACTGAGATTTGAATTAAGTCGATTTCTAATAAAAACTCGTAAGGTCCTCTACCCGGTTCCCGTTTGCGTTGCCAAAGTACTTTGCCCTCAACGAATACCTGGACTCTTACACAAATACACAAGTAGTTCAAGACAATTAAGTATTTGCGTCCCTTAAATAAAAACTTAAATAAGTCCCTTTTCCTGCAATAATTTGAAAATAGCGGATTTTAAGACACACAAACGTGTATTTGTAATACAACCTTTGAAAGTAAATTAACAATTATGGAATTAAAATCTGTTTGCAGGAATAACTTCATTCCAACGACCAACTAATATCTTATTAATAGATGCAATGTATATGAAGCGTCTGTCTTAATTCTCATTCTTAGTAATTGAAAAATTATAATGAGGTCTCTTCATAAGGTTAAGATGTTCGCAGAGGAGAATCCTCCTCATTTGCTTTCACCGAATCCTCGTCTCTCACGATTCTCGTTCACGAACTTGGTGCAAGCGAACGCGACACAACCGATCAGAGTGAGGTCATCTGCTTCAAGACGACGACGGGATCTTCACTCTCAATACGAATTCTACAACGTCGCATCTTCTAATAGGTTGCATATTCTCCTATTTAGAGGTGTTTCAATAGTTCCGATAAATTCAGAATAATGTATTGTTCGATGATAATTATACAAAGTACTTGTGAACTATCTTGTTCGTGTTTTGTTAAATACTAATTTGTGGCTATTCTGTCGATTTTGTTACAAATAGCCGACTATTTCTATTATTATCCTAGCGGTGTAAAGCTGAAATGTTCCATCCTTAGCCTCTGCCTTAGTAGGGTCCTTGATCGGAATGGATGGGATTATCCCTTGCTCTCTTCCGGAGAGAAAATTAGTTTATTTCCCGTGNTTATTGTCTTTCACGTGGTCATACGCAATTTGTAACTGCTCTTCTTGACAATATTTACGTAATATCAAAGTCGTGTAAACGCTTTGCATACAAAAGTCTACAAACTGCCCCTCTAACATTTTCATTCCATCATTACGTCTCGATTTCTCGACCCACATTCGAAACGAAATCTAAGTGCAGGGGTCAATGAACCAGAGAGAAATCTGCCAATATGTCTTTGACTTTCCTCACCTCAACAGTCTTCTTTTGTTGTTTTTCTTCCTTTCTTTTAAAATATCGCCGATTGGGGAAGTGGACATTCATTATTCAAACGTATATTAATGACCGTCGTGACGTCGTTTCCGTGAAGAATCAGTTACGTCACCTTCACCACGTAACACTCTCTCTCTTCACGACGACGTCCAGGAATCTCTCGAAAAAACTGGAGTAAGATCTAAAGGGATTTTTGTGAATTTATCGAAGGCAAAATAATTTGCTGCGCTGTCTCAAATTCCTCTAGCGATAAAAGACAAAATGAGTAGATTTGTGTCTGGTTTGAAGTCGGACGATACGATCATGTGATACAATAAATCTAATTAAAATTTACACCGCAGAGGAAAACAACTTATTTGCGATTACTGCGCGTAGACTGAATGCCGTGGCGAAACTAACAATAACGAAGCGAGAGAGTGCGAGGAGGAGGTCGTTCTGTGACGTCACAACAGCCGGGGTCGTCCCTTCTCTTCTCCTCCTTTCCAGTTACAATTTATTAGAATTCATTTTTGACGACACCATGGCAACAGATTGATAAAAATTCTGCCATGTCCGTATTTCTTACAATACATGCTGTTGCACAATTGTAGCTAGGGTTTTCATAATATTTATGTATCGTTTCTGAATTGTGAATAATGATTTTCTTGTTTAACCACAGGTATGCATAAAATAATGAATTATTTTTAAGCAAGATATCAACTTATTCAGTTAAACTCATTTATTTTTCATTCTTACACTGTAATGATACTCACATAATAATAATAAATTTATTGTCAAAAAAACAAAAGTTACAAACTGCGTGATGTGACCACGTGGAGGACAATAAACAAATTTAGTCTCCGGAAGCAAAAGCAAAGGGACGTATTCCATCAATTCCGATCAAGGACCGAAAGGCAGAGGCTAAGGATTCAAAAAAAAATTCAGCAGAAATTCCTAGACAATATAAAAAGTTAGCTACGTGTTATAATAATCGCTACAGAAAATACCAACGAATTTGTATTTTAATAAAATAAAATGTTATTTCAATGTTATCATCATCATTCAACTACTACCACTAAGTTTGTCAGAATGTTTATGTTTATAAATTGTTTATAAATCCTAAGTATTAAAATAATTCTAAATTCCAGATTAATCATTATAATTGAGCACCGCTGCCGCTGTGCAAGCGGCCAGATAGTGTCTCCAAATAGAATCCACCTCCATGCGAAGGAAAACCGGAGAAAAACCCGGGCCAGGGTGCGTATGTGTGCGTGTATAGAACGCACAAGTCCATTGCTATATTTCACGTGCTCACTTTTTCCCAAATGAAGGCGAGGCAGCGACTTTCAAACGAAAGAGAGCGCAGATGCGTGTTTACAAATCACTTTGCATAATTCCCTTCTCAGTTGTTCTTCTCCGATTGATTTATAACGTAACTTTTATAACATGTGACGACAAAACTCTAACACCAATACAATAACGTAATGTATAGAATGACAATATTCAACACAAATAAAATATTTAAACACTTTTTTTCATTGTTCATATTTAAAAAAATTTAAGCAATGAAATTCTGTGATTATGAACAAAAATTTCCAAATGAGAAGACCAGAACACGATGTAAAATAAATTGAAATACAAGATAAGAGAGTTCAAAAAAAAAAAACTTCTCAGGAGAGATTTCTGCTTCTTAGATTCGGTTCGACAATATTTCAGATTATTCAATTGGGTTCAATTAAGCGCAAAATCCCAATGAAAAAACAAAGAACCCAAATTTTTGCGTTACTTCAATCATCTCAATAGCGAGAAAAGAAAGGTAGACGATAGCAATTGAATTTTTTGACGCTCCAGAGTAAAAATAATAGTTTACTTTAAGGAGTATCAATCACCCTCAGTGGAGCGGGTGGGAGCTAAGGGGGTCATAGCACTCCCCCTCCCCATTGGACCTGAACTCGTAACAGATAAAATTGAAGTTCATAAATGACATAGTTTGTAAAAATATTACCAGATTAATAGTTGTTATTAGTTATATAATTATTGCTATTAATAATACCAAATTAATAATACCAAATTAATAATACCATATTAATATGTTTAATAAATAATTGTTATTTTTATTAATAATACCAGATTGTTAATTAATTCTTTGACGAATATTTAATTTAAGGGTAATATTTCTAAAATTTGTGTTCTCTAAAACCATAATTTTTAAACAAAAATCTTCCCCGCCCTTCCCTTCACTGCGCGGCGCGTCCTCTAGAGATCCTCCGCATCCGCTGATCGACGTGTTCCGAGATTATCGTAAGCTCTAAGTTTCGTCTCACGTGAAAGAAAACACTCTGAAACTCTCACTTCAGTTAATAGAAAGGAGTCATGACCGTAAAAATGTCACGCGGAATGAACAAAACATGTGAAGGCAAATTAACAACCGAGAAAAAAAATGAATAAGAAGAAATAATAATAATAAAAATAATAATAATAATAATAATAATAATGTGTGAAATATGCGTAAAAGCGCAAACTATGAGTCATCACGCATCGTGAGTTGGTGAGATTTAATTTTTTATCCAGAAAATTGCTAATAGAGCAAAAGGTACGAATTGACAAATAGAATTCATTGGAGAGACGTGAATGTCATGAATAACGCGTCAGCTGTTGGGGTCTCGTCTCGTACACGCGTTGCTCAACCGAGTCCTCGGGGTATTTTTAAATGTCCTCCTCTCCCTGAAGAAACTCATGTGGGAGGATGAGTCACGGATACCACTAGACGGAACATCCATTTTAAATTCATTAATCAAGTTGAATACAAAAATACAATACAATTTGTCTTTCAAACTGATAAAATTATTAAAGTGGAAATATACTTTTTATTTCAGTAATTTAAAGAACTTAGCATTAAGAAAATGAAATTAGTATCCCACGAAAATTGTACACAAAGTAGAAATGCTTGTGTCCAGTGGCGGATGTACTCTCGACAGATAAAAGGCACACTTTGCCACATGGAACAATTTATAAATTTGGTTACTATTTAATATTTTTAATTGTTGATTATATATTTGATCAGTCGACGTATTTATATAAAAGATAATATTTGTAAAATTCGTCTTGTATAACCATGACTTGTTTGAAAACAGAAATGTCCCCCATCCCCTTCACTTCGGTGTAGATCCGCGTTCTGAAAATAGTTACGGACTAAAATAATTGATATTCTTCTTCTTCTTCTTCTTCCGAAAGATNGTTTTACAAAATCATATTCTTTTGGTGCAACGCGGTCAGCGAATTTCACGCTTCAACTTCCGGATGCGTCGTCGCGTGATAATCCTAAGAGACGTCGCTTAAAAAACGCGCTTCGGGACCTACAGATTTTAACGAGACAAATTAAAATATTGGTTGAAAGATATTTATACAGGAATTATTTTGAGAACGTTTAACTAAGAAAAGTAAAAAAAACCTATTATTTTTGCAATTCATAATTTAGACGAAATAAAACATCTCGATGACGCGAAAAGCGAAAACTTTCTCTGACGAAGACGACACTTGGATCTCGATCTACGAAGTTGGAGTTAAACTGCGAAGAGAAAAAAATATTTTATGATAGTTAATTGATTTTATACTATAGGTAGAACTAAAAAGTATTATTCAGACTGTCGAGAGTTTACTATCGACACACCTAAAAAATTGAATTTTTTGTGCATATATTATTTACTTGCTCCTTTAAATAAATTGCGATATTTAAAAAAAATTGTTTGCGAACTTTTAAAAAAATGTATTAAACGCAACAAAAGTTTTGAATGGATTAAAATAACGTCTTTGCATGAGCAACCTCACTTCAATCGTATCACATGTCAGCTACTTTTGCACTTTCAAATGCAAAACATCGACTTGAATTAAAGTGAGTTTAAACGAAAACAAGTCGAGACGGAAATAAGTACACTTAAAAGTTAAAAACCTTTCGTTTATAGTGATTAACTTTGACAATTTCACAATTTAATCCCTCCCTCGCCTCTCATCTTAACCCAGTTTTCGATTCTCGAAAATTTTGAAGTTTTTAAATTAAATTTATGTTGCTTTACGGTGATAAGAATATCTGAACTTCACTATCAACTGACAAGTGTGATAACAAATGTACAGCTGTTATGATACGAATAAATGTGGGATCATGAGTTCAGAAAGCAATACAATTGAGAAGTAGGAAACTTAAAGTGAGGATCTCTCTGGATATAAAGCGTTCCAGTAAGTTACAGGGCAGCGGATCTCAACATAAATGTTTAATGTGGTTAATAAACATCTGTGTTCGCAGTCCCTACGCCAGCACTCAAAGCATCACTTAACCATGGGCTCTAATGACCTCGATGTTGACGAGCCCTGAAGCCCCAACCGAAAAAAAAAAATCACTTAACCTAAAGAGAAAACAAGAAGCGTCACAGCGCGCCTGGTGGCAGGATGACAAAACAACCGCACGAAAAACGCGAAGCGCACAAAAATTTCTGGAAGATTTAAATTGCAGCTTATGTTTATTTTCAACTAGCAACCCTCCCCGACTTCGCTCGGGCACTTTAACTTTTCTCTAAACTTTAGAATAACCGTAAAAGGAAGTCTTTTAAGAAGCAGCACCTGACAGTCGAATGCTTTTGCTCTCGTAACACCTCCCGAGGCGGCTGCTTGCAAGATGTTAACCATTTGTCCAAATTTTAGGATTGAAAGACAGTTTACGTATTTATAAAATCACGAAACAATGCATTCAATTGGATTATAATTTTTTAATACAAAAATTACTCTTTCGTTGAAGTATTTTAACTCATCTATTCTCAATAATTCGTTTCAATAATTTAGGTTAACCTTTGTAGATAAACATATGCTGTAGAACTATTTGAGGCAAGCAATGTTGCCTTTCGTAGTGGTCACCTTTCTCTAAAAGCGTAAGCGAAAATACGTCTCCGAAGATTGATTCTTCCCCCCTTGACTTGTCGTCTATTTTCGTTATTGTCTATTACTTGCGATACTCCGAGGTAAAAAAAATTTACAAGCAAATCTCGCCGGAGAACATATCTACGAATTAAAAAACGAATCGCGTGAATCAGATAAATGGTGCATGAGCGCATAAAACATTAATTTTTATATATTTAATTTCCAAAATTATTGAGTGTCGTACTGAGATTTATTTTCATATCGACTTATCTCGATGTCCTGTTTCTATATTTCAATTGCACCAAACTTTGAAAGTCTTTTTACGGTTCTTTTTTTTTTTAAGTGTAATCTTTTCAACTTTTCTCTTAAGCTACTTCCATAGTTGAGAGTTTCAGTCACTTCGTCGCGTTGCACCAATCAGCGCCAGAGGAAAGCAACGTTGTTTTACAAAGCGAGCAACGATCCGCGCTCAGCTCAACTCGAGAGAGCCTCTGGCCGAACTCCATTTGGAGGGAGGCCCTCCGGCTGCGCTTTCTTTAGCTCCACAGTGGGCACAATGACGCAAGGCTGTCTCAACTAACATATATACGTCTATATTTCTTTTTAATTAAGAACGAAAGTTAACTGGTTTCGTAGTACAAATGGTGAATGGCACAGCAACAACAGCAGCAGAGGCTCCAAAATGTTTGTATGAAACGTTGTATAGCAATAAATAGTAAAATTTATCTATTTAAAACTCTCGAGTTTTTAGGAGACAGTTTTTAATTCTGACTTAAATCAACAAAATAAAGAACAATAGAGAGATCGCTAGCAAAACACTCGCTCACCTCCAGAAACCTCTCATTGCAGAGAGGGAACACGTAGCACGCGGCTGCTGCATTCCAAATTGCTTTTTCCAAAACGTGACTTGCACTTTATTTTGTTGATTCTAAATTTAAACTGTCTGCTAAAAACTCGCGTTGTATCTCTTAACTATTTGTATTCGGAAGAGCAGACGTGAAATGTCAAATATTAAAAGGTCGTTAAATTTGAAAAATTTATTTATTTATTTAAACATACTTTAATAATTACTGGTCCAACTAATATAATGGTAGTAAAAAAAAATTATTTCCTTCGCAAACGGGAATACACGATTCGTCCGACGACTTGAAACTTCCTCTCCGATCATCAACTATTGGAAGAAGAAGAACAAAAAGGAAGGAAGGAAGGAAGGGACGAGTCAAAGTAAAATGGCAAAAAAATATAGTTTTGTATTTACTACCAAAAAATTAAGTTAAAAGTTTGTTATCCCCACGTGAAGGACAGTACGCTAATTTTAACTCCAGAAGCAAGCAAGGAACCAAAAACCAAATCCCATCCAAAAGAGCACAAAGACACACTGAGAAACGGGGAGGGTAGAGGGAGTTAGTGAGATAATGAACACAACCGAACAAAACATATAAAAATATTGTTACGAAATGAACAAAAAATTCAAAAAAGCATCCGTCGAATTTATTTAGGACTTTAATTTATTGTTATAAGAATGAGACGTGATAATGTATTCAATGAGTGTATAAAGAGTATGTGTAGTCATGCCATATCCAGTTTTCGATTTATTAAGTCGTAAGGCATAAATCATCAGTGCTGTTACGAAAATAAACAAATATATAGAAAAGTAATTTTTGTGATAGACATAATAGATCTGATCAAAAATTATATGACATATCCAAACATTAATTTCTAGTTACCTCCAAACATAAAATTAGACAAATACCGAAGGGAGAATTTTCAACAAGGAAAATCAATTTTATAAAACACGTATAAAAGCAATATTGTGAATATGTGTACACTCTACCATTCACTATTCTCGGAGGACACACTGTCGTGTACGCTTTTGATCTTTTGTGTTCGCACAGTGAAGATTAGCAGAGAGCCAGCGATGGCTCTCCTCAACGTCCAATCACCTCGTTGACTCCGCCAATCAATTTGTAACTTGTTCACGAGACGAGAAATTAAAGAACGACTCATTTGATACGCACGGGGGGGGGGGTCCTTGCAAACAATAGACTCAGTTAATCGTATTCTTGAGATAAGATTTTTAAAAAACCATAATTAATTAAATTTATTTTCAAAAAACCAGTTACAAACTGCGTCGTGTGACCACGGGGAGGACAATAAACTAATATTTCCTGTCCGGAAGGAACTAAGCAAAGGGACGATCAAGGATTATCCTAAGGATTTTTAAACATTTCTGCTTCACTTTACTACTAAGATAAGAACAAAAATAGTTTGGTTCGTGTTACAGTGTTAAGATAAATAGCAACAAATATTGTATTCAATGGAACACAACAAAAGCTGTTTGACACGTACGAGTTACCACAGATCTAGAGAAAATTGTGAATATTTTGCTTTTTAAAGCGACAAGACGAACTAAGAAATGCTATGTGAGGAGGAGACCACTTTACAGAACAAACACACGACTTAACTTTTTGGTTAAATAGATTTTTTCTTCTTCCTTCGTAGAATCGTGAGCTTCGTAGAATCGTAGCGACATTTAAAACTCTTCCTCCACTTCGCACGCTTTCGGTGAAAGAAACGTAACATTTAATAGGTTATCTATGAAAACTGCAGTTTAATTAACGCGTTAGTAGTGAAGAGGATTGTCTTAAATCGCAGTTTCATAAAGTTAATTTAAAAATATTTCCGTTGGAGAGACCCGCACGTACTTTATTGGATCTGCCCCTAGTCCTGTCCGAATAGAATCATTGTAGATATTACTTGTTGCTAGAAATGTATTTTAATTTACAATGAATGAAAAGTTAATTTACATACGTAACATTAATTTATCCTCCCAAAAATGTTATACTATTCGTCGGAACTATTTCTCATTTTCCTTAAATATTAAAAAAACGTGGTTTTATAGTCTTCACGATGAGGGAATTCGTCGTTTGTCGATGCAGACGATAAAGAAGACTGAAAAAGATCCCGTCACCTGAGAAAATCCGCGCGCACTGCGTCCTCCATCCGACGTACCTGAAAAGAAACGAGAAATTCAGATCACACGAACAGTACAGAAACATTGCACACGTTCCATCTACAGTTACATNTCACACGAACAGTACAGAAACATTGCACACGTTCCATCTACAGTTACATTCAAATATTTATCAAATCGGTTATTTCATTCGCTCACTAATACGCCTCTGGTCAGCGGTCAATAAATGCTATTTTATTTATTTCCAGCGCAGGGATCTTCAACAGGATTCAAAAACTTTCCGTGGCAGTCATTTAGTCGAATAGAAAGAATTTAAAAAATAGAAAATTTAAAGAAATTAGTTGAGGAGTATTCAATTATCATCCATCGAACTGAGGAGCTTTTGCGAAGCCTTCGAATATAACGAGGATTCCTCCCCTCACGGACTACACTCTCAGAAACAGGAAATAAATTAATTAATGTTTAAAAAAAGCAAAAGTTACAAATTGACCGCGTATGACCACGAGCAGGATAATAAATTAATATTTTTCTCTCCGGAAGCAAAAAAAGGACGTAAGTCCAATCAAATGTACATCAAGGGCAATTCCTAAGGCAGAGAGAGAGTAAGGATTGAAAAGATGGATTAAATCATTTTTTCAACTTAAATTGCGAGTTGTTTTTCCTCAACAATATGATATATCTTGGGCATTTCGATTTAAAAATAACATTTAAAAAAAATTGAATCCGCCTCTGCCTTAGGGCCCTTGATCGGAATTGATGGGATGGTCCCTTGCTTGCTTCCGGAGAGTAAATTAGTTTATTGTCCTCCACGTGGTCATACGCAGTTTGTAACTGCTGTTTTGACAATAAATTTATTATTATTAAATTATTTGGATATTTAATTATGTGGACCGACTGCGTATGGTAGGAGTTCTACGGTGTATTTTACAAAGATAAAAAAAATATTTAAAACTTCTAACGATAAGAGAAGTGGAGACGAAAACGTTCGAGACGATATGTATCGCTTCTGGATATCGATCTCTTTGCGAAGTCGAGTGGAAGAAACTTTCGAGGAAGAAATTGCGTTCGTCGCTGTTACAAGAGACGAAAAGTCGGCGACTGTCTCCGACGTCTTCTTCATCGTCAAAATCACTTTTTCTCGAAGAAACCAAGAAGACGAACAATCTCTGCTTTCACACTATAACCGTCGTCGACTAGACGAAGACATCGTTGGTTAATAAGTGCGTCGACCATAAACGCGCTTCATCTCTCGACAGATGAAGAAGACTCTTGTCGCGATCTCGTCCTCGCGACGGCGGAAGAGAGAGAAGGTCTCGACTCAAAGTCACGTCACTCAGACTTCTTTACTTCTATTTATGTAGAGTTACTTTATAACAAATTATGAATTATATAGACGAAGAAATGTTATTTAATTTTTATGTATCAGTTAACAATATTGGCTTCACTCGTTTGAAATATTCGAGAGCGCGAAGGAAGGAAGGAGATTTAGGCGTAATTTATTATTGTAATGTCCGGTGAACTATAAATTAAAAATGTAAAAAAATACTACGGAAATTTTAATATAAATCAAAGTAAAATTCTACCACTTTCTTGATGTAAAAGTTGGTCTTTGTTTATTTTTTTTTTTAAATAGATGTTTCCTCCATAAGACGCAATGCATTACACTATCAATTATAATTGAAATTATTTCATTTAGATGAGCGGTGAAGTATGTTTTTCTAACGTTGAAATCAA
This sequence comes from Laupala kohalensis, assembly GCA_002313205.1. Lineage (NCBI taxonomy): Eukaryota > Metazoa > Arthropoda > Insecta > Orthoptera > Trigonidiidae > Laupala > Laupala kohalensis. Next base: position 83,514 of record NNCF01126569.1, on the reverse strand, counting down.
ATGAATTAGTTCCTAACGATCTGTTTATTCGTGTCGATTTAATGGTATGTACGGTAGTTCTACCACCATAAGTAGCAAGAGAAAGATTGGACAAAAAGGTCAAATTGAAAAATGTTGGGGGAAAGGTCACGTCGAGGCGAATGACATTTTTCTCGTCGCATCGCAACCCCCATCCCCCATCCCCCACTCCCCCTTTCGTCTTACTCTCCGACAAAGGAAGAGATGGGGATGTGGAGAATGAACCTATAGCTTAATTCAACTTGTGTTATAAAAATAGTTCGAATGAACGATATGAGAGGCCACTTTTACCTTCCCAAGCAAATGTAACGCACGAAATTAATACACAAAGTTGTTGTTTTTTACTTGGTGTGTGGTTTTTATTCTCGAAGGCCAGCGCCGGAATATTTTTCACTACATTCTATTCACGCTACTTAAGCAATTGATAAATTTATCGATTTGAAAATCAAAATTTTTTTGCCGTAAATGAAACACTTTTCCCGACGCACGGTCTGCGTGCCGCTCATTTCAATACTATGGGCCGCGTTCAGCACTAAATGTATTTCGCTCACCCCTGACTGCACGTGCGTCATACGATGAAGTCACTTGTTCTCTTACGTCTACAACAGAACACTTTCTAATGAGACGCTAATCGAAGTATTAACTTTTTTACGACTTACGTGAATCTTGTTCACTGAAGTCAACTATTCACGAAAATTGGAAAATATTCAGCAAAGTAGATCTTATTAAATAATAATTCATTCTACCGATTTTCTTATATTGGATGAGAACAATTATTTTGTGATTTTAAAACTCCATCATCGTTTCGACTGTCGTTTGACAAGGGTCGCATTGTCTTCGGTCACTGATGCGGCGGCTGCCATTTACGTTAGAACATTATTTTTCAACAGGTTTTGGTGAATTATTCTGGAAAATACCCCGTAAGATATGAAAATCCTTACGTCATTGCATCGTTCCTATTTCCATTGGCTACGTTTTGGTTTCGCTATGTTTAAGCCCTAAAGTACTTTTGCTACAAAATATAAGAAAAGCACATGAGTCCGCGAAAGTCTTCTCTCCATAAAATAAAACAACCCCCCGTGTAGTAATTTAAAGTCAAATAATTAAAGATTTTGCGCCGTAAGGGTACGAAAATTTCATCGCCACAGGAAAAGAGAATGGTTCATTTAAAACATTTTTTAATGTACTTAAAAAACCGTTAGTCGCTCTGGCGCTCTGTGACTTAATTCGTTAAATTGACTCGTAGTGACGTTGTTGAAGTATTGGATGAAGTCCATTAATAATATTTCGCTGAAAGAGGGAAAATCTTGGGGTTGGAAATCGTCTGTAGATGAATCAGCAAAAGATAGAAAGTTTGCTATTGTGAGCAGGTGTGCGTATTATTCCGGGTGTGAGAAATATCCCATTCCGACGGAACGAAGCTTGGAGTAGAAGACAATGAGGGAACGTGGAAGGAAAGCAATAAGAACTCAAAGGAAAAGTGACTGTGGGGAGGGGGAGGGAGGGGGAGAGAAAGGAACCGCGTGGATCCGTCGAGGGGGCGACTTCACCCCCTGCTGCTTCTCCCCCATTCGGAAGAGAAATAACGTAAGGGTGTGGCGAGCAGATCAAAGACATGAAAATGGAGATATCATGTTTCAGCTAAACATGTTTCGTTGTATTCAGCAGATTCCTTTATTTATTAACTTCACTTCACTTCGTAACTCAGTTTATCATCCCTCACGTGTTCACACGCATTTATTTATATTATTAGAGTAGCAGAAGCAGAGTTTTGGTTGTTGTATCCGTCGCTTCGCCAGCGTTAAAAACTATTTTACATTTGTTTACGACTATTCTCTCTCTAGATCAACATGTTCGTAAATGTATGCCAGACGCCTGTAGACCTAGACCTAGACCTAGACTCTGTTGAATCCGTTTTAGAGAAGACGTATTTCGTGACAAATTTTCGAGCTCCAAGTCTTTCGGTCCGAGTCCCTATCGCGATTCGCAACAAAATGTCGAAAAGTGAAAAAAGTTCTCTCATAGTTGCGACGCGTGAGCGAAATAAGAGGCTCTTCCCTTATTCTGTCTTTCGGGTAAAAAAGCAGCGGACACACACACACACAAACTCTTATATGAAGCAGCGAACGGAAGCGAACGTCTCCAGACGGCGCACAACTGATCGTCGATCTTTGAACTTTCGCTCGCGGATCTGCTCGGTGCGGCGTCGTCGCGTCAAATCGGTGCGAATCCTAACGCCTAGGAGCAGGAATGTAGTCCTTAGGATTCGGTCGACCCTGGCCGACCGTCCCACCAAAGCGTCACCAGGGGTTTGAACTGGTTTCCTTCACTTTCACAAATAGAAAAGAGACCTTCGAATCCATTTCTCAATCAACTCTCGCTATTTTACTCGCATTTAAACCAATGCGTTAAACTCCGTCAGCGAATCACAGAGAGCGTTTCGCACAACAATTCCTCCGAAAAAGGAATATAAAGAAGAGAAGAGAAGAGATGCAGACGTGCAGACGAGGTACAAAGACTTGAAGGCCGGAAACGTTTTAAAAAAATGAAGTGCCAAAGGGGACATTGTTTGATGTGTTTTTAGGCAACACTTAAAAACGACATTACCTTTCATTCACTTTCCATGTTCCCGCAGGCATTTTACTTACTGTTCAGTTGCAACTCTTAAGTTTCAGTTTGAATTCTCGAAGTTTGATCATCGTGTACTTGAAATAGTCGAAGTGAAACAGAAAGTGGTGGTATTTTCACTCGAGAAAATTTACGGTATTCACTTATGAATGGAATGAACCTAAAACATTCAAATTGCAGTATTTTAAATTTTCGTGTATGACCTCCATATGGTGTTATACCCGTCTCGGCATCCATTAGGTTTAAGTATCCCCCTCAAAAAAAAATGTTTTAATTGATAGTTTGAACCATTCTCTATCCAGAAGTGGCGAATTTCTATACCCTTACGGCGCGAAATCTTGAATTATTTGACTTTGAAATACTATGAGCATATACGGAGAAACTTTGGCGGGTTTATCTTTTTTTTCTATTCTGGTACAAGTACTTTGGGCTTAACAAAGCGAAAAAAACTAGTAAAACAGTAAATGGAAATAGGAAGGGAATGCCGTTAAGATTTCTATACCTTACCGGGTATTCACAAGAATAATTCACAAAAAAAATCTGTGGAAAATACTGTTCTAACGGAAATTGCAGCCGCATCACGTGACTGAAGACAATGCGACCCTCGCGAAAGAAGGAGCGAAACGAAATAAAATTACGAAATAAATATTCTCGTCCAACACTAAAAATATCAGAAGAATTAATTATTAATTACTGAAAACTACTTGACTTTTCGGTGGACGCGGATGTGACACTTTTAATTTGACGGAAAGGAACATAATTTTAAGAGTTTTTCCTCGAAGATTGTGACCTCACTTTATACAAACAAAAGCGCAGTGTGGTGGAGGCTGCGAATGTAGTACGTACAACGGAGGAATTATTATCATCATCATCATCCTCGACGATCTGTTTGGAGAGAGAGACAGAAAATCGGGTTTTCATAATAAGGTTTACGTCGTAGACATATCATTAAACAAGTGACACTAATTATTTGTGTCACTGAAAAAAAATCTTTTGTGGAAAAACTAACATACTTAAACATCGAAAGATATATTTTTAACTAATGCGGTTAACCGAATATTAACTTTTAATTTCTGAGAAAAATGCAGAAAGGGAAGGAGAATTTAATGTATTCGACGGATGTTCCGTTAAACTCATTTTTAAGCACGTCGTTCTTCAGAAGTAAAACCGGAAGTTGAAGCGAGAGAAGTGTCTTGGGAACAACTTTTTTACGTTATATTTTGCAAAACGGTTTCTAAAAATAGTTTATCACTCAACTTACACCGAAGCAGCGAAGGGCATAAGTTCAAAATCCAGAATAATCTGCCTCAATTTTGGAAAGAACGAAATCCATCCGTCGTAGACAAACCAATACAACTCAAGCATCGCTCGCTTCTCTTACGCATCCTCCGGTTTTCCTTCGGGTGGAGGCGGAAATTTCATTAATACTTTTGTCATTATTAATCTCTAACTTTCAGTGCACACAATACCTGCGACGCGTTTCGGAATACGATAACAAGTGGATAACTGCACGTATCCCGTCTAATGATGGTCGATGTGTTTTATGTCGCACATCGTATTCGCAATACTCATAAGCGCAGTCTGTGAGAGTGGAACACGAGAGGTGAAGAAGCGCTTGGGAAGAGTCTCTAATCGTCGCGTGTAGGGAATGTGGGAACGTCGCTGACGTTCGCCTCCCGTTGAACAAATGTTTCCCACAAAACGTGCTCTTTACGTGCTTCACTCTCTTCCTACAGAACGGTTTGATGCACTTTGTGGATGAGGAAACCACAGCCACAGTCCTCACGCAATTGCTTATCATCATTTCAATATGTTAATTTAGATGATGTCAGGAGTGAGCTCAGTGGCTCAGTGGGTAGAGCGCCGAGTTGCTGCCTGCAGAATTATCGTCACACCTCAANGAGTACCGGGTCTATTCTTGGGGTCGAAGCGACCGGAGCGAAATGCCGGCTACGTCTCCTCCTCCTAGTGCCGAGGTCAAGTAAACCTCTCGGGCACCTTCGGGGTCTCTTCAAGGATAGTTTCACTTTGAGTTGAATTACATATCGTCATTCATTTAAAATAAACAGTAAAAGAATCGGACCAGGGTTTACGGAAAAAATGACAACGTGACTTGGCTCATGCACCGCCTTCAATGGCGTCGCAAACCGACCGGAACATTTGCTGCGTTTTTACATGAAAATTTCTTCACTAATAATCCAACCTACTCCTCTACAGAGCGATCCCGAATTCACGGTACAGACACGATGGCGCTCCACAACAATCATGGAAATGTTACGGGGGCGCGAGTGGAGCTGTGAGGCGCCAACACAAGACAGAAGTGAAAGGAATGACTTATGTATTCAATAAAGTGATATTCGAGGGACTACAAACTGTAACAGGTCTATCAATCACCAATTATTTCAATATTATAATTATACAATCGTTAGGTAATTGTTAAAAGAAATAATTTGTATAATCGATGTCTTTCAGTAGACAACGACGCCGCAATTCAATTTACCTTTCCTCGGTTCACAAAATGTTTCCAGCAACTTTCCCGATCATCATCAGGTTTGAAACGCCTTTTCTCGACTAAATTCTCAATTTAAACATTATGTCAACAATAATTATGTGTAATTCATTTTTCTGTTACGTATTTATTATTTATTTACGATTGGTAAATATTGATAGAAATGAAAGTTTATAATTGTCGCGAACTAACATTAAAGAAGCAAACGACAGTTGGAATCGGTCGATATAATAATAATAGTAATAAAAATCCGTCCCACGAGACATTTTTTGTGATTAAGCTTTCGTTGCCGTGTCACATCTGTGAAGAGAATGTGTCACAAGATTATGTCAATGTAGAGCAAACACAAATGTCTCTTCCCGATCAGCTATTACGAGGACGTCGTGTACTCTTCGCAACGCCAAAGTGCGAGTGCGAATTTCTACAAGAAACCATCAATCGATGAAGAATTTACATTTCTCGTCTCTCTAGATTAAAGTGTACGCAGCTTCCCGTTACAACCTGTTGGAAATTATCGCAGCACTGCACCACAATTACGCCTCGAGACGTTTCTTCAGTATTCTCTTATAAAAGATCAGTTTGGCACATCGAATCAGGGAACTTCAGTCAGCGAAATAATAATAAATTTTATTGTCAAAAAAGTAGTTACAAACTGCGTCGTGTGATCACGTGGAGGACAATAAAATAATTTACTCTCCGGAAGCAAGCAAAGGGACGTATTCCATCAATTCCGATCAAAGGGCTCTAAAAGGCAGAGGCTAAGGATTAAACATTTTATTGTTAGGAGGTAAATGTTGAAAAGACTTCGGAACGCGTTATAATATTAACGTAATACCAATAAATTAGTATTTAATAAAACAAAATTACAAAAATTATTGCACAAGAACGCGTTATTATTAAACTATATAAACAATATTCTCCAAATAACCTAAAGTATAAAAATAACACTAAAATAGAGGTTTCGTATTTGAATACTCGCCGTCCGTAGAAAAGAGCCCAGAGAGGGGGGCTGTATAAAAAACTCACCTCCACCCGAAAAGGAAAACCAGAAAACAACTAATATGTCTATAGCAAAAGAGAAGAGAAGAGGGACGAACGTTCTACAACCTCAAACATTTGCTCCACTGATATAACATTTGAGAGTAGCCTAAGAGAGTCCTTCAGTTGTGAAACGCGAAAATGACAACTAATACAATGAAGTCTCTTTTTGTTCTCGTCTTTCGAGGTTTGGTCTGAGATGGAAGATGACAGTAGCAGCTGTTCGCAAACCCTGACTTACGGATCGACACTTCGATCCACTGACGCTCGCAATCCACACATGACGATAACCGTCCTCTTCTTCCGTGCCGTGTCCAAAGTTTAACTTGAGAAGGATGACCGGTTCTTACGGAAGGAAACCGGTAGTCGGGACACATTCGTAAAAGTATGTCATAAAAAGGCATGAGTAAGAAAGTCCAGACAGGTCTCCAGTAAGAATACCTTTCATTCAGTTACGCTTCAAGTTAATGAAGGCAAAGCGCGAGTGGGATTTATACCATCCACATAGACTAAGTTACACTTCAGAAACCAGAAAGGGAGCATTCCATCAATTCTCATCTAGGGTCCGAGGGTATTTCATTCTCAAATTTGAAAAAATTAATAAAATACGTAGCTATCCATTTATTATTCGAAAATGAATCGTAGATAATCGTTAGGCAGAAAATTTTCTATCATTTCAGTCCCTTTGTTTTATAAGGTCCCACAGAAGTTAGAAATAACATTTTACGTTTCAAGGAGAAAACTATAGTAAACAACCATTCAATATTATTTTCCGCTTCTTCCTTCCTTCCTTTTAAAAATGTGTTTCTTTTGTATAACTGTTTAATATTTTGATTGGAGCGAAAAAACCTGTCGGGCTATATTTTCAATGGCAAATAATATAAAATAATAAAATGTGCGAGATTAATTTCCAAGTACAATGATTTATGAATCAAGTTACGATGACGACCTTTCTTCCCTCATAGTTTTGGTACTCGACGCAAGTTGTGACTTGAAAATGGCCTCCGTCCGCGTAGGTACTCACGCGCAAACAGCCTGAGAGACAACTCACTTATCTCGCCTCCATCTCAGGGAACGGGTCCCGGGTGGATTTCGTGTAGGGGCACCGGGAGTCGAGGTGGGCGGTGTAGTGGATAGCACCCCTGCGGCCAGAGCAGATGGTCCCGGGTTCCAGACCCCGTCCGTCGCAATTCTCATCTGGCCGTTGACGATATCGTCACTACCACACTACAAGTCTTCCAATAAAACAATTTCCCCTCCGTTGAAGACGACCCACATCTCTGTTTATAGCTACTTCGAACCACCCCGTGATAGTAATGTCATCTTAAATCTCAAATTATGTTGTAGACAATTGTAATATCTTGTATTTAATAAATTGCTTATACAAAAGAAAAACAAGAAAATTACGATTAAAAGCTGTTTTATGCGTCACTTCGTTATAATGAATTTACGAGAACATAAAGAAAAGACATAAAAAGATATTCTCTTTTTGATGGGTTGAGAAACGATCGATTCCTTCAGGTGTCCGAGTGTTTGAGATTTCGTTCATTTGAACTGAAGGTCAAACTCACTCCTTTCCTTAATACGTAAGTCTTTAACAGTCTACTCTTAAAATTCTGGCCTTGAAAACAGGGATATGTAGAAGTCAAAATGGCTATAGAAATAAGCGCAGAGAGCAATATCTACTTCTCATTAATAGACCTACTGCATTCGAGAAATTCTCACATTTACTCGATTAGTTTCAATGACGAAATTAGTACTCATTATCCAGCAACGTCTCAAAAATAAATGTTAGCAGAAAATAATAATTACTTTACAGCATCAGATGAAACGACCTCAACTTATTTCCCATTTTAAATAAACTAAACCCTCAACTGTCAGCTGTTGTCAGGAAACGAGTGACAAAAATTATAGTAAGTATCGTATCTACTACAGGATTTTTTTATCACAGACCCCTCACTTCTAATAGCTGCGCAGAATTAAAAAATCGCAGATAAATACGGTTACCACCATTGGATTTGTAATTTTCTTTTCCATATATACAAGAGGAAAAATTTCTTTTACAAATGAATTTTTTTTAACCTGAAATATTCCAAAAAGAGATATTTTTACGGTTTTTCCCCATACGTCAACTTTATTATTTTTTTATAAAATAAACTAATTGTGAAAAAAATAATTCTTATTCAGGGAATTTTCACTGTTGTGTTTGTGAGAACATATATTAATTTCAAGCCCCTACATGCGAAATATAATGTTGTTATTATTTTTTTCGAAAAAATTGCTAGAAACGACAAGACATTATGAAGGAATAAAATTTATACTGTCGCACTCAGAAGAATTGACACATGATCACATTACAAGTAAATGCAAACGTTTATGTAACCTTTGATCAAGTGATAAATAAAACCGTGTTCTTAATTCGCAAGCAGCGATGGCTTTCAGTAACGCGCCTCTTGTCGCTTGGCGTATGGCCACCCCTGCGCGTATCACTGAATACGGACGGCATCGGCAACTGTAACGCACCGCCCGTCAGCCGATCATCCAAAAGAAGCCGGTAGTTAGCTGACGGTCGATCGCACGTAGTGAAGGTGGAAACGCGGTAAAGTTTATTTCATTGAAAACAAATCGTCTGTCAGAGTAATTATAGTAATAAATTTATTGTCAAAAAACAGTACAAACTGCGTATGACCACGTGGAGGACAATAAACTAATTTACTCTCCGGAAGCAAGCAAGGGACCATCCCATCAATTCCGATCAAGGGCCCTAAGGCAGAGGCGGATTCAAAAATTTCAGCAAAAGTTCCTAGATAAGATAAAAAGTTAGCTGCGAGTTATAATACATATATAATGTCAATATGTTTGTAATTTAACGCAAATATGTTTGTAAATTTACATGTACAAGTTATTATCAAACTATAGATTATTCTTAGTATAGTGTTTAAAAATCATAAGAGTTGAAAAAACACCAAATTCACGATTTATTGTTACAATAAACACGCCCCTAGACAAAGCCTAGAGAACCTGTATAAGAAATCCCCCTCTACCCGAAGGAGAAACGGGGAAAAAATTCGTGTCATTTAAATATAAGTTCTACAGACAATGTAATAACAACACGAAGAGTAAATTTAATACGAAGTGTCTCTACAGATACTGAGATCTTTCGCATCGTAAAAACCGAAGAAATCTTTGTTGTTAAAGAGCCCTTGAATGACTAATGGGAGAATGTTTTCACAACCCACCCCTCCAATTAGTCCCCCCCATCAGTGTCGCCAGCCACATCGTCTCAATGCCTACCTGTTAAGTCGAAGGCTACACATCGCAGCGCCGCTGGTACAGGATGAGACGGAGAGTTCGCGCGCGAGGCCTGTCGCAGTCCGAATGAGTGCGATACAAGCGAGCGGCCCCCGGAGGGTGGTGGCACGGTGGGGCGGGGGGCGGGGGGGNNNNGCCCTGGGGCTGTCTCTCGGAAGCAGCATTAGAATATTAGCATTGAATGCGGAGGAGGTGGGCGGCACCCGGAAAGAGGAATGGGAGGCGGAAGGCGGCGGCGGCGGCACGCGGATTGTTCCGGGGGCGGCGACGCGCGACGTCTCAGACGCGCCCCTTTGAGGGGACGACGACGACGACGACAACGCCCCGGTCCCCCTATCCCCCTGCCCCTCATGAGACATGAGGCGCCGTAAAAGATCATCATCATCTTCTTCTTCACGTTTATTACGTTTCTACTGACGCGAAAAGGAAAGAAACATAGAGGTGAGTGAGAGAGAGAGAGAGAGAGAGAGGGGGGGGCAGGTTTTCGAATGACTCTCCACTTGCGCTCCCAGTTGGTCAAGACACTGAGAAGTATAAATGTATTCTTTACACTTCTTGTAATTGTTTTAAAACACGACATAATAAAAAAAATCATGATTCAGTTTCTCTCTATAAAGTTAACAGAATACTCTACAAAAAGAATATCGAGGAAAAATCCTTCGACTCGTTTGAGCAAAATGCGACAACATGGCGGCTGCCCTCCGAGCGCAAACACTCTCATACCTCAGGAGAAGTCGAATAGCTTTTCTCTCTCAAATGTCCTAAGGTGACCTATAGATAAAAAGTGATTTAAATAATTCTACGGTCAATATACTACAAATCAAAGTAAACTTACATCACTTTTATGGTTTATGAGTTGGTATTTTTTAAAACAAGTTTTTGCTTCAAATTATGCGATGTGCTACACCGTCAATAATTATAACAATTATTTCATTTAATTGGCATGTGACGTATGTTTTTCAAGTTCAAATCACAATGCTTACATGTTACTCTGTTTACTTATGCCGATTTCGATAGTTCAGCAAGTGAAATCTACCTTAAGCTGCCTTACTACTACCATTCTATCCTCCTACCTCCCATCGCTCCGTGTAGATAAGCTTCAATAGCACTAAGCTACATTTCCCTCCCATTTACTATAAATACTACAATGTGAAAGTAAAAGGAAAAGAAACCGTTGATGAAGCAGAGGTAGCAACATCTACACATATTTATCTTGTATTTACCGCCTAAAGAAAAGAAAGTTAAATGCTAATCAAGATGGGCGAACGAGTCACGTACGAAGGAGGACTCAGTTCTTCGCGTAACGTAATGATGGTGATTCTTCTTAACTATCTGTAAATAAGATTATCTTCTAATCTTGAATAAATATCGCCTATAAACAAGCAGTGATTTATTAACGTACATTCCAAGTTTGAAGTGTGAGACCAAACTCGCCCCCCACCCCTGATATTTGGGACACGGGGTTTCCACACGTGTCATTCCTTGAAAGCGTCAGAGTCATCACACGGCGCCTACAACACTTTGCAAAAGAACATTCCTCGATGAATGTTGAAAGAAAAATATATTTTCAATTTATGAGAATAAAAGAAAAAAACCCGAATACTTACCTAGATGTCCCCTTTAAGATATTCCAAAGCAAAGGTATATCCAAATAAATTCGTTCGGCTACCTAATATAAAGAATCGCTATTATGAAGATTCTTTAACAAAATTTGCTAAAACAATTGTCTGAAACAGCGTTAAAGGAGCCAAAATACGCTATTTTTTTAACATCTTCACGCGTCTCGGGAAACGAAATTTACGCATTTTTTTTTCTTTTTCCGAAAGGGCCACATGCGAGCGAGTGACGTCATCGGCACCCGCCAAAGACAAGCGTTTGTGGATGTACGGTAACTGTGTTCCAATGAAGATATCTTCATTCCATTGCGCCTTCGTTAACTTCAACGATGAAAACACAAAAAATGAATGGATTTTATACAAAACATTTGAGATTTTAAAGTTCATTTCACTGTCTCGTCTGTTTTCTATCACTTACCGATTCTATATTATTCAGAAAGAGCTTACAAATATTGAAGTCAGATATTGGATTCCCTCGGAAGGTCACCCGATCAAGTAGATCACAGTTCTGCAAAAGAATCGGAGGAGAACCAAGTCGCGAAGGGGTTAGAAATGTTACTAATACGAACTTCTCAACACTGAGCACAGATTAGGTTTTGCTACAATTTAAAGAAAACGAAAAATGATATAATTATTAATAATAAACACTCGTTGAAATGTCTTATTCCTTACATTGATCGACTAATGCGAACTTCTAAAATGCGAAAAATAATTAAATAAATAAAACGAAATGAATCCCTATTTTATTTGAGAATATAAATTATATATTATTATTATTATTATTATTATTATAAGCAGCATGAAATCTTTCGCTTTCTTTTCAATTGTCTATATGTGATCCATTGCACCAAATGTGTGGAAATGTCAGGATTCCTATCTCATAAAGTCTTCACATCTTGAGTTTTATTTGTCATCTGTAATTTAGGTATTCGTTTCACATGAGAAGCATATAAACTAAAAAGGGAGTGGGTGGGTGGCGCGCTGTTATCAAAACGCATTCTGATATCGTTGATAACATCTCACTCCTATTTGCGCAGCGTTATTTCAAGAGATTAAGCTGTATCTCTAATTGCTAAGTGCCATCGACTCACTATTATTTATTCACGAAATGTGGGGAAAAAACTCAAAATTATCACATGTTTGTAAAACCTTAATAAATATCCGTTTGAAATAATGTTTGTCTAACTCTTAAACGGTATTTTAGATACATAAGAAGAATCACTTTTCCTTATTTAGAACGATATTTCGTGAGAAAGTATGTTGATACTAACTTTTATGATCTCAATGAGAATGTTTATTTTTCTTTTAAAAATGAGTAAAAATGCAGGAATCATTTATATTTTACGAACATTTAGACCAAAAGTAATTTTCATCAGAAAAATAAGTTTTCCCACTCGCACGAGAGAGATTCGAACCCACGACGCTCGTAACAAACCTCACATTGTTGAGAACAAGTTCTGACGGTGTATGAGATTACAAAAAGTACAACTTTGAATGATAAGTCGAACATATTGCAGGGGTTTTCTCGGATTTTTTATACAGGTTCTCTATTAGAGGCTCTTTTGTCTAGGAGCGGCGTCTATGTCTATTGAAATAATAAATGTTAAATTTAGTGTTATTAATACTTACGATTCACAAAAAATATTTTCCGAATAATCTATAGTTTATAATAATACCTTTTTTGTTTTATTACATAACAAGTTTTTGCTCTTCTCCTTTTTTTTCTTTTCTTTTTTTTT
>NNCF01126569.1:59379-70606 GCA_002313205.1 Laupala kohalensis | reverse complement strand
TACCCACTAAGAACCCTCCTGATTTACAACACACCAAAACATATCTCACAACATACATCAAATGGAGGGGGGGCTACAATGAGGGGGGCACACAACATGAGGGGGGACAAAAAATGAGAGGAATGAGGAAAATTAAAGATACCCTAGCCCTAATGGCGTCGGGATGGAAAAGAACAAGAGGTGACCAAGGCAGGTCAGGAAAGAGAAAGGAAGGAGCATGGCACAAATAAGTGGAAGTAATGCCAGACTCTTCTCGGGGCCCCGAGTTCGCCAAACACGTACTTACTAGATGTAAGAAGTCCCCTGGGAGGGGGGGGCTATTCTCCTAATATCATAACATGCACTGAAGTATTTTTACTCTTATCTTAGGAGCGAGATGAAATGTGCCCTCCATCGGAATCGACGGGATGGGACGATTCTGTCCCTTGCTTTGCTTTTGCTTCCGGATGAAGTGAATTAGTTCATATGTCCTCCACGTGGACATGGTCAGCTTGAACTACTTTTTCGACAGCAAAATTTATTATTATTATTATTATTATTATTATTATTATTATAGTATAAGAAGCCCCAATGAAGGATAGAAATAAATCCAAACCGTTGGCGAACTGGGAAGTTCTCTTTTTCTTCCCTGTATGACTGGTCCTCGAAATGAGACGAATTCATCTGAAGTAAACTAAACTATAGAAGCCGCGTGTGTTTTTGTAAAATGTTACGCCGACTCTTCTTTACACGTTAGAAGCATCAAGTCACGTGACGCTGTCCTCCGGAGGCGAGAAACTATTCGTCCGAATTTGATCCATCTTAAATGCGCAAAACAAAAAGAACGCATTTAATTTGATGAGGATTTATTTTTACCCACTTCAATAACTCTTCAATAAGTTGAAGTATTTTAACACAGCTACATTTGTATTTATTACACGCAATACCGTGGCTCAACCGACGTACGATGTCTCGATATTGTCACCTACCTCTAAACCTTTTAGGCAGCGTAAGCGAATTCGTCTCTCAAGACCTGATCTGACATGAGGTAACAGGGCACGAAGGAACAGGACATATCTATGACCCGGGTTCTTCTCCGTTTTTCCTTCGGGTAGAGGCGGATTTCTTATACAGGTTCTCTAGGCTTTGTCTAGGGGCAAAGTGTTTATTGTAACGATAAATCGTGAATTTAGAGTTGTTTTTTTCAACTCTTATGATTTTTAAACACTATACTCAGAATAATCTATAGTTCGATAATAACTTGTACATGTAAATTTGCAAACATATTTGCGTTAAATTAGAAACATATTGACATGATATATGTATTATAACTCGCAGCTAACTTTTTATCTTATCTAGGAACTTTTGCTGAGATTTTTTTTGAATCCTTAGCCTCTGCCTTAGGAATTGCCCTTGATCGGAATTGATGGAATACGTCCCTTGCTTGCTTCCGGAGAGTAAATTAGTTTATTGTCCTCCACGTGGTCATACGCAGTTTGTACTGCTTTTTTGACAATAAATTTATTATTATTATTAATAGAAGAATTAATCACTTAAATCGGATGAGTGGTTCTCGAGTTTTTTTTTCAAGCGAAAGAGGATTTTCCAGAGAGACAGAAACGAAAGTGACAGTTTTACAATATGTAAATGTAATAAGAGGATAAATGTTGAGAAATGTTCGCGTCGATTCCTTTGACGAAGCGAGCGGATGGAGACACGTGCAAACAGATCGTCGCGTTCGCTTCGCCCTCCAGTTGCGGGTTGCGTGTTGCGTCCCCCCAACCCCCCACCCCCACCCACCCTGCCACCGCCTCCGCTCACAAGGCAGACTGCACGCACTTCTTACTCCTTTCGTAAAGTGTTTGTCTGCTTCAAGGTGTTGGATTGTGAACTCAGTGCGGAAGGAAGGAAGGAAGGAAGGAAGGAAGGAAGGAAGGAAGGAAGGAAGGACGTTTCCATTACACCTCCTCTCGTAACACTACAAGTACTCGAAAGAGATAAAGAACCCTTGCGTGTTAATTACGCCGCTCTTCACTCCGCAGCGGAACATTTTCTCCTCGCAAGGATATATCATCTGCCTTTTGGTTTATAAACACTGTTCATTCCATTATCTACAAATCAATTTCCGGAAATTTTTTATGATATTATACCCGACAGAGCGACTAGGCTAAGGTATTCCTCCGAAATCTTTCAATGATAGTTTACATCATTCCCTATCCAGAATTCTCGTACCCTCGCAGAGCAAAATTTTGGATTATTTCACTTCAAATTACTATGAATTAATAATGAAAAACCTTTCGTGGACTGATGTACTTTCGATCGCCTCAACATAGTGACAAAAAATACCTACCCAAACATAGCACATGGCAATGGGAACGTTAATAGTTGTATACCTCACGCGCGGCATTTACAAGAACAATTTAACAATAACTCGTACCACGTGACGCGTCATAACCTAAAAAAATGATTAAAACCGTAGTTGGGAAACAAGAAAAAGTACGAATGTTGGGAATGCGGAAGCATCCAATTAATCTTTGCATTTTAAACAAACAGAGCTCACAAAAATCCTAAAGCAATAACTTTTGTATCCAGAGGGAACTGTGTTGAGTCACCTCCAATTATATTAAGATGCGTATGTTTTATGTTAAGAGCTCAAAATGCGTTTAGAAAATTTTAGATGATACTAGCAAAATTTCCCGGTTTTGCCCGAGATTTGAAGAGAAACTTGAAACATTTCGGTTTTAAAACACCTAAGGTCTCTGTATTTTTAACTTTCTATTTTGCGCTGGGTTCTTAAATAATATTATACATTCAAATTATAGTTTACATATTTCTCTTCTTTCGTGATATTAAATTTTTTCACTTTTGCAAATTTCAAAAATTAAGTAAAACACCAAAAACACACAAAAATGAAGACAGTTTCAAGTATTGTACGCTTATACTCACACGGACGCCTTTACGAATTACTTTAAAATCCAGACAGAAGGAAAATAAAGAAAGCACGCAGAAAAAGCTGAAAAACAAAGTGCGTAGTGAAGACTAATGAATTCTTTGGTTGTGTGTTTGAGAGCGAAATGTTCTCTAGAAACCGTCACCTCCTCCTCTTCCTCCTCCTCCGAATCGCGTAGATCGCACGTTCAGTGGACGAATTAGTAAGTGAAGATTTACATCTACTAATTAGCAACCAATTTTAATTGTTTGTCCGCTCTTGTAATTTATCAATATTAACCATACTTTGCAATAACCCTTTGAAATGTCAAATTAATTCACCTACTACATTTCTCCGATTTCCGTTCAATAGACATTCCAAATCATTCCCCATAGTGTAGATTCTTCTCTGGTTCGCACAGGGAATACTACGCTTGTGTCTGTCTGTCTGTCTGTCTCCCCAAAGAGACAACGCGAGTCTGCTTCGTGTTTCGCCTCCGACTGTTTCATCTCGCGAACGAACACACGTTGAAATAATAATAATAATAATAATAATCATATGAAGAAAAAGAAACAGATATATCGAAGAGGATGGAACTGTGAAACGAGAGAGTACGATTCACATCAGAAGAAGAAGAACAAGAACCGGGTCTCTCCAGTAAAATAAACAATTTTGGCTCAAAAACCAGCGACTCTAACATATTATGAGACATGTGTTGAGCGCATTCTATGTTGAATTCATCGTAGGTTTATACAGATTGTTTACAAGAACCGTTTTAAAGGTATCGTCAACTATATATACAATGATTGCTAACAAGTAGAACAGGTTCATTTATCTCAAACCTTCAAACACTACATTGCAAACATTTGGATCCAAGAAAACTCGAATGACATGGAATGGATGCGTAAACTCAGAACCAGGAGACATCCCAAACAATTTCTAGAACAACAAAGATGGAGAACGAATTTTATAACGGAAGTTCTGGTAGAACAGTATTTTGGGTTTCTTCAGAGTCAATTTCGCGTGTCAAGTTTTTTTTTGTTTTTTTACAATAACCAGTCAACTGATTGGAACTTATAATTTCTCATTCTATAGATTTTTAAGATATATAACTCGCTTCTTTAACTTCTTTTTGTCTCAGATCGATACCTGAGTCAATAGATGGAACAGAATGTGAAAATTCGCAAATTTCGCACTTTGAGGTCTTATAGCAAAAACTTACTACCTCTACAACCCCCAAAAGGCGCGGGGGCCACAGATTTTTGGATTTTAAAATACAACTCCTCCCAATATTCTAAAAATTATTTCCCGGACCTTTTGAACCCACTTCCCGACTATCACACAAACGTAGATCCTCGTAAACCAACAGCAGACTGATTCAATATGTGCGAGTAGAAATTACCGTATTTGGATATTTGGATAGACTCGAAAATAACTATTTTCTATCGCTATATATTTATCGCTTTTTAGTTCCCGCAATTTTTGTATCCTACCTTTTAATAAATGATATGTCTTGTTCAATAATCTGGATCTCTCACCTGTAACGAGATAAAAAAAATTATAAGCAGATATTAAAAAATAACCCAAGTTCAAATTTTTACAACAAAGCAACACATGATCCTGAACAGAACATTACCTCATTTCACAACATTATTTGTCTCACAATACAGTCTTGTTCTGAGAAGTATTACTGTAGAGAAATCTAGAAATTTACTTCACCATGCTCTAAAATACTACACTCCCAATTATCGACATATATTATCGGCAATTCATGCATCTATATCAACTCTAATACATTAAATCATACAGACCAGGACAAACACCAATAGATTGTTAACTGAATACACTCCAGTAGTAACTGAAGTGTCCTTACGGTGTAGAGTGTACTGTGTAGAATGGTTACTTAAGTTATTAAACCTCATTAATAAACTGAATTACAGAACAATAGTAACAAAGGATAGCAAGACTAACATTTATTTTCTTGCCAATTTCCAGGGAAATCAGCTGCACAGTCGTACCCTACTCGCATCCAGGTAAATTTACCGTCGTGTACGTGGGCCTGGCGCACTCGCCTGCTCCCTTTGGTGACGCCGGTTCAAACCCTGTCCAAGGACGTCACCATCATTCATCCCTCATCTCATTCGCACATCAACTCTCGTCACCATGGCTGCGTAAAGGCGAAGCGACAGAGCGCGATGCAACACTGCCTCGAGTCGTCTCACCGAACTGAAATAACATACATACACACACACGTACCATCGTGACCGATAAAATATTGCATAATAATATAATCTGCAAAATGAACAACGCTCGATGGTAGATAGAATAGAAGACATAATAAAAGTATACAAAAGACACAAAAGATAAAAGATTAAATAACAAAAATCCAACATCCAGATATCTACAAAATACACACACGGTAAGAAAATTAGGCAACAACGAGAAAGAAATTACATTTAAGAAATTATTTATCTACATTCACATACATACACAAATACTTTCCCCTGCAAACAGATTACATCACTTTCGCCCAATTTTACGAAAATCGAAAGTCTACAGCACTCCTCAAGAAGAAGTAGCAAGTTACAAAAAAAATCCTACTTCAACCCGTTCACCATTTTGCGATATTACGACTCCGGCGCCCAATAAAGCAAACCTTTCTAATGGTGGTGCGAGTAAATCATAACTTTATTGCACTTCTGAAGAGTAATTTCGATGCAGGATCTGCGCTTGAGTTCTGACACGCTTCGAACGTTTTTTTATCAGCCCCACCCACTTCCTGTGCTCGGGATCCGAGATGGGACCGACGCCCAAGAGATCGCTAGCGCTGGACAAATGCTCAAGAAAAAAACTCTCTCCGAGCGATACAAACACCTTTGTCACGCGGTTTTTACGTTTCGAGGGAGTTAGAATTGAAACATGCCAATAATTTCTACATATTTTTTTTTAAATTTAAACAAGTCTTTGATTTGCTTATTGGATCCAGTGCAACAAACAAATTTTTTTAAAACACAGTATAACTCTCCTTAACCAGTCTATACCGAGGAACAGTTATTTTCCTTTTCTTTCAGCGTATAACAGATTTTTTCAAACAATTTATGTAACGTTGCAAGTTTATAAAAATTCTTAAAGTTTAATTTTTTCGTGTTTGTTTGTGTGTGTACAAATAGAATGGGTTTTGCAATGACGTCTATTTTGTTCGTTCATTCATGATAAACTCATGAAACCGTTTTTTATGGTTCTTTTTTAGGGAAACCCGATTCTTCACGGGAACTTGGGATCAACTGAGCAAAGGGATCTCTGTTCCGACCAGGCCGGATAAGAGGGGTTCTTCTGTACATTAATGCGAATGTCTTCATAAAGAGGGAATCATTCCTTATCTTGTCGAACGTGAGAGCACAGTTGCGTCACGAGAAGACGCATCGAAAAGCATTTTAGAGTAAGATATCAAGTTCCCGGGTTCGATTCCCGGTGGGGCCAGAAAAATTTGTAGCTTTTCATTTCTATGTCTCAGTTCATGTCTCAGTAGCTGTGGTGTATGAACAGTTCCTCGTAATACTCGGATACAGCAACCGGGATTCCCTCGTAAATGAGTCCCCGCGTGTCTAAGGAGTAAACTCACACAGAACTGAGCCTCGCTGGCACTTAGTTGGTCGAAACGAGAGATACAATATCAAGTTCACAGTTTTATGTCTTTTCATTCATAAAAAATGGAAACACCACCTTCGCAAGAATAAATTGTCCAGGAAACTACTGGAAAAATGAAACAATTAAAAATGGTGAATGTAGGTATCTAATGTCTCTTTTATCGTATTGAACGTCAGTTTCATTGGCAAAATAAATATTTAGGAACTATTCTATTTTTTTCGGTTATTACAACAAGATAATTTATAAATAATTCAATACGTTCCTAATTGCATCAAATAACGAAAAACTGACTGATTTCCACCAAAAGAAAAAAAAATAGTTTTCAAACGGAAATGAACAGTAGTGTATTTCGTAGTGGACAAGGAGTGCAGTCAAATTAATTCTCAGAGGTTTCTGCAAAAATTCATAATACTTCTCATTTTGTAGATAATTAATCGTAGACAAGAGAAATGGGAACAATGGAGAGGCGAATGTGGGAAATGGGTGAAGTGAAAATGAGAAGAAGAGAAGCGACCATTGTTGGAACGTGGGATACGAGACAAGAGAATGCAGATGGCGAGGCGATTGTTCCAGAAGGAAGACAAACTGAGGGGGGGGGGAGGGAGAGAATGGAAGAAGGGACATTGTGGCGAAGGAAACTCAGAGTTTGATCGGCTCAAGGGCTGAGAGCAGCGCAGACGTTAAGGGAAGAAGGGACACGAAACGACCAATAAAAGGCAGCACGGGAAGGAGAGAAGAGGAACTGCCCGTCATACGGACCTCTTAGAGCAAAGGCTTCGTTTTACTTAGATGTCATTCATCTTTCCCTTTTGTTTCGGTTCCGTTTAAAAATTACAATTTCCACAAAAATTCATCGGCCGGGAAGACGATTATAATGAACGACTTCGAAAACCTCGTTTCATAGAAGAGTTAAGATACAAATTGAAGCAATAGTCGATTCAATTCTTTTCTCAATAAAGCGATGTTCTTACTCCATTACACGAGAACAGGTCTGTTACAATGCCAACGATGAGTTCGTCTTTTATTTTCTAAATATCGTGAACTTTTTTCGTAATAAAGAATCTCGTGAACCAAACAAGAAAATCGTGAGTTAAAGACGATAGATCGAGTATTTCAGTACAAGCCCTGAAGAAGACATTAAATTTGTCGAAACGTTGGCTGCGTGAATTGAGAATTAATTGAAGAAATTTTTACCTTCCCTCAAAAACATCATTTATTGTGACAGAGTGAACGTGATGAAATGCATCGATGGAAGTCCTGTAGAAGTCTTTGCTGATGGAAGTCTTCGGTGGCGGCGATTTGGTGCGTGAGCGCATGCTCGCAGTGCGTGGGCGGATCAATAGTGCGTGCAAGGGTGGGAGGGAGGGAGGGAGCGAGTGCTGGCTGCGTGAGGTGGTCCCTCCAAGGGACGGGCGCTGAAGCCAAGCGAGTGCCCTGCTACACGCGAAGCCAGCCGTCAGCCACGTTCTCAGAGCTTCCAGCATAGACACGAACCTTCTTCTCCGGATAAATGCGTGTGTCGTGATTCAACTCTACAAGAACATAGTTTATGTATGGACCACCAGAGTTCATTCCAATCGGTCTGAATTATTTTGAGCAAATCCTTCACTCACATCCGAGTGTTTGTCGTATTCCCCGGACGCATCATAATAAACGCTAAATGCTGAAAAGAAAGCGGTTTGATCAGTACGCGGAGATAGACAGGACTGGAGACGAGGTACAAGAAAACTTTCTCTCCGTCTGTTTCGAGCACGATTTAACAAATCTGGAGTGTGCCCCTCTCCACTTTACGACAATAATTCATAACAAAAAGATCGCAGCACTAAGCTCACTGATTGGCAATAAAAATATAAGAAAACAGAAAAGGAGTCCAGAAAGTATTATAATTTTCAAAGGCGATGTCCTATTTAAAATATCAATCGGTTCCAATATATTTATCCTCACAACCTAAAGAGATAGCATGAATTATCTTCCACCCCAAAGTCTAAAACTGTGCGACGTACCAAGACACACAATTTACACACTACGCAGATGCGCTTTGTACACACAATTACCCGAACAATCAAAATACTTTAATACTTATTTTTAAAATTTTGAAGTTTAAGAAACCGGAAGTGGAGCGCGGTCTGTAAATTAAGTTGGTATGAGCTTCTATTCCCAATGCATTCAAAGTCAAATCTTAAATTTGGTTTCCATGAAACGTATTAAGTCTTGCATCAACCCCCCCCCCCCCAGGGGACTTACATCTAGTAAATACGTGTTTGGCGAACACGGGGCCCCGAACTGAGTCTGGCATTACTTCCACTTACTTGTGCGAGGCTCCTTCCTTTCTCTTTCCTGACCTCCCTTGGTCACCTCTTCTTCTTTTCGATCCCGACGCTATTAAGGCTAGGGTATCTTTCATTTTCCTCATTCCTCTCATTGTTTGTTCTACCCCTCATTTTTTGTCCCCCCTTATTCTTTGCTCCCCCCTCANATTTTAGCCCCCCCCCTCCATTTGATGTATGTTGAGAGATATGTTTTGGTGTGTTGTAGATCAGGAGGGTTTTTAGTGGGTATATGGTTGAGTCCCACACGCGGGGAGACTCATGTTGGCTCTCCCTAGTGCGTAACTGCATTTTCCCTACGTTTACAAGTTTTTCGGGCTCCAATGACCTTTGATGTCGACATGAGCCGTAAAGCCCCACAAAAAAACCTTTCATTAAATAAACTGTAGTAGAATATGCACCAAAAGACCAGTAAATGCGGATAGAATTATTTTTAATTTACGCTGACCGTCCATAAAAGGACATACGTCTTTCATTATTTATAAAATTAGATCACATAATGGACGATATTGTAGTAGTAGTAGTTACTGGGTAGAGATACGATCGATATTTCCTCTGTAAATACAATCTATAAAGACTGATCAAAGAATCTACCAAATTTTGTTAAATAAATAATAACTTTATTGTTTATTTTTTCATTACAAATGTTCTGAAGAGTAAAATCACACGAGAAATACAAATAGCTCACTCTAAACAACGTGTGTTGGTAGGAAGCAAAACAGTTGAAATTCGCGTTCATTTTCCGCGAAATACACGTCGTGGAGTTGAAATTACCTTGAAACTTTGAAATCACAACACAAACGACAGGCACGACTCGCTCACACGCACGTGCAACTATCGATTATCAAGACGCGACTCCCCTTCGACCCCTTTTGTCGCTTTGGATCGAGTTGAGACACGCATCGTTTCGTTCCTCGGCAGCAGCGAAACGAAGAAGAAGTGAAGACGCATTGTGTTCATTTGCTACGAAATAAAACACTGAACCACAAGCGTAACAATGGTGAAACTATCGAAAACAATCGATATTTATCGAGGTTTAATTGCGTAGCAATCCGGCAAAAAAAGTTGGAATGTTAAATGTACGTAGGCGAGGGCGGAGAGGGCCTCTAAATTGGTCACCAAATAATAATAATAAACTTATTGTCAAAACAGCTATGACTACGTGGAGGACAAAAAACTAAATGGTATTTATAATTCTATATTTTAAATATGGACGTAAGTAGTACAATTGCTTGAAATGAATAATGTTAAACTGTTGTTTGTCTTTTTGAAGCCTCAGAAAATCATAGACACTAAATGTTGACAAGAAACGAAACCAATGTATTGATGGGGTAAAATAAATTTATCCCATTTTTTTCAGATGCGATCATAAGTATACGAATAGAAAACTCGGTTGTAGTCTTATAATACTATTATATACCACTCCACGATCATATTTATACAATAATAAATTTACAACAAAAAAAAACATCAACGAACAATTAACTAATTTACTCTCCGGAAGCAAGCAAGGGTCCGTGCCATGAAGACCCTAACACCAAGGGTCTGCCCTAAGGCACAGGTAGATATAACATTTCAGCGCACTTGTGACAATAAAAATAGTTCGGTACGTCTTATAATATTAACATAATACCAACAAATTTGTACTTAAGAGAAAACAAAAATTATTTCACAAGTTCTTGGTATTATTATCCAAATATATATTATTCGGAAAGTACTGTTGATAAATCGTAACTATCAAATAACATTAATAATTTGAGATGTATTATTTGAATAGATACCGCCCCGAGTCTGTAAAATAATCCGCCTCTACCCGAAGGAAAACCGCAGAGAAACCCCGGTCAGGAGTAAAACCCGGTTGAGGCCAATATAATTTGAACTTAAATATTATCCGAAACATATTTAGAACTGTGAACTAAATAGTAGCTTTTAAATATATAACGCTCCAATTTTAATTCTTTTTAATACACCAGAGCGTTGGACATGCGAGAAAAACACATTTGTGCATGGCCCTCGTCAGGTGCAGTGGGTACACGGCCACTGCTCGGCCTCTGCTCATCATATAACAAGCCTTACTTTACGGTGTACTAGTTATTTCGTCACAACAAGCACTGCACCAATTGGATTATACAAGAAGCATCCCACAACTAACAATACGAGTCTGTTTGTGAGCTTAGAATCGATTTAGTCAAATGACTTTTTTTTAAATAAATTTAAGTGTTTAATTGCGTTACGGTTGACGAAAACTAAAAACTGAATGAGAATAAACGTGCTCGTCACTTGCTCAACGGAGCCGTGCGTGCGTGCGTGCGTGCGTGCGTGTGTGCGTGGCCACAATAACACC
>NNCF01126569.1:41463-54090 GCA_002313205.1 Laupala kohalensis | reverse complement strand
GAGAGGTGGGGGGGGGGTGAGCGTTCAAGGAGTAAACAACTTATTGGGAGTCATAGAACATGAAACCATAAAAACAATCAATTACAAATAAAACATGATCAAAATATAATGTTATAAATATTGGGTAACTTAGAGGAATCATTTCGTAAATTAATTGACAATAAACAGTTCCTTATATTGATCCCATTAATTAGTACAAAAAGGGAATTTCCTTGAACCTGGTCCTTCAGACGCATTCTCCCTACACCTTCAAAAAAGCCCTACACCTTCAAAATGGGTTTATTCAAATATCACTTCCGATAGGTCCGAATTTTATAGGACGAGTTGAACATAAAATTTTATTCCTCTATTTAAAGAAATTCAGGAAATTGAAAAACAGTTGCCAAGTCTCTCATAGCTTCGACAAAACACAAGCGACACTCGCATGAATTGTGCGAAATTGCGTCGGATGGAATTCGAACTGTCTGATGCGGAGGTACAAAGCAAACGTCGATATTAATTAAACTTTATTGTCAAGAAAGCAATCGCGAACTGCGTATGCCGACGTTGGGGATTATTAAACTTAGTTCCTCTTCGGAAAGAGAGCATCCCATCGATTCCGATGAAGGGCCCAAGGGCTGCAGTAGAGGAAGATTGAATACTTACAAATTTCTTTTAATCCGTACCCTAATCAATTTATTATTAACAAATGAAACGTAGTCGTAATGAACAGTCAAAATTCGAGATTAATAATAACAAAAGTATTACAACAATTTTCAAAAATAAAATTAGAAGCAGTTTGTAAGTCGGTGAGAATTCACAAGAGACGATGACGAGGAACACGACGTGAGGCGAAGGCGACGGCGACGGCCGCGTCTCATCTCGTCTCCATTTTGCTTCGTCTTCTTTATTTAGGTAGATAAAAACTACTTTTTAAATTTCTTTTTTTTTTTTAGGTCTATTCAAAGAAATGATGGATACAGAAATAAGTTCCAAATCTCTAGAGGAAAGCTTGAATTGTAGTAGAGAGTACGGCATTGAAGAAACCCATTGTTCAACTTCCTCGAAGCAAATAACAAATCGCAATTCGAAGATGGATGACGGCTCTGTCCTCTCAACTCTAAATAGAAAATATTCCCTGAATGTTTCCGTACATGACGTAAAAGCAGTGAAATAGAACTGAATTTTAAACTCCATTATTATATCTTCATGATTGAAGCACATGGGAAAACTGCGAACGGGAATAATGCATTCATCCGAAATGAGTGAATTGCATTCGTCGTCAATCGAAAGGATTTGTGTTCCATCCGCTGCGCTGACTCAAGTGAGTAGCCAGCTATTCACGAAAATTGAAAATATTCACCAAAAGAGTTCGAATTAATTAATAATCCGTTCTACAGAATTTTACTAACCAACGGATACTATTATTTTGCGATGTGAAAACTAGGGTACGAATACTTTAACGTCATGACGTTAAATGCATTGCGTTTCTATTTACCTTTGCTATGTTCTGGTATGTTTTCACTGTGTTAAGCTGATGTTCTTTTAAGGATATCGAGAGAACATAAACCCGCGAAATTTTCTGCATATAAGCTCATAGTCAATGCAAGTCAAATAATTAAAAATTTTGTTCCGTAAGGACATAAAAAATCATCGCCACTGTATTGGTTCAATCTATCATTTGGCTACTTCATCCTAGTCGGTTATTATAACTGAACCACAAAAATTAACGTACACAAACAGAAAATTAAGTTTGGTGAAAATGCAGTGGGTTCCGTGACAAAGTCTTGTGAGCAAATTGTAAAAGATCTCGAGCAGGTATCTCTCTTCACTTATTTAATAGAACTTGAGAAATTAAGAGATATTTAGGACGTTCCATGGTTTATTTATAGAAATTCCGTGCCTCCACGAACCGTGACGCGACAATGAATTCGCAATGAAGATGACAAAAGAGTTGGGGAACGAAGAAGGAGATCTTCCAAGTACACTCGAACGCCAATTATCTAGAATCAACTGGATTTCTTGCGAAAATGTAATTGGAGCTGACTGCGAATTTCAAAAAGAAAACAAAACAACAGGTTTGCATGGAATAGGCGTGGGTAATAACGTTTAGATTTAAATTTGATTTTTTTATGTATATCCTGAAATGCAAAGTAGAAATTTAAGAAACATAGACGAGCAAAAATTCAGTTATTTTCCAAAAATTGAGAGAAAAAAGGGAAAGTATAAATCTAACGCGTGTAATAGTGCAAAGAAAATGGACCTGGTTCAACTGAAGACATTTCAGAGTGCTTCATTGTTGCAAACAACTATTGAAAGTAAAGCTTAATAACAAGAACTCAGTCGTATTTTAAATTTGTAACTGTACACCTGAAGATTCTCTCAGTTGGGACGAACCGTGGTGTAATTTTAATAATAATGTTTTATTATTATTTGAATTATTCCAAATATTTGGGAAACCGAACAAATACCTATAGAATGGAAATGTGCTTTAATCCACAAAAAGGGAGACAAAACAGATCCGAATAACTACAGAGGAATCTCACTTCTCTCTGAAGCATACAAAATTCTTTCAAAAGCGCTGTTAAGTCGGCTCGAAGAACAAGCTGACTCACTAATAGGAGAGTATCAGGCAGGATTTCGCAAAGGGCGTTCTTGTATAGAGAACAGATCTGGAACCTACAGACAATTTGACAAATAATAAGATGCAGAAATAC
Source organism: Laupala kohalensis (assembly GCA_002313205.1). Lineage (NCBI taxonomy): Eukaryota > Metazoa > Arthropoda > Insecta > Orthoptera > Trigonidiidae > Laupala > Laupala kohalensis. The sequence goes on along the minus strand of NNCF01126569.1, from coordinate 51,394 downwards.
TGTTGTAACTGTTCAAGAAGGCTTACGATGCGATAGATAGGCAAACTCTATTCGACACTTTAGAAGAGTTCAAAATCGACAGGAAAACAAGGGCAATTATTCAACAGACATTAATAGGTACAACCTCGAAATCTCTGAAGCATTTAAAATCCAGACCGGAGTCCGCCAAGGGGATGGCCTCTCGCCGCTCCTATTTAACTAATTTATGGAAAAAATCGTGAAAACACGGGAAAAGGAAATAAAGGGAATACAACTCGGGATTAAGAAAGAACAGAGGATCAATGTGAAATGTCTAGCTTTCACAGATGATCTAGCTATTCTCACAAACAACAGAGAAGAAGCCAAAATTGCCCTGGAAAAACTACATGAAATTGCATAGAAAACTGGCTTACAAATCTCCTACCAGAAAACTCATTTTATAGAGAGGAAACCTGCAGATAATCTCCCTATTATAACTCGATACGGGAAAGTGACACGAGTCCCCCACTTCAAATACCTAGGAGAGATCATCCAGCCGTCAGGACTGAATACAATAGCCAATGAAGAAAGAATCATAAAATTACAAAAAGCATATAAGCTCACATGGAGCCACTATAATACGAAATCTTTTTCGGTCAATGCAAAATTAAGACATTACAACACGGTAGTTCGACCGGAAGCACTGTATGCTGCGGAAACGACGGTGATTCATGGCCAAACAAAAATAAGAGAAATTAAAAAACAGGAAAGGAAAATTCTCAGGAAAATATTTGGTCCGGTTTTTCGAGAGGGAATTTGGATAAAGAGGCCATCAACAGAGATCTACAAACACACACAAACAATAACAGATGCCAAAGAAGAATGAAATTTTACGGACATATCCGCACGATGGAAAAGAGTAGAGGCTCTCACGAGGTAAATCTTCGAGTTCACGAATGCTAATAAAAACAAGACGAAATGGATCAGCGAAACAGAAAAAGATATTAAAGAAGTGAGGATTACAGATGATGACATAAACAATCGAGAGCAGTTCAAGAACATCATAAAAAACATACACTAAAAACAAGGCCACACACAAAAGAGAACAGGAAATACATGGCCAGAAGAGCCCCAGAGAAAACCCAGCGAACGTATGAAGAGAATTTGGGAAGAACGAAGGAAGAAGAAAACGTCANCAAACGCTTCTCTCAAAAGGGAACAATCGAAAATAATAATAATTATTATGTTTTATATTCAAGTTCATTAAAGTTTTATTGTAGCGAACTTGAACGTTACATATTGTAACATTTCAAGTATTTTTATTGGTTCAACGTACCAAGTGGTGTGGCTACAAAATGAAATAGTTCTTGCTTCATTAGTCGCTTTTCTAATTCTTATGAACTACAGTACATTCTGTTACTAGAACTTCCTCGAGACAGCAGAGTTGAATCTCGTAATGCGAGAAATCAGAAAGCAGAAAGTTCCACACAAAGTTTGCCGGACTCAACTTAATGTACAACGTTCCCGTTGTCCGTCCCCCTTGTCCACATTGAACATTAAATTAACAATGAGTAAGTCCAAAATATTTTTGTCTTTTTTTTCCTTGTTTACATTTTGTAGCGGTAATACTATGAGAATTATGTAAGCCGACCGCGTCAGAAGAGGATTTCTTACAAAGTCACTGTAGCAAGACACCAAAAATACCTTTCTTTGCTTATTGAGTGTAGTTACAAAACATACGAATGGAAGATTGAAGATAACTTTTGTTTTCCGAGGACAAGTGATACCAATCGTTAAACGTAAACGACGATGCGTTTTCTCGCAAGGAATGTTGGGTGGACGTAATGCAGAGAAGAAAACTAATTTACAGTCATTATTAATCAACGATTGTTCCGAGGTACACAATTTCCTCACATTTAAATAGAGTAATTGTGCTATTAAGGTATTGTATACGAGTTAAGTGAAGTCAAGTTGCCAACTCTTCACGAAAGTTAATTCCTAATTCGATCTATTGATTTTTGTAAATTATTTCTGTAAATGCGCCATAAGGTATGAAGATCGTAACGAAATTTCACTCTTATTTCCATTTGCTGTTTTAGTAATTTTTTTTTCGCTACGTAAAGCCGATATTTTTGCCGGCACAAAAAAAAAAGACGGCGAAAGTATCTCCATATAAGTAATTTAAATGTAATTAATTCAAAATTTTACACCGTTAGGACATGAAAATGCATAGCCACTGCATAGGGAATGGGTGAAAAGGGGAACTGAAGGGGCCTAGTCGCTCTGACGCGGATATAAAATACCTTTTAAAATACGGCCAAGGAAACAAACGTCTCTGCGAAAATGACAAATTCGTTCGGAGTTAAGAAGAAGACGAGACGAGGCAAGGGAAGGGAAGGGCACGTCCCGTACAGTAAAAAAGATCTTTCGGAACTGAACAACAAGTGAGATAGGTCTCTCAGGTGGCTCAGGTGGTAGCGTACTTGCTCTTGACCAAGTCATCCCGAGTTCAATTCCCGGTGGGTCCAGAAAAAATAGTAGTTTTTCGCACGAATGTTCCAGTTCATGTATAGCTGTGACCACAGAAAACCGAACTCTCCTTCCTCTATCCAGCTCCTCCTGATATCAATCTCTTAACTATTACTAACTACTTCTACTAACACCCCTACGTTGGTTAAACCCAGCTAACTAACGATATCCTCCGCCACCCACCTCCGTGTCGATACAAGCTTCAACAGCACTAAGCTACATTTCCCTCCCATTTGCTGCTAATACTACAATGGAAAGTGAGACAGTACTATTCTCCAGCTCACCTGTATTTTGCCGTCGCGGCAGCCGCTTCTCTGTTCCCCGGCGCCGTCGTGGATCGCTGTCACTGCGATGTTGCATTTTAAATACTGCGCGTCGACAGCGCGTTTTCCCCCTCTGGGCTGCCGCCCCCGCCCCCACCCCCCGGGGGTGGAGGGGAAGTCGATACTAGGCGCCGGCGCGCGCGGAGCCGCTGACAAAAGCAAAGCATCAAAGTACGAGGTCGGGAGGGACAGACAGGCGGCGAGGCGCGTACCAGCCGCCACCGACCGACCGACCGCTCCCTCTCCCTCCCACTTCTATACTTTCATTGCGTCTCTTTCACTCAATGAGCCACTAATATGGAGAAGTCGCACTCTTCTACCGGATATAAAACAATAAACCGACACGTTCCCTACATTTCTTTTTTTCTTTCTTTCTTTTTTCTTTTTTTTTTTTGTGAGGGGCTTTACGGCTCATGTCGACATCAAAGGTCATTAGAGCCCGAAAAACTCGTACATGTAGGGAAAATGCAGTTACGCACTAGGGAGAGCCAACATAACTCCCCGCGTGTGGGACACGTCGACATCAAATGGAGGGGGGCACATAACATGAAGGGGGAACAAAAAGCGAGAGGAATGAGGAAAATGAAAGATACCCTAACCTTAATACCGTCGGGATCGAAAAGAACAAGAGGTGACCAAGGGAGATCGTTCCCTACAGTATCTATTTATTTATTTTTGCCGAGGTTCAGACCATGAGGCACTGAGGCTCTTCCACTTGGGTAAGGGAATTGGGAAGGTCAGATGTTAGGTTGCCGGGAAATTTACGGTACCGAATGGACATTTGTCTGGAGTAGGTGAGGGAAACCCCAGCTGAAAACCTCATCCAGTTAGGCCGAGCAGGGTTCGAACCCGCGCTCTCTCCCGCTCAGCCAATGCGATCGAGGAAGCGAGTCGTCACGCACTTAAAGAAGATTTATGTCGTAACCGTGCGCACCGACATACGCATCTTCATTTTGCATACCCTGTACTATTTAACAGTGAATGCGGATCTAGAGCGTAATGAAGGGCGCGGGTGCTAACCGGAGAGCATTTTTGTTTAAAAATTACGGTTTTACAACTGAAATTGTATAAATATCACCTCTAAAAATGCATCAATAATTAACCATTAACAATTTGGTATTATTAATAACAAATATCTATCAAACTTATTAACATGGTCAACTATGAATGGCAATATTTTTTGCCTCAAAGAGAGTTTACAAAAATAGTCCGCGGCCGCATAAGTGTATCTACAAAGGTTTACCTACATTATTGAAAAAACGTTATTAAAATACGAGTGTTAAAATAGTTCAATTTAAGAGAATAATTTAAGGGGAAAATCAATTTTAACCAAATTAAATAGTTTTTCTGTTTTGTGCATTTAACGATGACGAAAACGTCTTTTAAAAAATGGAAAGATTTGGATTTAAAAGGGTTTTTAATGAAACGGCGCAACCGCAACCGCCGCCGTCGAGTCTCTTTTTTTTTTTTTTTTGGCTTCGGAAGCGAAAACCCGCTTTTTGTCTCCGTCTCCGGACGTGGGTGGGATTCCTTTTGGTGTGACACGTAAAAGAATATGCATAAATAAGCGAAAACGGAAAAACTGATTGATAAAAGAACAGACATTAGTACATACTGGTTCACAGAGAAACGCGAAGGGAATCCAATTGTGCGAACTCCACCATATCCCTGTCGCGGGTCGGGTTACGTTGTAGGACTCATTTCTTAAAGACACTCTGAAACTAGTCAATTGTTCGACACGATGTGTATGAATCGTGAAAGATAAAAATCATTTTAACGTTTTTAATATTTTTCGTTCCTTCATTTTTAGCAAAAGTGTGACTTTTGTGTGACTTTCTCGTGTGGTATCCATTCGACTATGACCGTCGTGAATCTCTCAAAACTAGACTTAAAGGACTTTAACAAAGTGACAGAGAATTCGTGAATTGAAGACATCTTTCTTCTTCATCACCTTCTTCTTCCTTCCTCCTCTTCTTCTTCCTTCTTCCTCTTCTTCTTCCTTCTTCCTCTTTGTTCTTCTTCTTTCTTCTTCTTCTTTCTTCCTTCTTCTTTCTTCTCCCTTCTTTCTTCCTTCTTTCTTCTTCTTCCTTCTTTCTTCTTCTTCCTTCTTTCTTCTTCTTCCTTCTTTCTTCTTTGTGATTCTTCCTTCTTTGTGATTCTTCCTTCTTTCTTCTTCTTCCTTCTCCTTCTTCCTTCTTCCTCTTAACAATGACAGAGTGATGACGTAACTGAAGGAGACACGCAACAATAACAATTTATCAGAAGCACGCGACACTTCGTCAGCACATTTTCTAAACCTCCTCACCGTGTATTTTTCAACAAAACGTTGTACGACAATTATTATTGTTTATCAAAAGTTAACATTTTAATTTATAGAATTATTTATAGTGAAAATGAAGTTACAAACCTGTGGAGGAAAAAAAAACAAATTTTCTCTCCGACTCTCTAAGGGGTTCATTCTTTATCTTCATCTGAAAGTCGATGTTGCAAAAAGTTTTTTGTATTGATTTTTTGAATCTCTCTGTCAACAGGCAAAGTACGAACAAAAGATTCATATTCAGTTTTTGGTGCCTCGGAAACTTTCGAATGATAAAAAAAAATTTGACATTTTTTTTTTAAAACAGAAATTCGCGTTTGCAGTGCAATGATGGATATATTGAGAATTTTTAGAAGAAAAATGGCAGATCGTATCACGAGGAATCGATTAAATTATATTGATCATGTTTTTCTCTGTAGTCCATTAACCTCTGGTCCACTCGACGTGGAATTGGTTATATTTTATTCTCCAAAACGTTTGACTTCTTTCTGTGTCTCGTACCCTAACTTTCCACACGAGTCAACCACCATGATCATAATTTGTCTCTTACTTTGGACGTGAGTAAATTATTCGTATGAAGGTGGTACATGGATGTGGTGAAATGCTCTGAATTCAAATTATTAAACCGACTTTTTACCTAGAGAATTATTTTTTATTATTATAAGCCACAATGTTTCAGCATTAAATAGCTGCTATTGTCAGGTGAACATATGTGGCATATAATAATAAAAAATAATTCTCTAGGTAAAAATTCGGTTTAATAATTTGAATTTAATTATGTTTGTAGACGTGAATAACGTCATTAATAAATGCTCTGAATAATTAAGTTTTCGCATTCGATTGCATCGACGAAGCCACATTTTGTGATTCGCTTCCCTCCGAATGAGCGAAACGAAACGGAATTGAAGGCGTTTCGCATTCGCCGTCAGACGAGAGCTGCAGATTTAATTAGAGATCTAAAAGCGCAATTAGAAACAAAGAGTTCTTCTTCTCTCGAAATGGAACAAACGAAGAACAAACGAAATGGGCGCCTCCATGGAAACGTCATTTATTGCTTCTTTCGAAAGATTCAATAAAAATATTATTGAATCGAGTTCATAATAACAAAGGTATAAATTGAAAAAATAAATGAGAAACAATTCCTCAATTTCATTATTATTTTCAATAGTCTAACTTTCCCAAAACATCATTCTTTCTCCTATAAACATTTTCCGCCGAAAATAATGTCTGTTGCCCTGTAATAGAAACCGTATGTTCACTTCTGAACTATTTTTCCCAAGGTAACACACCACAACCAGCCACAGTCGGATAAAAGAATGTCTTCCTCTTGAGTTATATTGCAGACAGAATAAACGAGATATTTGCACGGCCCCACTGACATCCTCTTGCTCCTATTTTAAATCGATTTTTTGAAATTCAGTTGAAATGACGAGAAACGGATTTGAACATCGTGACGCAATGTAAACACAATGTAAACAAGCGGAAGGTTTCAAGGCAATTTCCTTGGCGCAGAAATTGCAGAGTCGGAATTCGAACCTCGTTTCTCAGAATCGGAGGCGATCGCGCGCCAGCCACGATGTCTCACAGGGGTTGGCGGGGGAGGGGGGGTTGAAGGGGGGGGGGCGGGAGGTTGTTCCGGGGAAGCGGCCGCCCTCGTTCGNGTATTATACGTATAGGGTGGGAGGGCAGGGCAGGGCAGGGCACAAGAGAGCAACAGATGTTCTTCTGCTCCCACATGTCATTCGCCGTCACACGAAACAGACGGCGCGGCGTCTTCAGGCAACAAGTAGCTTCTTCCTTCTTTATGTCTTTTACGAATAAAGAGTTTTCCAAATGTGATGTCAGGAGGCGTCTCTTCCACTAAATTCGTGACGAAAACTGAAAACATCCGACTCGCGATATCTTGTGACCAAAAAGGAACGTTTACATTCCTTCGTATACATGTAGGAGTGATTTGAATGAGATACACGTCAATTTGTGTGAGTTACTCTGTCGTGTCGCGCGACGTAACCTCAGACAAATCCCTATACATTTTGTATGAGATTCATACATGTCGCTCATACAAGTCGCAAACGCGTTTGTGCATGCTCGTGGGTTCTCCAGGGCCAGTACGCGCTTCGCCATGTTCGTTTACATTCTGGCTGTGTTCCTTATAGGTTCGGTCATCGTTGTCATACGTTTCTCTCATAGTCTATTGACTCCCGTAATATTAAATGTTGAGAAGTGCGTATTATATTATTTTTGTTATGTTTAGATTAGTGTATTTCTTTCGTAGAATAGTATATTAGTTTGTGTTCTTCCCTCGCGATACAAGAATCCCCTCATAAAAATCGCGAAGTGGAAGCGCAGCCGTGTACATGTATCTCATACAAGTCGCTCATACAAGTCGTGTACGAGTGTCAACGTACCTTTAGACGGCACTCCACAAAAGATGGTTGCATCAGTTTCCAGAAACGTCTGAGAAATCCATGAACAGCAGTCCATAATGCCAAATGTATTATTATGGCATGATATGGATTTGGAGGTGAAACACAATGAGAGCAACTTGGACACATTCATTTTTCTTTTCGCTATTCAGGTGTTGTTTTCTTCTCATCATTCACATCATGTCTACGTTTTTGTTCCGAAGATTTACGGAACACTCGCATAAGATTGATTACCACCAAATGGGCGAGCAAGTCGCGAAATCCAACTCCGAAGGGAGGAAGCAAATATGAAAGTCACCTTCGGAATCTTGGAGAAAATCTCGACATTCTAAACAAGATTGATGTCTCAGCGAAATCACCGAACTCTTTTCATGTACCAGGTGAACCCAATACATGAATATATTTCTTCCGCGTACCCTTTCCACACGTGGAGAAGATATGTGAAAACTTTCTGTCAGGTGAAAATGGTGACAACTTGGTAATGGAACCCGGGACTCCTGTGTTGATCGCAGGGGAGTTAACCACTACACCACCTGTTCCCCTCCCGCAACTGCACACCATCTCCTGTATGGTTATGTGATTCATGTCTTCCGGGATACAGGACTGGATGCAAATGGTGTACAGTTGTGAAAGGCGAACGGGTGGTGTAGTGGTTGACACCCCTGCGATCAAAGCCGGTATCCCGGGTTCGATAACAAACTCGTAGCCATTTTCACCTGACCGAAAGTTACCAATACATGAAGGTACTTAAAGGACCAAAACGACTCAAATTCTCGTCCAATTTGTGGTAGTAATGGAAGTGGTGCTCTTTCTATTATACGTGTCGAAACCAGATAACCAATTTTCTGTTTCACCTTTGATTTGGTTTCATTCAAATTCACGTTAAATAATTTTTTCTAACGTGCAATTTGTGAAATTATCTCGTTCTTCCTCGTTTACCTTCTCTATACGAAGCAAAGCGAAATGCGAAGATGAAGTAACGGAGAGGATGTCGTCTGCCTTCGCTGCGCTGCGGAGCTCCTCGTCATTTCTCTCCTATGTTATCTTGTCATGTCACCCCCCCTCCCTCCCCTCCCCTTCTCAACCCGTTTCAGAAACTTGCGTGCTTCCGCATTTCCTTCGGGGGTTGACGACGTCCCGCCAACATGGCAGACGCTTCGGGGGTTGAGGCTGCGAAGCGTCGAGAGGAACAGAACAACTTCGAGTGGATACGAAACGCTACGATGACGTCAGATATTTTGATGTTGAGAAGAGGAGACGAAAGTAAAGTCCAACATCTCCTCCTATCGCTTCGTCTCATATCATATCATATCATATAAATTATATGACGGTGTTTCATAGAATAATCACTTAAAAAGAGAATATTATATATACATTCTCGCTTACTCCATTATATTTTTCCACTTTTTAATAGCTGGAGACATTTAAAGACACTTTATCAATGTCAATGGATCTGAGAGGCAGCTCATTGGTGTCACAGGGAGGCGGTGACCAATGGAGAGGGTCAAGGGATCGGATGGTCCAATGACAGAAGGAAGAGGGAAAAGCGAACTCTACCACTGTTACACAGCTATCATCCCACACGTCGGGTTCTTTTCGCAAGTGCAGTAAAACAGAAATCAACGTCAGGTCAGGTGCAGAGTATTTGTGTTGTGTTGTAGAATAGAACGGAGGGAGGGGGAGGAGTGGGGAGTCGGTTCCCCAGTTTGATTCCCCTCTTTTTGCTTACGAGTCTATTTTTCTATGAATCGTGTTCGTATATGTACAATAAAATGAGTTACACTGACGTCTATGCAAGGGGATCATAAGGTGATTTAGGGGCTTATAATGTGAAAATATCCTCTTGAAATATTAATAAATTATATTTTAATTCTATTTATACACTAGTTACACGCTTATACCTTAGTTTAAAACATAAATAAAGTTTAAAATAACTTCAAATTTATTATGTAGTTTAAAAAAAAAACTTTTTCGATACCTTCAATCTCATGATACCATGATTGTAATACAATTACATCAAATTTCGCACAAACAGTTTCAAAACACGATATTTATCATGGTTTACTATAAACAATTTTACTTATTTCAAAATGAGCATTATCTTAAAAATTGGTACATTTCGTTACAAAAGGTTCCTGCACACTGTATTCCCAAAAATTCGATATTGAGATATTTAAAAAAATCTACATTTTTTAAGTTGTTATTTTTTATTTGGACGAGTTTCCACATGACTAAGTCGCACATAACATGAAAACTTATAACAATCTGAAGGAAAATGCACGAATTTCTGCTGAGTTTAAAAGTTTTGAAGATAGAGGCATTAAAAAATTGAAAACGAGGCAGAAGTTAACCCAACCTAACCCTACGTAACCTAACCA
>NNCF01126569.1:0-30646 GCA_002313205.1 Laupala kohalensis | reverse complement strand
GGTGACCAAGGGAGATCAGGAAAGAGAAAGGAAGGAGCATGGCACAAGTAAGTGGAAGTAATGCCAGACTCAGCTCGGGGCCCCGTGTTCGCCAAACACGTACTTTTACTAGATGTAAGTAGTCCCCTGCGGGGGTCGAAGAGGCTGTGGTCCACATCGATAATACAAGAAGGCAAATAATCCAGCGAATAATTGAGATATACCGATGTACACCCACACGTTGTCCTCGTCTACGTTTCGCTAGCGTCTCCTTCCGGCGGGGCGGCTGTTTAGAACGCAGTTTCTCATCAATTAAAAAACATTCAATAAAAAAATACAATATAACAACACGTGTGTGCCGAGATCCAATGCTTTGTCATACGTTTTATAGGGTCTTCACTTCGTACAATTAACTTGGCGAGATTTCATTTCATTTTTCATTTCATTTCACAAAAACTGAAACATTTAAAATACGTGTTGATTTATAAAAACTTCTAAAAAACAAAAGACACTTTAAAAATATTTTCGTATATGAAAAGAGAAAATAACGAAGCACCTTTTCCCAAAAACAAGCCACGAACTATTGCTCGGAAATCTTTCTGCGAAGGTGTTTTCTCAATATGAACGATTGTGTCTTAGTGTATCCGTTGATTGTGTAGGATAGTTCTATCGTACTACTGTAGACAGGAGAGATGATGGCGAAATTGGATACCCAAGTATTGCTTTAGTTTGAGTACAACATGTATAGTCTCTTTCACTATTTTACTTTTTTATTTTTATCTCTAAAAATGAACGGCAAAACAATCAGGGAGGTCATAGTTGGATTTTTTTTTATTTTTTTTTTTTTTGTGGCGAAGAGAAGGAGAAAGTTGATCGCTTAATACGTAAAGTCGCAGGGTCGAACATTCGAGTACCATTGTAATTGCTTTCTCATTAAGAAGAGCAAATTTACAAATGTTTCAAAAGACATTCTCGTTCGAAGTGAAAGGAGAGAGAAAGAGAGATTAATATTTATTATAGTTACAAAATTATTTAACTATTTCTGGTGTTTCGTATTTTTTCGTAAATTTAAATTTTACTTCATTTAATTTTGACTCTCTTTCCACTTCACATCTCTCTTCGCTCTGTAGATTTTGAATTATTATTTTTTCTTTTCTTTCTTTCTTTTTTTGCATCATCATGTGAGTCAATCGGACAAAAAACGCTTTTTTGCTCTCTCTCTCTCTCTGTGTGTGTAATGACGTCACTGATATCACTTTCGGTCTGGTAGCAAGTTGAGAAAACACACTCAGCAGATTGAACTTCACTTAGAATATCTCTTATTAATCCGTACAAAAAACAAAAAAAACTCTAATTGTGAAATGTGACGCAACCACTCATTACGTACGTGGCGCGGATCCCTTGAGCGCGGGAAATCAAAACATCTCTGATCACTTTTCGATTCTGGTGCAAATTTTTACGAATGTATTGAGTCCACCGTGTCTGAACGAACACAAAATAAAATTCGTAAAAGTTGCCTCACTTTTTTTATAGAAATGCTTAGGAATGACGAGAGAGAAATAAATGTTCCAATTCTGCTTCATATAGGTTATGTTGCACAGACACGAGAAGAGAGTAAAGCATTAAAATATATATTCCCTGGAGTTAAGTCAAAGTAAGGATTCACTTAACTGACTCACTCTCTAAAGGCAGCAAGTGAGGCGAGCAAAAGAAGGTTTCAAAGAAAACCGCATTTCCATATTCACATGCTTTTGCACCCGCGTCGTCACTTCGCGCTCCCTCAAGAAGACAAAGTGTCGTTTGAACTCCAACCCCGTTCCTCCCGAAGGAGAAAATCCCGAGAGACTTTCCTCACGACACGAAGCCCCGGATGAAAGTCGTTCTATCCACGATCAGTGCGTCGAGAGCGGGAGTCTCAGAAACCTCTCGTAATAATAAATTTATTGTCAAAAAACAGTACAAGCTGCGTATGACCACGTGGAGGACAATAAACTAATTTACTCTCCGGAAGCAAGCAAGGGACGTATTCATTCAATTCCGATCAAGGGCCCAAAGGCAGAGGCTAAGGATTCAAAAATTTCAGCAAAAGTTCCTAGATAAGATAAAAAGTTAGCTGCGAGTTATAATACATATATAATGTCAATATGTTTGTAATTTTACGCAACAAATTACATGTACAAGTTATTATCGAACTATAGATTATTCTGAGTTCAAAAATCATAAGAGTTGAAAAAAACCACTAAATTCACGATTTATTGTTACAATTAACATGCCCCTAGACAAAGCCTAGAAAACCTGTATAAGAAATCCACCTCTACCTGAAGGAAAACCGGACAAAAACCCGGGCCAGGATGGGAATTTCGCGGTGCAAATAAACTTAATTCTACATAATACGAACTAACATCCTTAGCGTCTATCATACAAAGAAGTGAATATAATAAGTTTCTCTCAACGTGCTATAAATAAATAATAATAAATTTAGTGTCAAACCGCGCAGGACCACGTGGAGAACAATAAACTAATTTCCTGTCCGGAAGGAACTAAGCAAAGGGACGATCATCCCCATCCATTCCGATTAAGGATTATCCTAAGGATTTGAACATTTCAGCTTCACTTTACTCCTTAGATAAGAATAAAAAATTAGCTACGTGTTATCAATCGTAAAATATTGTATATAAATCGTAATTATTAAAGAAATTGTAAATTGTAAATTTCGCCGTCGCTAGAGGCAAAGAGCCCAGAGAACCTGTCCGTGAAATGTGCCTCTGAACCTGAAGGAAAACCGGAGACGAACTCGGGTTACAAAGTTGACGCACCAAAGGTTAAGTGCAGATACAACTAAACTAAACTTACAAGCATTTCTTGCTTTCCGGGCCCCAAAATTTTTAATAGAGTATCCGATGACAAATATTTAAAGTAATGTAATTGTTTCAGAATAGGTTAAAAAATTGGCTACTCACACAAAACAGTATTGAGATTTTAGTAAACACACAACATTGTTACAGGATAATTATAATGATGATAAATTGAAAAGAATTAATATTATAATTATTGTATTAATAAAAGAAATATTTTTGTATTTAGTACCAAATCCATAAAATACATAAGTCATTAATTGTTGCATACATATGATTTTCAAAAAGGTATTTTTGTTTTTATTTATCTAGCTCAATTTTCTGTCCCAGAGCTCGACTTTTTTAGTACCATTGGAATGGAATTTCAAAATAGGTTTTTGCTTGAAAGGCCCTAGATTTGTTTCCTTTGTAATTTATTAGTAATTTGAGAGCAAAATATATTTAATTGGGATTTTTTCATTACAGAGAGACTCGCGAGGTTTTTGCCTCTTCAAATAACAAATCTCGAATTCAGTGCCATTTAATAATAATAATGATTTGATTTTTTGCTATTTATGTTAATTTTGTAACACGTAGTTAATTATTTTTATTCTCATCTTAGGAGTCAAATGTTCAAATCCTTAGCCTCTGCCCTTAGGAATTGCCCTTGGTCGGAATCGATGGGGATGATCGTCCCTTTGCTTTCGCTTCCGGAGAGCGAATGAGTTTATTGTCCTCCACGTGGTCGCATGACGCAGTTCGTAACTGATTTTCTGACCATAAAATCTATTATTAGTAGAAGTAGTAAATCAAGAACATAAATGAGAATATTCTATTCATTTCCTTGTTCCTTTTCTTACGCCGCATTAAACGAAGCGAAGGTTCGCAACTGAGGAGGAAGAAGAGTGAAGCGGAGTTCCCCAGTGATCTACGAAAGGGAAGATTTTGAGATCCAGACTCCTTCTGCAGCCGCAGTAGCGGTAGCAGCAGCAGTCACGTGACGCAGTAGGGCGCGCCCTACACTCAGTCCTACAGGGTCACGTGACATCGCTATCGATTCCCAGCAGCGGCGGCGACGGCCCTTTCTCCCTTTCATCCTTCCGCAGCTGCAGCGACGGATGCTGTGATGCAGAGCGAGTGGTGTGTTGCGGGGTTGCGTTCTGCGCCTCTCAGCCTCCGAGACGACAGAGTCTATAGACATCATCGTCGTCACAGGTGGACGCAGGAAACACTCCTCCTCTCTTCTCTTCTCTTCGCCCGAGGGAAGGAAGCAAGGAAGGAACGAAGAAAGGAAGGAAGGAACGAAAAAAGGAAGGAAGGAAGAAAGGAAGGAAGGAAGGAAGAAAGGAACGAAGAAAGGAAGGAATATCTCTCTCTCNATAAGAGACAGCAATTCATCGATACAAAAGAACGATACACTGATTTCGAGGAATATATAACATTAAGAATGCAAAGTAACAAATGAACAAAAGAGGAATACAACCCGGGTAGTGGGCAAATGGTAAAATAGAAGAAAAAAATCTGTTCTCCATTGGGCATGGGGAACACACTGTCTCTCTCACTTTTTTTTCATTTATTGTGACCACGGTAACTCAGATTGCCTTCTCTACCGACACACTCACTACTATGCTCATTAAGTATGAATATTTGTATTAAACCATTTTTATTATATATACATTTAAAAAAGTTTTAAAGTTATTGAAAAATAAAAAACATGACAAATTGGATCAGGAATAGTTAGGCATCCAGTCTTCTTCTTCAGACTCAGCCACGCACAAATATAAATAAATAAATAAAATGGGGGTGTAATCACACCTCAACATCCAAGAGACCGACTCCCCTGTTCTCGTTAAGCCACATCTCCTCCTCCTCCTAGATCCTAGGCCTCGTAATAGAGACGAACACTCTACGCACCTCCAACATCCGTTGCGGGACAACTTGACATTTTTGTTACGCAATTAAGTGTCGCATGCATTTCCCTCCGTGATTCTCTTAATATTCTTTTAAGGGTTTTTTCACACTCTCTGTCCACGCGATGAAGATCCTTCTTCGTGCTTTGTTTTTTGAATTCGGACACAAAAATTCTATTCCACCAGTTTTGTGGACTGAAATGACACAGAACGGGTCGTCTCCGGAACGGTTCATCATTGATTCGATTCTATTCAATTGGTTCACAAGTCTTTTACGATCAGTGAGAAAGTCGCATTAACCTCAGGCTCAAAGGCGTTGTGGTGGTGGTTGTTGTTGTTCAGAGATAAAATAAGATGAGAGAAATATTGCGAGGGGTTTTTTAATACAAAATACACTTTTGCTCTCTTTTAAAAGTAAACATACGAGATCTCATTTCTCATCGTCATGGATTTTCCTACAATCCGGATTTTTCGGGGATTACGGAAGATAATCTCGATTTTATTCGAATAAGAAAAAAATAACTTTCATTTTCTTCTTACTTCCTATCTTTTTTCTTAGCGTTTCTTAGTGCAGAGTATTCCTCACATTTAGTATAATCACCTACGGTATTGTTAACCTAGAAACCTATAGTACACAATTATATGAAAGAGAAATTTTAATTTTGGAAAGCGGTAAGCGAAGAATAATAAATGGATACCAATACGGTACTTAATATTAAATTATTCCTCGATCCCTTCATCGTTTCCGGAGAACAATTTAGTTAATTAACCTCCCCCACGTGGTCATACGCAGTTTGCAACTGCTTCATTGACAATAAAATTTCTTATTTATTTATTAAAAATTTTCAGCAGATGGAAACAAGCGAACAATACACATATGTTTGGAGCAAAAATACAAAAAAGAGATTTTCATAATTTTGAATTTTTGTTAAGGAAATCTTCGCTACTTTATTCAGAAAAACAATATTAAAAAATAATTAAATTGGCATTATATACATTCTCGGCGAATATATACCTCATTTCCTTAAGCATTTTCCTAATGAGGACACATTGCGATATCCACTTGTTAAATATGACGAATAATAAGAAAAATATATTGACGGTGATTCGTCTGAGACTTTTGCAGCAGATGCGAAATGATCGCTAAATAGACTTCGAGGTAATTTTACTTTTGATAATATTCGTCATTTTCTTAGCGTCAGTCAGGATGAAATAAATTAACGTATTTGGCAACTTCCTCATCTGCATGATATTAATACGTCGAATAAATACTCTTTTGTCTCTTCCCTTCCCTTCTGCGTACATCAGCAAGTGGATACACTCGATACATACGAACGTTCAAAGGATTTCGGTGAAACATGAAATATTCTTAGAGTGTGAATACAACGGCGTTAGGAAACGCATTTTCATGTTCGCAGAGACATTATTACTCTTTCACGTGTTCACACCATACTTTGATCGTTCTCCGTTGAGTCAAAAGCTATCATTGGGATCATATTTCTCTTAAGAAATGATTTCTATCCATCCGTCCTACAATTTCTATAGAATAATCTATAATTTCCATTAAGATTTTGGGAGATTTTTGAAAAATTGAGGTCGTGTCTTAAAAATTTTCTTGGTGGTTCATAAAATCCATTTTCAAAGTTTTGTGGCATTTTTAAAAACTATTGTCCTGGGATGTAACTGTCCTTCAATTTAAAAATATCATTAACTGCTTCCACTACACATTAGACCCTCTGATTGGTTCTCTCGTGTTTGTAGGACAGGAAGAAAAAACAACTTCAGACACATTCACTAAAACATAACAAAGGTACGTTTAAGTTTTCCCGGAGAACCGTCGTAGATTTAGAGGAAGTCTGACTGCGAGCAAAATGCCTGCGCTCCGTCGTCCCAGCAGCAGTTGCAGTTGACACCCCCCCCACCCCCCACCCCCACGGCCACCGCCTCAATGAAAGAATAAGTTAATTCCCAACGCGCAAACAAAAACCTCGAGTAACAACTTGTTAATATAAGAAATTAATATAAGAAATTTAGAAATTAAATTACATTCGTCAAATTCGTAAACACCCGTGTTGATAAACTGCTATCATCTCGAATTCAGAAAACTGAAATAAATTGCAGTCAATGGGCAAGCTTTTTGATGAAGCTCATCTTGCACAGCCAAAGTTAATAAATTAATTATAATTTACTTTTAGAGTAATATTTACCTTTTGTTACCACTAAATTTTAGGACAATAATTTTGATTCAATGAAATTACAAAATGATGATTAAATAGTTAACAATACACAACGTAAGTGTACATAGAATATTATTTGCACGTTAAATGGAGCAGGATAAAAGCGTTTAACCAGAGAATAATATCAATCCTCAACTCGACATATTTTCTTCTTCTAGAGTGCTTTCTTCGAAGTGCGCCAAGCCGTAAACTCTTTTAATATTCGAGTGAATCATTCAATAAACACGATATGATTTTTTTTAATGATGACATTTGTGAATAAAGGTTATAACATACAAGTATTACATGCCGCACTTTTTAAAAAACAATATCCATGAATCATGATAAAGTAAACGTAATTAATACTCTGAGTCAGAGAATGACACGTTTTCTAACTTTCATTTGAAAAGAAGAACAAATATTCCCTATTGACGCAATCTACATAATTTGTTGTTGATTTTATAAATCTTATCATTTTATTAAGTTTTATAAGGAATACAATGAACAGAAATAAACGTCGACACGGTTTCAATACATTCGGGTTAACTTTTCGTCCCACGTGTGGAGACCTAATCAGAGCTCACAAGATGTTGATAATACATCAGACAGGAGGTTGAAGGACGGACCTCGCTCTGGTTCTAAGGAAACTTCCGAAGCTGAATGTAATTCATGTAAATTTATTTTCTTCCTCTTGGTCACTATCCGTTTCATTGTATTACATTAGTAATGAAAAACGACACAACCTCCTACTACAATTGTTATAAACAATGTATTCGCTTCTCTTAGTGTACTTTATTCAGAATTATTCCAAAGAACGAAGCTGAATGACCTTCACTTAATTAAGAGGGTCGCATAGTCAGGAATTCCGAAGACTATAAGTAGCTGATGGCGAAATGGAGGTCAATGTCACCCAGAAATAACGCTTTGTAAACATTTCAGAAATTATTTTGAAAGAACTCAAAGGAATCAAGTACTGCGATAGAATTTTCCACTCCTATATAAAAGTGTTGCCGATTTCCTTAGGAAAATGCTCTCATGTTAGTAGTAAGCAATTGGAAGCATAATGGAATGCAGATCGTGAGGCATTTATTAAGATTCAGGAAGCTTTCGGTGATTTCAGATCTTGAAATGTTCGTGTGTAATCACGAGTTTTAATTCTCGTAATCAGTTCATCTCACTGCTGTAATTATTTGAAATTACACTTCTTCAATGTAGTGGTCTTGGTTCTTGAATAATTTACACGATCCCACTTATCTTCCCTCACTACTCATTAGAGCTAAAACTTTGTTTACATTTCTCATTGAAAATTACCACACGTACGTCGTGTAAATTATTATTTAATTACATGATAAATCGATCAGAAGTATCGATTAAAAATAAATCACTATTTATGCTTAACGTTTTTCATCATCAAACAAGCTACAATAGTTTTTAAATATCTCACTCCCATCGTAAATGTTAATTCAACGGATTTCATGAGTACACAAATGATACGGTCAACTTCATCGAATGCACGCGGATAAATTCTGCTGTGTTCTGTGTAACTGACACGACATCGAAGAAAAGACTTTCATTGAAGGACGGGTTCGATACCCGGTTAAGGCAAACCTTGATTGTTTTGACCCAGTGCGACATTTTTATATTCATGAGGTAATTTATATTTATTTGTTTATTCCGACGAGAGTATTTGAATAGTTTATATAAGCCCTATTGAGTTCTATGCACGTCTAGCAAGAACTCAAGGACAATCTTAACCATGAAAAACAAAGTTATTAGTAATACTAATAAGTTTTTTTTTCTTTGTGGTTATCGTAAATATCTCAGATCTCCTCGGAAGTGGAGAACAAAAAAACCGATGCTGATCTTAGTTTACATGTTTTTGGTGAACAGAAGGAGGTGGGGGAGGAAGGACGATGATTTTTAAAAAGAATATGGGCCGTGAGTTAGTCATTCGAAATCAATCCCAAAGAGGCAATAGTTGAATAATAAAGTTTAAAAAATCTGAGGCATTGTCTGAGAGACGCACCTGAGGCAGCGGGGGCGGGTGAGACGGGGGCNAGGGGCGGCGGCGGCGGCGGCGGCGGCGGCCGAAGGGGCGATGTCGCCGGGCGGCGGGACAGGAGCGGCTTGAACGTCTGCCATCGCTGCTGGTTCTGTCTCCAGCACTCTTCAGTTCCTCTCAGCACAATTCCACACGGACACGAAAGAGACAAGATAGAAAATACAATCACCAACAACGCACTGTGACCGCGCGGAGCAGCGAAGAGCCCCTATTTCTCCCTATATGAGAGAGAGCGTGCGCGTTCACGGGACGCGCGCCTCGCACTGAAGAAAGAGGCGTGCACTGAATCAGCACCCCCGCCACCCGCCTCAACCACTTCTCCCTTCTCCCCTCCCCGACCGCTCAATCCGTTCGGACGGTCACTCGCTTCGCAGCGGACTCACACTGAACAGGTGCAGCCGAGTGACGCCAGAGCGCAGGGCAAGCGCCGGCAGAGAGCGCGTGCGCAAACGCGCGTCGGTTTCAACACGGAGGAGGTTCAGCCATCGAATCATTGGATTCTAGCATTTCCATTACAAAAAAAATGTTTCACATATTGATTTGTACATAAACTTTTTACAAACTACTATTCAACGAGCGTCGTTTGTATGTACGCACTAGCAGAAGCACCCAGCGGCGTCGCCCCGGATTCCGGTATTTAAAGAAAACTGTCGACAAGTCTGGAGTTTCTAACCTCATTTCGCCGTCATACGTTACCGGGGTACACAACATTCTAAATTCATGTTACTTTCAATATTTCCCTACTTTCGTGAAATTAAATTTTCACGTTTCTGAATTTCAAAAATTTAAATATCAGGCAAAACTGTAAGTTGCAAAAAAAGGAATTATTTTAAAATCTAGACAAAATAGGAAAATACATTTGATCACAGAGAGAGCTTTTAATGAGCGAAGAGAATATTAAAATTCTGAATATTCTTTTGATTTCATTTCCCTTTTACTTTATGTACTTGGAAACAATATTCTTCAAAGACTAAAAAATGATTTTGCTTCTACGATTCGGTCGCGTAGATCGTGCGTCTCGGGTAACGCAATCCAACTCTGACTTTTAGAATGTATGTTTCATATTATTTTGAAAATATCTTCTTCGTTTATGCATCTTTTTAAGTACCTGTACCCATGATGAGTGACCAAGGAAGGGACTTTTTGTATTCATATAGAAGCATTTTTTTTTTACTGAAAATTAATTTTCACTTTTTAGTCATTAATTTTTAGATATAAGCTTTTTATACGTTTATTTGTTAATTATAAAAGCAATGGTATATATTTAAAATAAGACTTGGATTCTATTTCTCAATAATTATATCTCACTTTTTGGCCAATAGTAAGACGTACGACGAGAGGACATATGGAACTTGTAGAAAACGTTTTGCCTTTCAGATAACACAATATAGAGTAGTAGGAAAAGTACTTTGGGAAAAGGTTTAACGATGTCTACACAAATCCATCACTTTTGTTTATATTTGGTTTGAGTTTATTTGAATGTTTTTTTAATTTATTTTTATTGCGTACAACGAAAATAAAGATAAACTTAGATATTTTTATGTATTTCTTATAATAATTATTTCTTCACACAAACGTGAAAAATATTTTTTAATATCTACGAGTACAGAAGTTTCGTCTAGAACTGTTTTAAACGTAATTTTTCGCGTTGCAGGCAACTTATTAGTTTCCCCGCAGGTCATTCCGGAAACGGAAGAGAAAGCTGTTGGTGTTTGGACACTCAAAAACTGGGGGAAGGTGAAGGGGGGGNTGGGGGGGGGGGGGGGGGGGGAGGGGGGAGGGGGCTATACTCTGGAAAGTTCATTTGCGTCTCTGTCTCACTCGTTAGCTTTACAACGATCCAACGCACTAAGGTTGAATTGGTGCAAAGCACTTTAACCCACCCGAGCGACTGAGGATTGAGAAATATCTAAAATCATTTTTCCATCTGCTTTCAAAAACTTCATTTATAGTACGAAAAACTAAAAAAAAACAAAAAAAAACCATGCGTTTCGTAACAAGACTTCCCCGTCAGCACTCACTCCATGAGAACTCAGCCGTCAACGGAATGTGCGAGCAATGTAATACAATTATAGGGCTCTAATGACCTGGACGTTGACGAGCCCTAAAGCTCCAATTTAAAATAAAAAAAAAACAATACAATTATGGCAGAGTATAGAATGGAATTCTGCAAAATGCCATATATCACACACTATGTATTACATACGTCGCATTTTATTAGTAATGTATGATATAATTTTTGAAAGAATATTATATTAAGAGATATAAGGGTTAAAATATATGTACTTTGTTATTCCGAAAGATACTGGATATTTTAATTAAATTTCTCAAGTGTCTTCAATAGAATATTATTTGTTTGTTTATTGTTTCTCTATGGTTTCACTGTTTTGTTTATTACGTAGAACAGAAGAAATGAAAGCAAAAGTGTTTGTTTGTTTGTGTGTGTGTGTGTTTCCACAGAAGTAATGTGAGCGATTAACTGTTAACATCCATACTGTAACTGGGAAGTGTTCCCTGTTATCGATGAAAGAGAAATACAAAAGAATGTAAATTATGCACTAACCTCGAGAAATGTTTAAGACTAACTCATTGACCTGTTTCAGTATTTCTGACGCATCGATTTTAGGATATTTAATATTTTCTCAATTATCACGACGCAAACGATTTCTATCGATCATCCAAGAACGCTGTCATAAATCTGCCATGACTTGTCACATAAATAATAAATAATAGGTTGTCATAAAGACAGTTACAAACTGAGCATGACCACGTGGAGGACAATAAACTAATTTCCTCTCCGGAAGCAAGCAAGGGACGTATTCCATCAATTCCGATCAAGGGTCACAAAAGGCAGAGGCGGAATTCTATTTCTGGGTTCCAAAAACAATCTTGATATGACTCCACATTAAAAAAGCAAAAATAGTTACTTGTTATGTTAAAAATCAAATACGTACTATCATAAAACCTTTAAATTATTCTTAAAATAGTTTTAATGAATCTTAATGGCGAGAGCGATTCCCTGTCCGAACGAAACCCGAAGAAGACGGAGCTCGAGGGACGACAATTGACGCAAAACCGCGTTCCGCGATAACAATAAACAAAATATACAAAGTAAAATACGTTACAGTAAGTTTGTATATTGTTTATATATTGAGAGGCTAAATAAGCGTAGCACTCATTTCATCTCATCTTAACTTTGAAATTTATCAATGTAATATTATGTGGTTTTTCCAATGTTCCGAAACTGTTCTGGATGGTATCAGTTTGACCGAGCTGTACTGCTTAAGTGTTTCCCCACCGCTACATTCGTAGTTGTAACACAAAAAAAGGGAAAAACCTTTCAAATAAAGAAATGCGATCATCTACAAGAATTACCCAAAATCTGCGTACAAAGGCATTTTGCTGACGTAAACATGAGTTTTTGTAAACATAGCTCAGTTTTTGACGCGCGTTATAGGAATGATGTTTACGGAGCAGAAGTTATTTCTTTCTTTTTTCTCATTTCTTTAAATGCTAAACACGACCAAAAGCATAAGAGAACTCCTGGAGGAGGAAGAACAATAAGTTGTTGTAATTATTATTATTATTATAAATCTAATCACATGAGATATCCACGAGAATATATTTAAAATTCGTTTAAAATTTTGGTATAGGAACGCGGAGCCTCTTTGCATGCAAATCGCCTGGGATCCGCACACCGTTAACACCACGACAGCATTTAACACCATAAAGAACCGACGGTTGCCCTCCACGCCCTTCCTTCCGCTAATGGCGACGCCCAGACACTTAATGCCTATCGGATGAAGAAGATTACACTTCAACACGTCATCAGGATTAGAAGAGAACAGTGACTTCGTTAAGACTAGTAGAAAGGTTCTCTCGCTTTTTACCACCTTTTATTTAACTTCACCAATTAGACTGCTTCTTAATGTGTTTGAACCGAATCTCTTGTAACTGAATTTTATACCAGTTCCCTCCAACCGATCGAGCTAAAATTTGATTCCCGCATAATAACAACGCAATATTTCGATGTCTAAGTTTAATAAAATCTTTTTATTTTTAGTCTCTTTAATTACGATTTTCTTTGGACATAACTCACAGCAAATTATTTCCGTAAAAGCTAACATGAAATGCAATCAGTTTTTTTCTTTTTTTCAATCAAATGAGTATAATGCCGACACTTCACTTGGCGTTGCGTATTTGCCAATGTATTTGCCAACATGGCCAAGTGTAGAGGAGATATTTGTCTGTATTCGATGTATATTTGGTCTGTTGTGGCGAATAGGCAAATAGAAGAAACACCCGTCTCCTTTTCTCTCTTGTCGGTTTCCACTCGCTCGTCAAAGGATTCCCATAAGGCGAATATTCGCGCGAACCTTCGACTACACTTTGTTGGTTACTTGTTGTTTCCCTCAGAAGAGCAAAGCGCTCGATCGAGGTTCTTGAACCTACATTTTGACTTCTCTTATTCTACAATTTCTGTAATATGGACCTGAATATTTATTTGGGAGGAAAAAGGAAACGGTATAAATATTTCTTGGATTATAACAAATACATCCCGTCTATCATTGGTACAAGATCACATATGTGGCATTATTGAGTCATTTGCGTGTTCAAACCATGTGAGGATGGCATGTTTGTGAATACGTCAAATATTTCGCCAAATACAGGGAATACGCTACACAAATACCGCAACAGCGAGTGAAGCGCGATACAGCATATAACGAATTGCTTCGAGCCACACGCCTCTTAATTATCATTACGAACAGCAAAGAAAATTCTTATCTCATCATTACGAACGCTCCTCAAAAGGATGGTTATGCTATTGGAGGTTTGTGTCAAAAAGTAAAAGTTTAGAAACGTTTGTTGTTGTTTTTTTGTATTGTGAGCATGAGAACAAGAAAGATTAATTATTACGACAAAAAAATAAACCAATTCTAACAACAAAAAGTATAAAATGATTTATTTTTTAAACTAGCTTTTATTTAAGCGATGTACTCAAACGAATAAGATAAGCTAAAAAGATTTTTATTAAAAAGTAATGATGCAACGTCAAACGCTAATGCCACCACATATATTTCACATTAGTTGATCCCAATGAAAATAAACGTACTTACAATCTTTATCGCTGAAAATGATTCATTATTTTATATTGAATAATTTGTCTACAAAAAGTTTGTCGCGCGAATTGTCAAATAAATATATACTTCGGCAATCAATATATACTTACGCTATGAAATGAATTGGTGTATAACACGGGGCTAGTGTTAATGTACACAACGGCGCCAAGGATGAGTGCACATAAAGTATACTTTTATGATGAACAATGACCAATAATAGCGTGTTGGCAAATAATTTTGTAATTTTATCAGTAATTAGGACACTGTTAAAATATTTAATTCCCCTAATATTTTAAAAGAATGGTTTCTCTCGAATTGCGAATGCTGGACCCTTCTCGTATTCATTATCAAATGACAGATGATCTAAGAAGTATTTGTAGGTACAATAGAACCCCGCTTAACCGGCCTCGGATTCACCGGCCTATGGCGTGGAACAGATTTTTTTCTCTCTCTTTTCAACGGGTAGTGGCTCAAACGTAGGTTGGCTGCAAAGGAAAAAACAGGGTACGTGACGTTTGGTGTTTGTGTGGCGCCACTATGAAGTACAATGACGTGCGACGTTTTCACACTTCGTATTCTTTAATTTTTTCGTGTCTCGTGACGCATTGTGAGTGTCAGTTGCAATGACGTCTCATTTGCTCGTTTATTCCAGATAAATTCCCGGTGCAATTGCATTCGCACTTTTTGAATGCAAATCTCGTCGCGAGGGGCTCCACTGCAGTTGTGTTCTTTCGCTAAATAAACAAAGCACTGCTCTTAGTAACGGAAGAGTTTGGAAACATTGACGTGTGGACACGATCCCTGCAGTGCGGAGAGGAGCGCGGATGAATCTTAACCCGTACAGTTAAGCGTAAATTTATTCTTATTCGTAAATGAACTTCTACAGTTTTTGTAACAGAAGAATTGAGATGAATAAATAATGGTGGGTTACTCTTCTTTTGTTTTAAAAATCAAGTGAGTTTTTGTGGATGGCAGCGGTGAAGACCTATGTAAGTATTCATTCATTATGAGAAGTAACTTTAGATGAAATGAATGGGGGATCCATCACGCATTGATGACTTTTCCGAATGATGTCTCGCGAAACCTCGAGAAGATCAAACGTAGGAGGGTACAACTTATAATGCTATCAGAATTATAATACATCTACGATGCTTTAACAACATATATTTTACGTGGCATGTCCCCGGAGAAACATAGAATACTGTGTTCCGAATTATATTACAATATGAAAAACATTTTATAATAATATCGCCGATTAAGAATACTTTTCAAAATAAGAAATACACTATTTAATTTTTCCAGTTTGAAATAATATCGATTTGTTGGTGCCGATCAAAATAAATAAATACGAGGATTGTGGTCGAAGCGAAGAATCCCGTGCATCCGGTCCGCGGGCTCGGCTACGTTGGACAGCCCTGATTTAAGTTAAAACTTTTTCTTGTCATTTGTCTTCTCCGTTTCATTTTATTTTAGTGCGAGGAAAACTTTTTCTAACAGATATCGAGATGCAAAGATTATTATAGTCTCAATGCATACGCAGATAAAAAGTGGCCACACTCGGAAAACGTACATTTTAAACACCAAAGAAAATTGAAGCAATGCACCCTTTGTTATTGTAACTCTAAACGTTCCTTTCATATTGTAACGTATTGTATTTATTGATTATTGTCTGTATTTTATATTTCGTAATTTATTTGTAAGTTTACATCTGTGTAATCGCTTTCTGAGCCATTTTTATAATCATGAAATTTGCAGTTTATTTTACAGAGGGTGGTGAATACAGGAAAGTATATCGACGCTCTTAGCTCACAAGTAATTTCTCCCGTTTATCAAAACATTCGAGTGTTCAATTACTGATTAACCAATCAACACGCGTGTAAAAGATCGATCTCAGTTAAATACAAGTATTCTTCCTGAAATGTGTTAAAATAACGTAGTTTTGAGTAATTGTTCAAAATTTCGTATAATTTGCTCGTTCTGTATATCGTCACTGACGTTAATTGAAGTATCGATAACAAGAATGAACTTCCCCTCCGGTAGCTCAGTGACACGGATGCTTGCCTGCCACCGAGTTACTCCGCGTCCAATTCAGAAGACAGAAAATTGTCCTTCATTTCACATATAGCTGTGACTATAGAAAAGCGAACTTTTTCTCTTCTTCTTCTACTGCTCCTAGTATCACTAACTCTTCTTACTATTACTAACTACTCCTACTAATACCTCTACGTGGGCCAAGTTGTTGGTTAACCCACCTACTAACAACAAGTCTTACCACCCAACTCCTATCGCTCCATGTAGATACGTTTCAATAGCACTCTGCTACATTTCCCATTAACAAAGACTAATGAAACTCCTAAAGTTGTCGTTTTTTCAGGCGGAGTGGAGCTCCGCCGTGGTGCAGCCTTTGGTGGTGAAAGCCGTGAGCAAACTGCTGGAGAAGTACGACGGATGCAAGAGCCATACTTCTCCCACTGAGTTTCTGGAGAAGGTCTTCCAATCCGATGACGGAGATGGCAGCGCCTCCAGAGACAAGAGCAAAGGCAGCAGGTCTCGTTGGCGTAAACCTCTGCACGGCGATTCCG
Organism: Laupala kohalensis; assembly: GCA_002313205.1. Lineage (NCBI taxonomy): Eukaryota > Metazoa > Arthropoda > Insecta > Orthoptera > Trigonidiidae > Laupala > Laupala kohalensis. The sequence continues at coordinate 13,943 of NNCF01126569.1, read as the reverse complement.
AAGGCGCGGGAATCCTTTTGCCTTTGGCGTCGCTGCCGCCGCCGGAAGTGACCGACGCCAAGTGCGAGTATCCGGAGGTTTGTCAACTGCTGGATTCGACGCATGTGGATCCTCGTGGGCTGTACGGCGACTACGAACAGTCCGCTTGGGGGGAGTTGGACGACAGCTCGTCCATCGATTCGTCTGTGGATATCAAGATGAGTATGCGATGCAACTGCCCTTCAGACGAAGGGTCCACGAGCTGCTTCTTCACCCTGGCGTCGTCACAGAGCTCGTACAGCGAAGAGGCCCTGGAGGACACGAGAAAGTCGAGCTCGGAGATCTTGGACTCGTACAGCCGACACCGGGAGGAAGAGGGCATCGGGCGACAGCCTCGATGCAAGGCGGCGGCGACCCGCGACGGAAGCGGAGGGGAATTGCTGCGAGGGAAAGCCGTCTCTAGTAAGACGACGCAACCCGACTTTACGTCCCTAAGCGCGTCCCACAATACAGACGCTTCCGCGGACAACCTCAAGAGAAGAGGACTCACTTACTGCCAGAATTTGCCTAAAGATATTAGTTCGAAGTTGGAAATGATGTCCAAATGCGAACGTAGGGACGATGACGGTGTGAAGGAGACGGTGATGAAAGGGATTAGGAGTGACGATGACTATAAGCAAGCGATAATAAAATTATTTTTGCAAATAGTGGACAATGACATGTTTGTGAATACAATACTCTCCCAATTTGGGAGCACAAGAAACCATCAAGTACCTTCGGGATTTCTTAGAGGTAAAGTTATTACGCGATTATCTTAGTTTTTAAAAAAATATATTTCCTCTTTTTAATATACTTTTCTTCTTCTTCTCAATTACGTCTAATTTTTTTTTTTTTTTAATCATTATAGTTATAACGTATTTAATATTTTTCAATTTGAATACTGGAAACATAGAGGATATTAAGAAACTAATATTTCATTCGTACCCCCGAAAACTTTTGGAATTATTCAAGTTTATTACGTCAGATGGATTTGAACGTTGTATCAAGCTCTTGTTGAAACATTACGACAAGACGTTCGTGAAGGAGCGAGGGAAGCGACCGGTGGAGGCGTATCTCACGGCGGTAAGTGTCAAAAGACGGAATTTCGTAATTCATTCATGAGTCATTGAACGAGCTGATAAGAGAAGTTTAGAGAGGTAAATCTTCACAATTGAGGACGAAGTTGCAATTTGATTCATACTTATTAGTTCTAGATTTATTTTAGCACAATGTTATGGAAAAATGTTGATGCATTTTGGTTACATATTTCGACTGGGTCATTTGTGACAAGCCCTTGAAGTGTGGAGCAAACTTTTGCTCAGACGCGCACAGGTGGCAAAAGGGTATAGTGCGCGTGACAATTTACGTCGAACGAGTTTTAAGACGGCAAATCATCTTGAGATTATGTTCCATGTTTCAATCCGATCCAATGCATTGTGTTTATTTTTAACATGCAACGGAAGTACTTAAACTGCTAGAGCTAATGGGAAAACCGTGTGATCTTGTTCTAGACCGTAGATCGTCGTACACAATGGTGGACGGTGTTCAAAGAAGTAACATTGTGAATTTCAGGTGCAGCTACCGATCCATAGGCGGAACAATGTTCGAAACCGATCATGAACATCTCCATGTTGTTCGAGGTCACATAACATTAAATGTACATTCATAAAAACATCTTTAATATTTAATATTTATTGAAATTTATCTTTCACATCGCCGCGACAAAAAAAAATATTGGTTTTCTCATCAATTTTGTGAAATATTCTTTGTACTTGGAGCCGATTCATACATCGTTATACGAAGAAAAGAAATAAACTAGTTGTCACTACGTCGATGAAATTTTGAATAAACAAACAAAGAAAGAAACTTCGCCTAAACCTCGTCCGAGTGAGAGAGAGGAAGGTCGTGAGCCGAGCGCAAAAACCAATCAACTAGATTTTTTCTTAAGGGAATTTTGATACCAATGCAAATCTATTTATCACAAACTAATCGTATTAGTCTGAAGGAAATATCACATGTCTATATAATTACGTTCTAGAATTCTACAGCATTTTATACAACGAAAATATGAGAACGTAACGTAAACCGATGAACCGATGAGTAGAAGAAGCTAATTGTGTATTTTGGTGAACGCGTAATTTGTAATTCGTTACACAAATGAATCGAGTGAGAAAGAAAGGAAGTGAATAAAGGCAGCGGCGGAAAGAAAACTTAATTAGTATATCTTCGCCTCATATCGTTCTTGAAAGCAGAAGAAAAGAGTTGTTACCGTACCCATTTCCATCTTGTACCCACGTCCAACGCTCCGATGCATTCAAAAGAATTGAAGTTGACTTTTATTTATTAAAGTGTTTATGGATTAAAAATGTTTCCGATAATATTTGTTTAAATAATATTTGTAGGTCCCTTACATGGTGACCGACCCCTCCGCCCCCGCTACTGATCACTTTCAATTCAGAATTTTTGGAAATGCGAAATTGTTTGTAGCCGAACATACATCGTGAAAAATTTTATCCTCCCTCGTGTATTGAAAAGTGTAGCAAATTCTTCGCTCGCGACTGAACAGAAACTTCGCGACGAAATCGCAGACTTCGTGGAGCGTCAGGAGGAAGCGGCTGCTCAGAAACAGGAAGCGGCGGACGACAAGAAGAAAAGGACGTCTCTGCTGCAGGACAAGCAATCGGTGAGTGATCGACGTTATACCCAGAGGATGATGAGGCTTCACCCGGCAGGTGACCGAAAACGACTCAAGTACTAGGCAATGTCCCGCAGTATTTGAACTTTTTTTATTTCAAGATTAAATTCCAAATTTTTAAGTTTTCTAAAATATATATCAAGTTTTAAGGAAAATGAGCCCCAAATACTTCCGGTAGAGAGAAGGTGACGTAGAAACCAACTCGTTTCGTCCCATTTGTTTCGTGTTGAGACTCATTTTCGTTAGAACTTCACGTAGGTTTCAAAAAACTCGAAACATTTTAAATTTGAACTTGAAATATAAAAAGTTCCACTTCCCTGGACTGTGCCTAGTGGGTCGACAGGGTGATTTGAGTTCCTTAACCCTCGGGGTTTTCACATGAGCGAGAAGACTATGCTTTGGCTTTCGTATTATTCGCAATAGGATCTGCCCTCAACCTTGGGAGGGTTGTGTTCATTAACCTGGCCAGGGTTTTTCTCCGTTTCTTTCGGGTAGAAGGGATTAATTTATTTGTACACGTCTGCTAAAAATAGCTGCTACTAACAGACTGACGAACTCTATTGCTTTCTCCGTTTCATAGGTAAGCAACCCGCAGTACTCACTCGCTGGAGTGGAGGGTAGGATTGATCAAGAATTAACTAAGGAAAACCATTTGTGAGAGAGGACATCAAGGGACATCCTTCTGAAAAATCGTAGAAGTCAGTCGGGAAGACGTTTGTTTCATGACTTCTTATCTTAAAGCGGACATTATGGAACCAGTTCACACGGAATTAGTCCTCCCTTCGCGTTTTTCTTGTACGTGTGTATTTTTTTCACCTCTTCACACTTTGTAAGGGACACGGGGAAGGAATAGGGAACCTTACGTTAGACGAGTCTTGTCTTGAAGACATGTCCATGTACCTTATCGGTCCAGAAGCTGCTTCTCGCTTTCCTCTCGCACGCGATGATTCAAGAACGAAAGGGTTGCTTCTACCCTGCCGGAAATCGTTAAAGCAAAGAAAAGTACAGTTGCTGTCAATCCACTGACACCCATTTCGAGTGAAGAAGGTTCTCTGGAGACACACGCACATTTTCCCTCACGTTGCGAGCATCAGAGAAACGCATTTTGACAACAGACTGAACAAAATATCGACAAAAACCAATTAAATGAAACACCTCCCACTAAGTTCATCCTCTGAAAACTTGGTTGTGACACCAAACAAAAGGTATAGACTTGTTTTTAAATTCTTATCTCCTATATTTCCTATACTATCTCCTATTTTATATTAAATTTATTTTAATATAAAAGTGAGCGGTGATCGATAAATATTATTCAAGTTACTTTTTATTAAGAGTAGCTTTTTTTGTATTGTTGTATTTATACTAAATGGGAGGGAAATGTAGCTTAGTGCTATTGAAGCTTATCCACATGGAGCGATAGGAGTTAGGAGGGTAGAATGGTAGGAGTATAGATGGGCAAGTTAGATGGGTTTACCAACAACTTGGCCCACGTGGAGGGGTTAGTAAAAGTAGTTAGAGTTATTGATACTAGGAGGAGCTGGATAGAGGAAGGAGGGTTTGCTTTTCAGTAGTCACAGCTATACATGAACTCAAGGACATCAATGTGAAAAGCTATAAATTTTTTTGCCCCATCTGGAATCGAACCTGGTGAAGAGCGACAACACTACCACCTGAGCCACGGGTAGAGGGCTAAAGAGTAGCTTTAAATGCCATTTATCAGTTAATAAGTATCAGTTATGAAAGATACCTTTTCCTTCTTATCCCTAATCTTGAACTACAATATAACATTTTAATTGGCAAAATATCGAAAGTAGGTATAGAAGGTAAAAGCAGGATATTGTTATTATGAAAATTTTAAGAAGACCGTTTATTCACAATGTGTCAGATAGAGAACTTTAAATCCACGTTAGATGCTGCTACTAGTTACTTTGACATCGCATCTTGAATGAAGAAGAGATCAAAAACCACTTGTTCCTTCTCTCCCTCATAAGCGATTGGATAGGATCCGTTCTCTCTGAATTCCTTCACTTGGGAACCTTCATGTCGTGTCAAACTGTGATTTTGGAGAGGAGTCGAAACTCAAAGTCTTGCTTTGCTATTTGCAAACTGAAGAAGGAGAGCATGCACTGTGTAAGTATTAGTCGCAGTAAATTTCTTCATTGTCCTCAACGCGGTCATAGCTCTCTTCACTATAAATTATTTATTTACTTATTTATTGTCAGTCTGACCGGCTCGATGTCGGTACAGAGCTTGCAATCAATGTNGACAGCTTTTACTTCGCCATCGTCCATAAGAATAATGATAATTGTACCTCCCTTTATGACGGCAGGACATTCGAATTACTGAAAACTTAAATCCATCGCCAACATCGACCATCAATTGAATTCACTTGATGGCATTTGTGGCGCTGCTATTCTGTTCTTTCTGCATCGAAACAATATTACCTTGAGACTTAGCTTTTTAGTGCTATAAACGTGTATTTCTTTACAGCAAATTGCCACTTTTGTGACTAGTATTAATATGTATTGGGATGTTACTTAAATTCGTAATGTTGGCAATTCGTGTTACGTAGCCATATTGCACAATTATCGGCAAAGTTACATGACTTGGAATGTATTAAAAGGAACTATCTTAATTAGCCTCCTTCTAATACAACGCTTTTCAACAAAGTACGAGTACCTTAAATCTTCCTTTTTTCGTTCCAGGATCCCGTAGTGAAGGCGGATTTTCACGCGAAACCCACTCCGGCTTCGACGTACGTTCCTCCCAAATACTGTTACATGAAACGCGAGGCAGACAGCAGAGCGAAACAGTGGGGAGAAGAGAGAAGGAGAAAGAAGAAAGAGATGGAAGAAGCAGCGGCGAAGGAAGTGCAGGAAGTGCAAAAGAAACTGGAAAAAGTACGATCTTTCCTTTCCGCTTTTTCTTTTTTTATGGGACTTTACGGCTCATGTCGACATCAAAGGTCATTGGAGCCCGAAAAACTTGTACAGGTAGGGAAAATGCAGTTACGCACTAGGGAGACCCAACATGTCTCCCCGCGTGTGGGACTCGTCGAATGATTCAACCCTACCCACTAAAAACCCTCCTGATCTACAACACAACAAAACATATCTCACAAAATACATCAAATGGAGGGGGGCTACAATGAGGGGGGCACATAACATGAGGGGGGACAAAGAATAAGGGGGGTCAAAAAATGAGGGGTAGGACAAAAAATGAGAAAAAATGAGGAAAATGAAAGATACACTAGCCCTAATGGCGTCTGGATCGAAAAGAACAAGAGGTGACCAAGGAAGGTCAGGAAAGAGAAAGGAAGGAGCATAGCACAAGTGGAAGTATTGCCAGACTCTGCTCGGGGCCCCGTGTTCGCCAAACACGTACTTACTAGATGTAAGTCCCCGGGGGGGGTTCTTACTGTCCTAAAACTCATTTGTAGTGATACAAACGAGGTGACAAAACGTTTAGGAATAAATAGTGTTGTATTTGATGTAGGAGAAGAAGGAATCATATCGTGCAAGGGACTATACACATTTATTAAAAAAATTAAGTACAGTAAAGAAGTACAATTATTTCCACAAATGTCAATGAAAATATATCCTATAGTTCATTAAATGTAGAGAGTTTTCTTTGTAGTAGTTATTTGTGGCAATGAATTGTTAGATCCACAAAACTGATATGTATCACGATTTTATTTAATGTCAATGAAATCCATTAGTAATTTTTTGAATTCAGTAATTGAAAACTTGATTTATTATTCCATTTCACAACTTGTGAAAGCGATAACCCATCGATGACAATTGCCAAGGGAAGAAATATTTTTTAAACAAGGAAAATGTAAAGTAAAAATTAATTTGTTTGCTTTCTTAAACCATTCGGATGATATACGGTTATGATGAAAAAGTCTTCTGAATGTAATACAGCAAATTAGACTAAGAGGGTCTCGAGAGAAGATCTAACAAGTGTACTCATTCTTTGAAATTTCAAATATAATGTGCAAACGTCCTAATTCATAAAACGACAAATTTGATCAAGCATTTTCCTTGTAGAAAAATCTATTTAATTCGCACGTAAGTTGCAAAACACATTTGTTTGTGATACATACCAAGTGAAGAGAAATTACCAATAAAATATCGTTCACTCCAATCAATTTAGCGATGATCCTTTTTATAACGATTTGAAATGCTATTTTTCAACACGTCTCTCTCAGTAGAATTGTAACATTTTAAATTGGAATCACGGAATGTTTCTAGATTTACCTCACAACATTGGCTTTGTACCTACACCTAAGAAAGTCGTGGCTACGACACAGAAACGTGTTTGCATGTGAACTAGTACAACGTTCTGATCTCTTAAAAAGAATTGAAATTTCAGTTTTATTTATTAAAAAGCTCAACCATTATTTAGTTCGCGGTTTGAAAAATAATATTTAAGTTCGAATTTAAGTGGTCTAGTGGTAGCGTCTTCGCTCCCGCGATCCCATTGGCTGAATGGTAGAGAATAGGTTGAAACCCTACTCGGTCGAACTAGGTGAGATTTTTGCTGGGGTTTCCCTCACCACCTCCAGACAAATGTCGGTTCGGTACCATAAGTTCCCCGACAACACCACATCTCTCCTTCCCAATTCCCTTATCCAAGTCCAACGGTTAGGTGGGAGTTCCCGAAGGCCTCATGGCCTGAACCTCCTTTTGCCGAAAGGCATTAAATAAATAAATAAATAGTTGGTGAGGTGACCGATTTGGAGGGCCCTACACAAGTGAGGCTCGGGGCGGAGCACCCCCTCCAACCCTGTCAAGGAGGTACGCTACTGCCTCACAATGTCAAACATTTATAGATGAAAGTGTTGTATGTGGTTCTACTAAGAAAGAGCGTATTCCAATACTTAGAATATGAATATTGTAGAAGAGGAGCAAATTGATGTCTGACTATTATTTGCCATGCTTTATTTAGATTTTCATCGCAGATGGATCCCTTCTGCTCTGGTTGCATGGAAAGAGACTCGCTGCACAGTCGCAGACATCAACTGCCGAAACCAGAGTTCAAAATCCCACTGAAGTCGGATGAGGACCCGTGCGCCCCCGCACGACCCCACGAAGTGCAACTGATGGCATACCACACAGCGACGGGACCTTCACGGCAGGGTTTGAAGGCGGGACGCGACCCCATTGGTCGACCACCAGCCAACGGCTCGACGTTTCCTCCCCTTTCACCCAGGTCACTGTTCTCCAGACACGAAGAATGTTTCCCTTCTGCCAGATACAGACGACTCAGCAAACCACCGCCGAACTTCGACGTAAGGTTTCTCTTCAGCAGCACCATTTTCTCTTTCCTTATAGTATTTGTAGTAGATGGGAGGAAATGTAGCGTAGTGCGATTGAAGCTTATCTACATTGGAGCGATGGGATGTAGGAGGGTAGAATGGTAGGAGTATAGGTGGGCCACTTAGCTGGATTTACCAACAACTAGGTCCACGTGGAAGTGTTAGTAGAAGTAGTTAGTAATAATTAAAGAGTTATTGATACTAGAAGGACGCGGAAAGAGGAAGGAGGAGGGTTCGCTTTTCAGTGGTGAACTTAAGGACATTAATGTGAAAAACTACAATTCTTTTTTCTGGCCTTACCGACAATTGAACCCGAGATGATTTGGTGATGAGCAAGAACCACCTGCAGCACCATTTGATAAGAATTGAAAAAATAAAAAGTGTGTCGTGGCTTCACACCGTAGACTTCTACACATGATAAAGATCTAGCGATCTTACGTACCGGTTGTCCGAAGAGGAAAACGAAGTTTGGTATCTCTGTCTCCCTCACACATCGACTTGGGTGGGGGAACTCGATTATTCCCCTCTCTGACTGTTGTGCATAATATCTTCCCTCCTCTNGAGACAGAGAGAGAGAGAGAAGGTGATACCAAACAGTTATCTTCTGTCTCATGTCATCACGGACAACCTACAGCAGAGATCGCTGGCTCTGTATCATTTATAAGTCTATGCTTCACACGGATAAATGAACGTTTTAATAGTTGACTGTCGATAAATTATTGGCGGTAGTTGTTAAGTTTCAGTAACTGAAAACGGGTTACAAATAGTATAGATAAATAAATCTTGGAAAGTCGAGACTATAATGTTATCCGGTTCAACAGCGTCCAGTGGGTGCGACTCATCCTGTTCCATCTCAAAAATGCCAAGTACAAGTAATAACTTGACAAATTCCAAATGGGTTTGAACTGTAAAGACTCCCGAAAAGAATATTCTATATTTTTTACACGTTAATTAAAATCACTTTTAATTTGAATATTTATATTACGACTGAGCTCCCTCGTCGGAGTATTCGAATTCCTCAGGACGTCACGTTTTAATCCACCTACAAAGAAGGCTTATACTCTGCTTGACGTCGATTCAAGAATTTTCTTGTTTGCATTAGGATTGGTTTCTATTCTGTGACGTAGAATATGATCTCATTGAATACCTTTTTCTTTCTATAAGTTTTGCAAATGAATGAATTCATTCTTTGTTTTGGCAGAAAGTGTCGATACCGGTGAAGATGACGGCGGCGACTGTGTTGCGCGAAGGAGCGCGGCTCAAACGAGACGAGCGGAAGACGCTGGAGAAGTAAAACTTTAAACTAATTTAGGATATTGAAATCCAATTTACCTTAATTGTAGGAATCTTTAAATTAATCAATACTATCATTTAACTTTATTCTCAAAAGACGGAACTTTTTATAAAATTTATGAAAATTTACACACTCGTTTTTGAAAAGCAATTCAACGATGAGCATAGAGAGTTCATCCGGGAAAACATCACTTAAACTGCATACATCCCTTCGAGAGCGTTCTTAGTAAATGACGCCTTCGGTATCCGCACAATAGTTGCAACACGACAATATCTATCATGTTCCCCACTGCGTGTATTTTACAAATCCTTTTTCCCCATTTACGATACGCTATTATCTTTTGAGGTCACTCCGCTCTGAGCATCCAAACGTTCAGAATGCAAAAGAGGGCAGTGAAGAGGATAATAAGTAAAAATCTCACGCCCAAAATTCATGTAAATCTTTACTTATGTGGAAATTAATATTAACCTCTTCCTTGTATTTACATTAAAGAAGCGGTTGTGTTTGTAAAGATAGAATTATTAAAATCTCACTCTTCCTTTCGAAGAAACAGTCTAGTCCACCAAGATAACACTCGAAGGAACAAAGGAAGGANACTCTTCGCCAAAAAGGGCCGAATAATTGAGAACTCGTTTTAAATCATTCTTCTCGAAAATTGTAAAATATATTAAATTGATTCTCTTAAAATTCGCGGTTAAAGGCTTAAGTCACTATCGTACATGTTAAAAAATTTACTGACTTTAATGAAGTTAATATGAGTACCTATTTCCCACTAAATATTTCTTTCATATGACTCTAGTGAATACAAAGTTATGTTAATTCCGTTACATATTTAATCACGCCACTTCTATCTGTGATTACTCTCAATACTGTGATTAAATTACAATGTTTTTTGTTCATGGATGCTGTTTTATCTCGTATTATTACTTAAGGCAGAAGTGGAATTACATAGAAGCAGAAACGTCATTAATACTTTTATTTATCCCGAATTTTATCAGAGTTTAATAGCTACGATGTATTTGGGTAATAATAACAAAGTATATATTTGCATAATTTGAAATTAAATCCGCCGGTGCCTTGTTACCCTCGATTGGAATCGTCTCTTGTTCGCTTCCAGAAAGTAAATTAGTTCATTGCAGTTCCAGAACGTCAGGTGGTGCAGTATATGCCATTTTTTTTATCTGAAGGGTGACAAGTGACGTAGACCTATGCTCGAAGCAAAAGAGAAAAAAACTTAACTTAAGACCAAAAAACGTGAACGGAATCGCTATCAATGTTTATCAGTTTGTTGTATATATTATTCGCAGTAAATTACTTTATTATTCTCAACGTGGTCACAGGCAGTTTGTAACAGCTCTCTCGACTTAATTATTTATTGTCATTGATGTTGGTGCGGATCTCGCACACAGTGTAGCCAACCCCTTTATGTCGCCGTCGTCCACCATAAGAGTAAAATGATACTTTTGTACCTCGCGTTACGTTGGCAGGACACTTGAATTCGTGAATGGGTAGAAGTTGGGAATTTGTGTTGGGCAGCCATATTGCATAATTCTGGGCAAAGTTACATGATTTGGAGTATACATACCAACCAACTTCACGCGGTAGATTGGAGCGCTTGGCGACTGGTGNATACATACCAACCAACTTCACTCGGTAGATTGGAGCGCTTGGCGACTGGTGGAGGCAACTGGATGGCTCTGGAGGAGCTGCAGGCGCGCGTCCGAGAAGAGGCGGCGCAGGAGGAGTTGGAGGCGTTGGAGAGGAAGCACCTCCAGGGGCTGCTCACGAGAGAAGAGGCTCTGATCGCACGACAACAGATGCTGCAACGACAGAAGGAGAATGGAATGGCATTGCGACAAGAGGTATTGTCTACACTTTTGCCCACGCGGTGGCGTCTTCGCTTCCACGATGAAACCTTGCTCGGACGAACTAGGGGACGTTTTCAGATGAGGTTTCCCTCACATGCAAATATAGGTTCGGTACCATAAGTTCCCCGTCAACCCAACATCACTCCTTCCCAAGTCGTGGTTAGGTGGAAGAAAAGGCCTCCTGGCCTGAACCTCGCCAAACGACATAAACTAGACTCTTTTTTGAACGAAAGGCGATTTTTGGCGTGAACCTCGGAGTAAGCGGTGAAACAGGAAAGCGACCAGAGCTTAGGTCGCGAAGGGCGCTACTGTACCCCTTGTCTGAAGCGTTGCCGGCATTTTCGGGTTATAAATGATCCCCATTCAGACATGGCACTCTTCCCGGAAATGTAGTGTTCCGCGGGGCACAAACGAAAGCTAAAGGAGATTAATTGAACATGAAAATTTGACCAGAAGTTTTGGTTTGGTTGATGGGCGGACGAGCGATTGATGTACATGATGTGCGGAGGTAGTGGTAAGCAATAACAAAAGCATACGTTCGTTTCATAGATTGTTGCACTGCGCAAAGAAAAATATCTTTGTAATTTCACGTTTTTGTCGTTTCCCTCCACAAGCATTATTACGGCGCATCCAGATAAAGATGAAAAGGTTGTATTAGTGTCCTATTACTTTGTTTAACAGAAAGAAATGCTGGAAAAGCAGTTGCTCGAGTACCAGAGAGCAGAGGAGGCGAAAATCAGGGAGCAAGTGAACAGGATCCACGACATTCAAATGGCGGCGAAAGAGAAGTCGGAGGAACTGAAGAGACAGAAGAGTGAAGAAGGTAAAAAAGCGCTGGTTAAAGTTCTGGACAAAATTACAGTTTACGTGATCAAAAGGGTAGAGCGCTGAATTGCCGGCCTTTCCTTCTCTCCTACTGCCGAGGCCAAGAAATTGTAGAGCTCTCTCCTCCGCGAACCCCTTAGGCGCCTTCGGGGCCTGTTCAGCGATAGTTTGACTTTGATTTTTTGAATCAAAGTAATTAAGATGTTAAGAGCTCGCAATAAATAATCCAAGAGAAGATGCAAGGAACACCCCATCCCCTGAACTTGTAATTCACAATCGATGTCACACGATGTTTATAAGGTGCTCGATATACAATCGTCCAGTACATGGAGTATAATAACAAAATGGTTTTTTTTCCTTTTATGCTTATCCCATCCGCGGCAGTTGTGGGAGACATTAGAGCAGGTTTGTGGCCCAATGATTTTGCGGGTCTCTTTGGAAATGCATCGTAACTCCGTGCGCCGCATATAAAATTATATATCCCCATATTAGATTTAGACCCACTATAGACATTTTTTGGAGTAAAAAATTGAAACATAATGAGTTATTATTATTGTGTTTACTATTATTCTTACATGTAAATATAGATCATATAATAATAATGATACCAAACGCACATTGTAAAGAAATATATATAACTAAAAATGAAATATAAAAAGATATAAATAAAATAAGAAAAAATGAAATCATTGAGATATTTGTTTCACCATTCTTTCACTTTACTTTAGCAAATCGATCTCAATTTGGATATTTGCACATCGTAATTGGTGTTGCGGGTTGGCGTCCGTTATGTTTGAGCGTGTTTTGTGTTTGGTCAATGTCATTTTCGAAAGAAAAAAAACGACTCGCTGGTGTAAGTTGAACCAGAAACGCTAACAACTTTTGGTGCCATTTTTCTCAAATTGGAAAATTTCTGTTTTGTGACGTAAGAGTTATAAAAAACTTTTTTTTAATTCTGGTGTTTCAAAACTGTGTTTTAATTCTATATTGCACTATAAGTCAACCAGTTCCATTTGGAGATATTCTAGAGCCGACTCGATTTCAACACGAAAGGGAGATGAATGTATTTCAAAAATTTTATTGTATTTGTCTAACTCTAAATTACTGAATCGGCTTTCAAAAGCAGCTGTAAGTTTTCTTATTTCTTTTGCATATTTGATGTAATTGTTACAGTTTGATTTCTTAAATTCTTTCAACAATGGAAAGTGGTGAGCGTTATTACTTTTCAATTGCGATTCAAATAACAACAATTTCTTATGAAATGCTTTGATGTGATTAAATGTATCGATTATAAAGTTATTTACCTTGCAATTTGATATATTTAATTGATTGGGTTTTTCGACAATATCCGCTAAAAAGCATAAATCCAATAACCACTCATCATTTCTTAATTCTGGTACAGGTCATTGCTCGTCATCCATGAACAAGTCAATTTCTTCTCGTAACTCATAAAACCGCTGTAAACATCNGGAATGGGACTAGTGCGGTATGCTCCCGTAACTAGTCGTATTCCTGCATGGTGGACACTATCCAACCTGTCTCTTATACACATCTCACTTTTCATAAAACGACAAATTCAATGTATTTATCTCAATATTCCTAAAACATTACAACTATAGTTTTCCCATAAAACGCAAGTTAATTAACACAAAGAAATACAACAGATGGATCACCCAAGGGATAAGAATTTCTTCACAAAACAAACGCCGTTTATAGTATCTTTCAAAACGCTATAACCAACCACACGAATTACATAATTATTTTCGTAAATATAAGACTATTCTTCGAAAAGTAGTCTATGAAGCTAAAGTAATAGAAAACGAGAGGCAGGTACTAAAATCGAACAACCGGACGAAAGCCATGTGGAATATTGTTAAAAATTACACGTCAACTTCTGAAAACCGCGAAGAAAATGTTTCTTTA
>NNCF01126567.1:294311-311004 GCA_002313205.1 Laupala kohalensis | reverse complement strand
AACGATCGCTCGCATTCGCATGATGAAATCTCTCATCAATAGTGAGCACAGTTACAACTCCAAATCGGAAAATGACTTTCACTGAAAAGGAAAAGAAATTAATTCTAAATGTTGGTAGGTTAAACAAAACTCTCTATAGTCTTTTGAGTGGGAAAACAAATTCTCTAAGAAAAAGACAACTATAAAAGAAGAGAGTTGGTTTCAGGGAATCTCGAAATGACCGTGTTACAGACAAGGTATTGCATAAATAATTTTGTAAGGAGTGTATTGGGCGAGGAATAAACAAATGTGCGAGGAATACGTCACATTTCCTGTTCCACCATCAGCTGATTCCGGAATGCTTAACTTTGGCCTGTTGCCAATTCGCGAAGTGAGGTTGGGGCGGCCATAAGTGAGAAGCTGTCGTCATTCATGCCGAACCTCGGAGCGTAGCATGGCTCGGCTACGCTGGTCTCGTCGCGCGCGCGCTCCATGTCGCCGCGCCGCACCGCACCGCGCCGCGCTGCCCGTCCGCCAGGCGGCACAGCGACGGAGGCCCAGCCCGCTCAATCGATTTCGGCGGTGGAAGGGTTCATGCGAGGGGGAGAGAAGCCACCGCTGGGAGGCCCGGCGAGGCACCGCCCACGACGACGACGATGACGGCCACCACGCGCCGTCTGCTGGTGGGCGGCGGCCGGCGGCACGACACGACCCAACGCACTTCCCCGCACGCGTTGACGGACAGTGCGGTGCGGGTGCGGCGCATTTCACCCTTCCCCCTCCCCCGCGCGGCGCACGCTCTCACGCTTGCTCGCAATGCGACGTACGCGACATGAACGACTTGTGTGGGACACGCGACTGTAATGCACGAGGACGAATTGCTGACGGGAGGATTACAGCACGAGCAAATCATTTGGGGAACGAGGCACTTGATCAAGGACTCCAATGTAGATAGATAACATTTTGCGGGTTAAAAAAATAGATTTTTGTAAAAAAAAAGCGGTTACAAACTACGTATGACCATGTGGAGGACAATAAACTAATGTACTCTCCGGAAGTAAGGGACTATCCTATCTATTCCGATCAAGGTCCCTAAGGCAGGGGCGGAATTTAACATTCAGCACACAAGAATAAAAATCGTTCGGTTCGTTACAATAAATGTTGAACAAACACACATATACAAAAGATGATGCTAATTCAAATAAGAAATGTTACGTACATTATTTATTTATTTCGAGTCTTATTTGTACAACGTGACAAGTTTCAGGCCATCAGGCCATCAGGCCTTCTTTTCCACATAACCACGCGATTTAGGTAAGTGACTTGGAAAGGAGAGATGTTGAGTTGTCGTTAACATTATAAAAACACTAAGATGAAAGTATCTATTAGTAGAAAATAAATAAGGATAAAAACTTAATTCTTCGATGCTCTTCTGGTATAAATAAATGCAATGAGAAAACAATTATTTCGAATATAAACACAAATATCTCGAGAAATTGAAGTCATAGATGAATTTCGAACCAGTATGTTGTACATTAAAACGTCATTTTAATAATATTATTTCTTGTAGATTAATTATATACAGATAACCGAATTGTATTTTTGTATCTTTGCCAATATTGTCATCCAAAATGAATGGGAATTTTCCGAAGTATTAAAGGATCGTATTTTTATTTCTTGTATGCCTTATTTATGCGGGGCCGAGATTCAGACCTTCAGGTATCATTTTCCTTTTACTTTACACACACATAAACACGTAGACTCGAGTTCAACCTTATAAGTGTTAAAGGAAATATTTAAATGAATAATAATTTAACTAATGTTTATAGGAGTGACACATATTTCAGCTTATACCCCTTTGTTCTAAGAATGGCGAAAAATATCATTTCAATTTTGAATGAGTGAAGAGTGTAAATATTAAAAAGTAAAAAGCACCAGCTAAAACCACCACAAAATTTTGTTTCATTCACACTCCATCTTTTTCAAACTTATATACTTTTTTGTTTTACTATGTATGTTTTTATACTTTTCTAAGTTTTGATAATTCTTTTTTTTTCTTTTTTTTTTGTGCTTGTGTGTGTCAAAAAATTTAAGTATTACGAGATTTATCTCTAGCAATTAGATATGTCTCATCAAGCTTGTGACTTAAACTTTTGTGTGATAAGAGATGGTGTCAAAATTGCGAGACACCCGAAGTCTTATTGCTCGTCCGTAGAAACTTCCCGGCGCGTTAAAAAATTAATTCGATACTTCGCCTTCTTCAAAAGGTCAGTGGACAAATGCTCCGATCAATTAAGGTTGCCCAACAGGGTCAGAGATAAATTAAGACACGTAGCGCCAAGAATTGCTAGATTTCACATCTATGGAGTTAGTGGTATCAAAAATAAAATACCTTATTCTTCATTAAATCAATAAAACAACAATAAGTATACTGACGAACATGAAACACAACTACCAAACCATCAACATTAATTAATTATATTTTCAGTCGGTATCAACAGATATTTAAGAAATATTAGTTATTCACAAAAATAGTAGTCATTTCCAATCTTTAAAAGAATGCATTTAGCGGTTACTGCTGACGTTTTTAGCGTACTTTTTGTCATTACCCGTGAATAGAAATATCCTAGACATCAAAATATTTCCTCGAACTTCTTCTTGTACTGGTTTTATCGTTTTCAGCTGCGATAAATTATAATGTTAATATATTCACTGAACTACCCCCGACCTCAGACTTTGCAATGAGAACTTGGAATGGCAAAAATTGAGATGGCCACTGGGGTTCATAGCTAAGAGATTAAAATTAATTTCCAGGATACGATGCAACTAATTGTCCGTTTCTATTCTGAACTTTGCACGAACAAACTTTCCGGGAATGTGTTCAATAAATAATATCGAGTACTTTGAGAAGCCTAAAAAAGGAACAGGGGTAACCCACATGAAATATGTTATTTTCCGTATTTGACACGTGCAATCGGATTTCGGCCAATGGAATTAGTTTTATGTCAGCGCTGATGTGCTTTCCTTTGTATTAAACTATCATACGAGATACAGATAAACTATTAATTTTTGTTGTTGATAACACTTGAGTTTTTAAAATAATTCTGGTCGTTATTTTTCTTCTGGTCTTAGTAATATATGCAGACGTTCGCCGCACTGAGGAAAAGAATTAATTCTGAAAATGTGTCTTTCTTAAAAATATATCTTGTTTTCTGTTAGCAAGGATACGTTCAGCTTTTGATTACATAACTAATTCATGAGATACATAGCAAATCTAACCGTTTTTATGCGTACTGAAAAGTTGTTCGAAACATCACTTTTATTCAGTGAAGAATATATTGACTTGTATTGTTACTCCTTTTGGTCCTGATTAAGTAGAGAGGGGTATTCTTGATTGTGGTTTTACGATCGCCGAAACTCGTTACAACACGGAGAACTGTGCATCATTGTGTACACCATGCGTCCCGAAAAATGTAGTATGTTAGTCAAGCACATAAAGATTTGTGAAACTTTCAATTATGTTATCTATTCTGATTATATTACAAATAGTCATTACAACACTAATTCATGAAGTATGGTGAATTGAAAACTCGGAATCATTAATTATACCGTTTAAATTCAACACTGTATTTCAAAAATAGTCTATAGTTTGACAACAGTCCTCAAATTTTGCGACAGTCTTTCTTGAATAATTTTATTGTCCGGAAACACAAGTCAAGTTTCCTACCGTTCCTTTTCTTTTTTAAATTTATACACGCATGATAGTTCTTTTTACATCAATTCTACTAGAAATTACATTTTAATTTACTAAATATCCTTTCTTCGGGGGTTTTATCTGTAAGAGTCTGCACAGCTTCAAGATCGTGATAGCTTTCGGTCACGTATCTCCACATGTAGGTACACTGAAGAAATATAAGCAATATCAACATTGGTTCATTCAAATCTTCGCAAGTCTTGCAAGGTCCAAATTTTATGACAGAGTTGAAAGATAATAGTTTATTCTTTCATTCTAAAGAAAATAGACATTGAAAAACAGTCTCCAGGTCACTCACACTGCCTTAAGATCTGATTTGGTAAAAATTGTGTACGTAGTCTCGAGTGAAATTTTTTTTTTCACTCAATAGAGAATTTATGATTCACGTACCGAGTTTTGCACAGGTGGTGGACGGAGCGGTGTTCGCGGCAGGTTTCCTCGGGGTACTCCCATTTCCCCTGCCTATCATTCCACCACAACATTCACTCATAATCATTCACCCGCATTTCATTTTATAATCACCGCTTCAGGGGAGGTGCGACAGGAAGGGCATTCGGCATCCTAGTATTCCCCATCCAAAACCAAACGAAGCATCACATATCCATCCCCATTCGCCGACCCCACATGGAGTGGGAAAAGGCTGGTTAAAGAAGAAGAAAGTACCGAGTTTTGCACTACAGTAAGTGATCCCCAATCATTCACAGGCAAGAAGTGCACGCAAATGGTGAAGCTCTTGCCGGATTCTTTAGTGCTTCTTCATTTTCTTGATCCTCTCTCGCAATTATAGCGCAAGAATGATATCTTTTTCAGTTATCGCGAATACGAACCCGTCAAATTTTTGAGAAATCGGTTACTCGTTCAAATTTGTTTTGTCATTTCCACGAGCAGACTTGTTTCATGATCAATTAGGCGTGAATACTACGAATACACCACGACTCAGTAATGAATGTTGTATTATACACAAAAATTTCTTACCAAGATACTTAATCATTATTATTATTATTATGAGTAAATGAATGTCTTCCACAGCTTCATGCTGGATATTTTCCACTTGACGAACGGACATTGTCAAAATCAATCAAGCTCTCCTCCTAGAAATTTTCGCACTGTGTGGCTTGTGTCAATGATGACGGATTTCTGCATATTGGACAGTGTCTTGGCTGATCCTAGTATTTCCAAATGGCCTTTTTGTGAATTTCGGTACAATTCTGGGGCCGAAATCACTGTAGGTCGAATAATAACTTTCTCCACTTTTCAGAGTTTCTGGAGCTAGTCAGTCAAGTCCTGGTATTTGCTATTTTTTATACTGTAAGTTCTGCAAATATTGTGAGTCATGGGATGGCAACATCAATTACATGAATCCTTCTTATTTCGGTCCAGAAGCATGATGTCAGGGTGGTTTGCAGGTATGGTTATGTCAATTCCAATTTTCTTCTTCTTCTTTTTCTTCTTCTACTAATTATTATTATTATTATCATTATTATTAAAACTATTATACTTAATGCAATCTACCTTCTTGAAATATATATTGAAATTTCATTGTTTGTCATTAGTTTTTGAATACATTGCAATAGCGAAGAAAAGGATGCTTGAAATATACTTTCGATTTTTGTTTAATTTTAAGAAAACTAACACTGATTAATACCATGATATGCATTGAAATAGTTCATACAATTGAAGTTGAATAAGTTTATTTCAAAAAAATTGAAGTAGTTTACATTCCACTGTGAAAGTTCAACATGAAATAGTTTTTATGAACAAACTGATACCGAAAAACTTATAGAGACCTACTTACCTATTATTATGTATCTCCACTTGTTCTCCAGGCCTTGTTATCGTAGGTCAAGACCATGATTGTGTACGCTCTCTTTTCATAATTTCTCTCTTTTCGTCTGATAATGTTTGGACATGTTGACTTTGGTAAATTTTACTTTTAAATCTTCTAATTATTATCTTGAGCTTTTTTTGCATTCTGTGATATATTAATTTCCTAGATAGTTGTCTAGAACTGAAGAGGGGTCAGGTCTAGAAAACTAATTTTTAATTTGGGCTGTAATTAAATTGTCTGTTTTCATGTAGTTGTTTCTTCTATAATTGAATACTAGAGTGGTTAAAAAAATTGACTTTAGAAATTTGAACAGGACGCCCTTTCATTTTGTTTTGTATCTTAAAATAAATCTTCTATAACATTTTCTGATTTAGAAAAATATTTTTAGAGACCTATACAAAGCTTAAAAGTATCAAAAATTTAAAAAATATTTAAAGCTTGCTAGCGACCCATAAAATATATTTTTTTAATTCTGGTATTTTTAAGGAAGGAATTTTTAAAGACATGAAAGAACGTGGGAGAGTGGATCGTCCAAATTTCGGAAGTTATAACCCTTCTAGTAGCCAATTCTAGAAGGAAACACAACGCTTTGAACATACAATTTAATTAAGTTATAAAGAACGGGCTATTCTTGAGGTCTAGATTATTAACATTACAAAATGTGAAGTAAGAGTTTTTGATAATTAAAAGATCTAATAGTAATTTTTTTCAGAACCACCCTATTGCATACGTACGATATTAGATTAATTTAAATCGTACATTTCGCGCCATTGATGTTTGAGGGTTTACCATACTTCCGACAGAAAAAGGGATGGGAGGAATGTGTGGTATCAAGGGAATCCGCGGTGCGGTCATGAAGCGTGCGTCTGAACGCAGAAGTTGAAGCTGCGGCCTTCAAGATGGAAGCAAGGAGAGAGCGGAATGCACACGGTTCTGCGGAACGGATGCGAAAGCAAAAGATGTAGTGATGTTCTGCAAAAGTAGAGAGACAAAATTCAACATGGGTGCTTAGAGAAGTAAAAAACATAAGGCCAACTTCAACGATATATATCTCAAACTCATATACTGTCATCATGAACCGCTGTGCGTTTTTGAGGTCAGCTGTGATGTTAATGTAAGGAAAACAAATCACAAGTTACTGATAAACGCTATAACGAATATAATACATGCGGTAAGATGTCAAGGAGCGATGTGAGAAGGAAGTCATACTAAATCGATATACAGGATGTTTCACAATTTTTATTACAGTCTTTTAGGGGTTATATAGGGGACTTAGTAGATACATTTTTAATAAGGAACCCATTTCCGGAAATGTATCCCCTGGATGTAAAATAAGTTTGAAGATCGGATCACTTTCAAATCTCCCGCTTCAGTATACGCACAAAGCGGAGACAAAGAGATCTGACATGTGTGCTCTACAAGACTTCATCTCCTCTACAACCCCCATAAGCCTGTAATAGGAATTGTGAAACACCCTGAATAATATACTAATAGTGTTAGGCAAGGATTGAAAGAATAAATGTATTGCCGCATGCAGAACAGAGCGAAGAAACATACAATCTTTTATTATTTTGACACAGAACCCATTATTATCCCACATTGAAATTTTTTCGATAATAAACAAAGGTACTGTCACGGGATTGATTTGAAATTTTTTTAAAACGATATCTTCTGAGAATTTTATAATTTGTTTACTCTTTGACTCATGTCATATACATAAATCATGAAATAAGATGTAGCATGACACCACTCTTCGCTCTCTATCTCAATCAAGAGAGTTTTCAGAACAATGGAAACGTTTTGTCTTGAGCTGTTTTGTTTAAATTTCACACAGTTTTAAGTTACAAACGGAATGTAAGATGACAAAAATATTTGTTGTTCCTTAGCTTATATAATGGCTATTTTCTTACAAAATTTCATCAATCTAAGGTGATGATAATACCTGTATTGATTTGATATAAAATAGCCCACAACTTAAATTTGGCTACAAATTGAATTAAAAATTTCTCCAAAATTGCTGGAAACAAACTGGAAGTTACATTATGATTAACGTAAATGCGTAATTGGCTGGTGAATTGCAAATATATCCTATACTCATGGTGGCAGCTCTGCGTGCCACGTACAAGTAATAAAGAAAGTTTCATTCTTTCCCCATCGAGTTTGTGTTTGTTAGGATGTTCACAAACACACAGAAATCTCTTAAATTGCGGGGAACCCCATCGCAAGGTAGCAGATTAATTATGTTATGTTGAATGAAATGGGAGACGGAACCCAGATTCGAACTCGAATTCGCGAGGTCTGTGGGTCTCGCAAGTTGAATGTCAATGGTAGACTGGGCAGAGAAGTGAACGGAGTTTGTATCAGTGGGTTAAGCTGAAGGTCCCGAGTTCGAATCTCGGTCCCGTCTCCCATTTTCATTGAACATAATATGATGTTTTAAATTAAAAAATAACATTATTAAATTGTTAGGATGACCTGTGGCTGTTTACACGAGTCCTAGAATAGTGCTACGTAGTTATTTATAATAGGAGGTTTCAGACCACTTATGTGCAAAAAGTGACGTGACAGCGACGGCGTGGGAATTGAGACGAAATATATAGGAGCTATGCCGTAGCTAAAACAATAAAAAAAGGTTTTTGATTTTTGGGGGAACTGATTTGGTTTGGAAAGTAAACGGACGTTCTGTTCCGTAGTGAAAGTTTATGACCTGATTATAATCAGGGTAGTATTCAAGTATTGACCTGATAGAAGAGGTGCGAAAGTTTAATCCGTAATTTAATTTCGTTAAGAGTTATTGTTACTCAAAAAGTTTGCTTCAGTAATCGTTAAAGCGTTAGCTTATTGTCGAAAAATTAAAGTTCAATATTAAAACTTGTTTGAATACTTTAAATATTAAAACAGTGAAATAGTCAAGGATACTATGGTAGTCTAACACGCAATAGTTCATTATAATAAAAGTTATGTGAAGGTAGACTACGCTGGGTAGAGAAGGTAATTAACAGAGTAATATTTATTCTGATTCTTGTCTATTGTATTGGGAGAAGAGAGGGAATAAATTCCTCGTGTAAAATCACTTTGCGCAAGTTGCACTTTTCCCTTCATATTAATGTATTAAAATTTTCGTCTGAACGGGTGGGACGTTTGCTCCGCAATATATGTTTTCAGAGGAAGCTGTCAATCGGTACTATAATATTTTTTAGCGCTTAATATGTGTCTCAGATACATTAAAAACACCGAACGTAAATGTATCAAGAACTTCAACTGAATAATAGTGATTTATTCTCCTAGTGGCTAGTGATTCTTGATCTCAAAATTCCCTGACTTTTCCCTGACTTTCCCTGACCAATGGATCAATTTTCCCTGACTATCATCATACAACATGAACATACGCGAAAAGTTTATAACAAGAGAGAAACAAACATGCTAGCAAACTTTATTCAGGCGAAATCTTATAATAAAAAAGCAATTTCATAAAAGGAAATTATCAACTGTTCATAAATGATTCAACAGTAATGCGTTGTTATTTAAAAAATTAGCACACTTAACGGAAATATGAACGAAACAAAGCTTGGTATTCGAACGACTAAAGACTATTTTAAGTAGCCTTTAGCTCTGCAATAATTGAAGCAGTTTGAGAACGAATTGGGGGTTGTAGACGGAATGGATGGATCTTAAACCCGCGCAGCAGTCATGACATTGCCAGGCTTTCGCCTCATTTTATTATTACCATCTCATTTCTATTCTTTAGCTACGCTGAGTACAATAATACACGTATAAAGTTTTTCCAGAACGTCAGGGTCATCTAAGTTATGATGCAATCATGACTTTCGTGGCCAGTGAAACTTATCTACTAAATGGAGGAAATAAGGGGTAGGATTGAAGTCACCGACCAGTGTTCCACGCTCCAATAGCCCTCGCAAGTGGGGTTGCCATCAACAAAATTTCAAATCTAAGATAAGAAGACTAAAACTCCAGATTTTGGAGCTAAAACTCGGTCGTTTCTATGAAAAATGATTTCTTCCCTTTGTAATGATACATTAAGTTTAACTTGTTATTATGTGCCATTAAGAATAATAAATGAAGACGTGCGTTCACAGTAAGAAACAGTGGCTTTTAAACAGAAATCAATACGTACTTCTCTGTATTGTAAGGAAATGAAAATCAAAAACTAAATTCAATTCAAGAACTGAAATTTTAATTTTATTTTTCACAGGAAAAACAACAAAGAACTGAAATGTTAAGGCGAGTTAAGACTGTGTTATCTTGTGTTGTGCAGAACACGAGATGCCCCTCGTAACAA
This sequence comes from Laupala kohalensis, assembly GCA_002313205.1. Lineage (NCBI taxonomy): Eukaryota > Metazoa > Arthropoda > Insecta > Orthoptera > Trigonidiidae > Laupala > Laupala kohalensis. The sequence continues at coordinate 301,143 of NNCF01126567.1, read as the reverse complement.
AAATTATAATGGAGTAATTGTAACTTATGTAATAATACTCGTCGCTTTCGCAATGGCATGTGCAACTTTTGAATGATCGCGACAGTTAGTCTAAGTGATACGGTTTGTTTAAAAACCCAAACGGAGAAGAAAACCTCGTCCGGACGCTTCTCGAACGCCCTTGAAACTAGGAAAAATCCGGGAAATCCAGGACAGATGGCAACCCTACTCGCAAGTAGTATCAACGCTGCAACTAGTTCTTTCACATCTAGAAGTCACTCAACTGGAACTGCATCTGGAGCTGTTTCGTTAAAACTGAACGGTCACTGTTTCGTTCAAACCGTAGATTGTTACACAGTAAAACAGTTACCGCTCGAACCTCAAAATAGCTCCTCTTGAAACCGTCTCACTGTCGCTTCGTTGCTAAACAAGAAGTTAGGAACCGGTTACTTTCACTATTAGGAAGCGCCTCTGCCATTCCATGCAAAAACTCCAGGAAGGGTTATTGGGTTGAGTAATCTGATCTAATCGAAGAATAGAATTTGCATTGTATTTTTTAATTCAACAATCGTTGTTATGACGTTTTAATTTTTCCCTGGGCAGTGAGCAAATTCCCTGACATTTTTCCGGTTTTCCCGATCTTCTCGGTCGCCCGCAACCCTGTACTATTCGAGTCATTCATTCTGTAGATATTAAATTCAAGGTCACTCCATTGTCGGAGGGTGAGAGCCGAAGTGGAGAGAGTAAAAAAATCGCCAAATGAATTAATCGTTTTCCTTTTTGTATTCGCGAAATGGATTCTCTGATCCTAGATTGAACTTAATTCCATGACCATGGAGTCTGTTAAGTTTTCTGAGTCAGCCTTGTTCCCATACGGTGGCGTCACCCGACGTTCCGCTATGTGCTTTTGAGTACTGTTATTTCCAATTTCAGACCCTTCAGACGACGAATAGCGTGAAAATCGCATACCTTGCTGAGGTATTGAGTCGTTCTGAAAGTAGTCATTCATCCAGACAAAAGCATTTCCAGATTTTATCTACATTTCACGGGGAAGGACTGACACCACGGAAGGCCTTGATAAATATCAGATCGTACGTTTCGGAGATACAAGATAAGCCAAATTTCTGACCAGGCTAACAGCGCCATCCACCGAGGAAAATGTACTAAAAACAATAATGAAACAGTAAATAGTTTTAGAAATTAACTTAAAAGTGTGACAAAAGATTACCTTCGTTAATTAATGATTAACTTATGTTCAATTATGTTTGTTTAAACTTGCTTATGCTTGTATTAAATTAATGGCCTGATGAACTCAGGGTAAAATTAAGTAAAATTTGGGATAGTTAGTGTACTTTTGCGTTTGGATAGGAGTGTACGTTTGCACTACCCCCTCCCGCCTGGTTTTTGAACAATTATTTTCTAATTCTTTTAACATATCTAAGCAGAGAATACTTGGTGGCCAGATGGTAGATCTGACTCCATGGTCTGGTCTCGTCACTAAATAAACATATATTATTATATACTTTTATTGCATTGAATATTGATCGTTGTAATACAGGGGGTTACCAATTATCGGCATCTTGATTATCGGCGGATCGGAATATTGGCGATGCATCAGTCCAATACAAAACAAAATTTCACCCCGAGTTCTGCAATGTGACTCTTGTATATAAAACGTTTATGATAACCAGCGTACAACACTTTCGTGTGGCATTATTACGGAGAGTTTTCCCGCGGTCGGTGTCCGTGAGGTCATAGCATCAGGTACCTACCGTCAATGAGTCGACGATCCGACGCTTCGATTGAGTTCTAGTCATCCTGTCGATTCATCACGTGGTAGGTTCCAGGTGCTAGGACATCACGGTATTATTCGAAGTCTGGAGTTGGGGCTACGCACCCCTTCGTCAAAATGTCTACCGGTGCTCATTGAAACAAAATCTTCCATAAAAGATACAAGTAATAACGTAAATGTGATTATATAAAATATACTTCGTCTAACAACAATCGATCAGATAAAAATGAAATAATGTATGAAAAGAATGGGATATCTGAGATTTTCAATAGAACCAGAAAAATAAGATGCACCCCAAAATCAAAATGGCAAAGAGAGTGACTTTTATTATGTTCCACAATATGTCATGTTATGCCTCACAATGAAAATAAATACATAAATTAAATACATAAATTAATACAAAAATAAATACATAAATTAAAAGAAAAAATCCATATAATCCTGAGAACAAACCATGTAACACTAGCTTTCTATAAAACACAAATAAATTACCAGAAAATGACAATATTTTAACTATTTACATAACTAATATGAAAATTCAAAACACGCAAAAAATTTGTTCGAAATCTTGTATGCTTACTGTGTACAATCCTTAAGAGTGAACATGAAAGGCTATCAAACATTCGTTACCAGAAACGTTATTTATTATGACGATTACTGTAAAGAATGGTGAATGATGACATACGCTGGCTATCAAACCACAATCGATGTATTTTGACTTCAAATTAATGTTCGTAATATTTGCATGAGTCACGGGGCTGACATTACGCACAGGTTTATAATATTACTCAAAGCTGACATTACGCAAGAATTTTATAATATATTTCCAGGGCGGATCTTTAAATCGATAGTTTAAATAGTTAGTGTCATTTTAATCGTGACTCGCCAGACGGATCTCCATGGTGTCAGCCGTGAGAGATAAGAACGTTTTCCTGTTTGTCCCGTCTTTGTGGTGAGGTTCCCAGAGAACCTATTTTTCTCTGCGGTCAAGCCCGAGATGACACACGATCGTATGACTCGCCACGCCACTGCACTCTGTCACCATGTGACATTCCTCCCTCTTTCTTCCTAATTGCATTTAAATACATAAGACAACGCCTTACCATCACCACAAATTATCGTGGAGCCGTGTGCAACGACTCCCTTCCCAATGACCTCCCCTACCATGAAGAGCTCCTCAATACATTCAAATATCTACATGGAATTCCCCGCCCCTACCAGGGCAGTTTCCAGGGTACATGGCGCTTTTGGGAAGTTACAAACCAATCCCCCCGCACACCCCTCACGGTTACTTAAACTGGTGACCGCCCATCCAAGGGCCTTGCCTTCTCTTCTGCTTCTTGATCATCATCTCTTCCATGGGGAACTCGCTGGAGATGATGTGACGTGCCCGAGACTGGGTGTGTCGGCGACGGGACGTAAAGAGCGTCCTGCACGGCTTCACGGGGCGCAGCAGACAACAATTCTCATGACGGTCTGTATTGACGATAATTGGAAGCATATGGAACATTCTAAATGGACCCTGACGTCCTTACGAGCCTTTAGAACATGTTAATGCAATCTCTCGCTCCGATTAACATAACTATGTAATCACTTGCTTATGGGAGCATCATTATAACTTTTTAATTATAAGCTCTCTTCGAGTTTATGTGAAAATTCAATTATTAAACCTTATAGTTTATATGTGTCAATGTTTTATTAACCAAACGCCAAAACCTGAATAGAGAATTACTCTAACTATTGCCAAGCGAGTATTCTAATTATTTCCTCTGGGGTCTATCCCCTCCCGACGTTGGGACAAATACAACGCTAAATATATACATAGCAACGACCAACGCGACATTGTATATTATTGTTGTATTGCTAATGACCAACGCGACACATGAAATGAAATAGGCCTCTATCACGGTAATATTTTTTACTATATCTCATTCGTTGTTACCACGCTTTTAAAGAAGAAGAATGTACACTAAAATGAACAGATGATTTTTGAATTGTACATGATTTTTTATATGAATTATAAAATGAAAACTCAAATAGGTAAAAATCGTTGTTACGAATTCTATATATTTAATGTTTCATGTTTTTTATTCGTTTGGTTACTGCATTTAGAACCATGTGTATTAAAATGGCCAATTGATACTTCACATCGTAAAACATGTATTCGTTAAAACTTTCATATAGAACTAAGAAAGAAGTAATGTGTTCAGGAAAAAAAAAAGAAATAAAAGAATAATGGATGGTCCGAGTAAGTGGACCAAAGGAATTGACCAAACTTGACATCAGTTGACGGAAAATCCACCAAAATCATCACAACTTAAGATGTTATATCCGTACTAGCGAGTAGGTTAATCTAAAGAAAATGTTTCAAATATTAGTGTTCACCATTCTAGAACAGTTGATTTTTAAACCCTGACGCCGCAAAATGTTGAATTAATTGATGATGAATGAGTAAGGATTTATATGGAGAAACTTGCGCAGGGCTTTGTTTTTTATATCTAGAAACAAATATCAGTTTCACATAGTATAAAACTACAAGAGTACTACATTGTAAATAACTACTAGAGCAAATAAAAATTAGAAGGCAACAGCATAAAAAATTACATTACACGTAGCATTCAGAAGAAGAATTGAACAAAAACAGGGGAAAAACATAAATTCACAAGTTTATTTTTCCCAATTACAAATACAACTTGGAGTTTTTAACGATCAGCAACTTGTAATTGATGGTTATAAAAACAAACCTTAAATAAAATTAACTTTACATGTATCGGTTTATCACGTGACTGAAGACAATGTGATTCTCGTCAAAGAATCAAACAAAAATATACATATACCACAATGTTTTTAATACACAAAATGTTGTTTTTTTGGGGGGGGGGAGGCGTTAGGGTTCGTCAACGGCAAGGTCATTAGAACCCTTGTATATTATGGTTCCCATCATACATTCAAAATTAGGAGTACGGTTTGGATTATTAGAACTCTTTTGATCAAAATTTCCATACCTTAATATCACAGCGAAACCAGAACCCCTAAATCGAGTATGCGCTCTGCCGGGTTCTCCGCGATTACTGAAGTGGAATGATATCTTTAAGTTATTGGTCAAAGAGACTGTGTGCAGATTTATATTTTTAACTTTTGACTCATCACAAGAAAATTAACAAATAAGGTCTTAATTATTGAAGACATGTTTATTGTAAAAAACGCAATATTTAAATAATAGTCAACTCACTATTTCATTTAAAAATATAATTATAAAAAGAAAAATTGAATAAACTTCTACTTATGGAAAGGAAAAATATTTTTTAAAGATTTAACACAGAGCAAACAAAGGATTTTCCCAGACTACATGTTTTCCTACTAATATTACATATTTTTGGGGTAAGATTATTAGTATAAGATAGAAATATACAGTAAATATTTAGATATAAATAATAACAAAAAGTATATTATACGAATATTTCAACACGTTCAGAAAATATAATGAGTATTTAATACTCACACATATTCTTTGTTTCTCTGTTTTTTGTAACCACGCCACGTCTTCCAGTAGATTCAAGTATAGTTTGTAATCGAACCACATGACGGACCATAGGCGCAAGTGGTGACGACGGTATAGAGGGCCGAAATAAACTATAACTTTTTTGTGGGGTAATAGGGATCGTCAACGGCAGGGTCATTAGAACCATTAAAAAATAACAAAAACGAAGAATGCTTTAACTTAACGATTCATCCGAAATGCCTCTCTGACAGCTACTCCAGCTACCTCCAGTAGATTAGTTTAAAATCACAAATAATTAAGTACGTCACCACTGGAGACTTAAGGTGATTTTTCCAATTGATAATATATTTTTTACGTCTAAATTTTATATAAATGGATGCAATAATATATGATTGAATCGAATTATTGAATATTTCATGTTCCCATGATACACGATGTTTCAGGAATCGAAAATGAATTACTTTCCGAATTTTATAAATAGATGACATACTTTTATCTGCTGTCAATACTGTGTATTATTGTTAACACTCTTATCAGCAGAATGGGCAAAACATCCCTTTATCAACAAATCGAACTTGGTTAACGAGCTTCCCATATAAGTAGAATCAAACGAAAACTCCCCAGGAAATTTTGATTCTCCATAACTGTTGTGTCCCGCCAGGGAACGAATCAACAAGTACAAGTTAAAACTCAACAAATGGTTTATTACAGTAATTGTTGCAAGTGAACAATCTTGTCCGAGCCAAGCGGACTACAGAAAGTACCAAAAGGGTAGCCGTGTCGTCTTCCAAAAGTTCTAGCTGTCCAGTATTCCAGTGTCCAGTGAGAGAGATCCAATGTCGATAGCAGCGTTGTCGTCGTCTTAGAAAGGTTGTAGTTCGTGGTAACGTCGTAACTAGCTCAGCTCACTCCGTTTCTCTCTTCATCTGTTGTGCCTTGCCGCTGCCCTTATATACCCACCCTTATATAGGTGGTGGTGGCGGCGGCGACCTGCCAGCCGGATGGCGGTGGTGGCGGTGGCCTGCGCAGAGAGTCCAAGCGCAGGCCGTTTGGTAGGGAAGGAGGGGTTCTTCCCCTGCTAGCTCTCGCTTGAGCGCGCCCGGCATGACGTTGGCCGGGACAGCCCGAGTTGCCCCGATCGTTGCCGCGACGCCGGCAAATACATTTGTGTGGTACGCATACCACAATAACAATGCTAGATTTTGCCTGCTCACCAATAATATAATTATTGGAATCATACAACTGTAATTGTGTTAATAATAATTTGCAATCTTGTAATATTGTACTCAAAATATCAAATGTAAAAGTCTTCCGCAACAACCAAAGGTTATTACGGTCAGTGTTGAAATAAATGAGAAAAAACGTGCCATATACGAAAAATTAAAAAAATAAACTTTTTTTAAAACAAGCTTTTATTTAAGCGAGGTACTAAAACGGATAAAATAGGTTTATGTTTCCATTAAAATAATGCAATGTCAAATGCTAACTTTTATAAGAGAAAAGAATTACATTTCAGGGGAAACTTCCCGGAAAAAATTTGCAGCGAGTTATCTCGGAAT